>SJYO01048061.1:3386808-3527353 GCA_006410555.1 Capra ibex | reverse complement strand
TGGTGTCAAGTTTTCGTAGTTAAGAAGCCGCGAGTCGAAAGAAGTGTCAGGTTGAGAGTGTAGGTATGTACTGATGACCATTTTGGTATCGGAACTGATCTACCTGGAAACAACCGTTTCATTATAGAGACGAAAACTTATACGACAGATCCAACGAGTATTGAAAGAAAGGTTCCTCATTGACGGAAAATTAAAGTACCGAAGTCAGTGGTAGACGTCACTAAAACCTCGGGTTTTTTTATTTCAGACTGTGACAAAGGTGACAAAAGGGTAGATAAAGGGTACTTCACTACCCTGGTCTACGGTACTAGAAGCAAAAGACTTACGACTCGAAATTCGGTTGGAAAAGTTGAGAGAAGAAAGTGAAAGTAGTCCTCCGAAAAATCAAGGAGAAGTGAAAGACGGGATTCTCACCACAGTAGACGTATAGACTCCAATAACTATAAAGAGGGTCGTTAGAACTAAGGTCGAACACGAAGGAGGTTGGGTCGCAAAGAGTACTACATGAGGCGTACATTCAATTTATTCATCCCACTGTTATATGTCGGAACTGCATGAGGAAAAGGATAAACCTTGGTCCGACACCAAGGTACAGGTCAAGATTGACAACGAAGGACTGGACGTATATCCAAAGAGTTCTCCGTCCAGTCCACCAGACCATAAGGGTTGAGAAAGTCTTAAAAGGTGTCAAAGAACACTAGGTGTGTCAGTTTCCGAAACCGTATCAGTTCTTTCGTCTTTATCTACAAAAAGACCTTGAGAGAACGAAAAAGGTACTAGGTCGTCTACAACCGTTAAACTAGAGACCAAGGAGACGGAAAAGATTTTGGTCGAACTTGTAGACCTTCAAGTACCAAGTGCATCGGACCGAACTTCTTAAATTCGTAATGAAATGATCGTACACTCTACTCACGTTAACACACCGTCAAACTCGTAAGAAACCGTAACGGAAAGAAACCCTAACCTTACTTTTGACTAGAAAAGGTCAGGACACCGGTGACGACTCAAAAGGTTTAAACGACCGTAAAACTCACGTCGTGAAAGTGTCGTAGTAGAAAGTCCTAAACTTTACCGAGTTGACCTTAAGGTAGTGGAGGTGATCGAAACAAACATCACTACGAAAGATTCCGGGTGAACTGAAGTGTAAGGTCCTACAGACCGAGATCCACTCACTAGTGTGGTAGTGCCAATAGACCCAGTACTTCGAGAAAAAGCATGTCAAGAAGACATGTTTTTTCTTGACATATAAGAACGGTAGAGAAGAATTATAGAAGACGAAGACAATCCAGGTAAGGTAAAGACAGGAAATAGTTCGGGTAGAAACGTACTTTACAAGGGAACCAAACAGATGGTTAACTGTAAGGTTTCGATTAATTTTACAGATGTATGCCTTAGTGAACTTTAAATAAAAATATACAAAGAAAAATAAAATCAAAAGTTATCACCCCTCCACTTATACTTTGGAAACAAAATTTAAGTTCTCCCTTTAGTGTTTGAGTTTTTACTTCAACTAATCCACAAAAAGAGTTTATTGAGTTATGGGTTACAGTATTTTCTCAATCCAACAATGTAAACTACTTACGTCTTTAGTTAATTTTTTAAATTCGATATATCATAGAGTTTCATCTTCTGAGTGAAACTTTTGGAAGTTCATAAATTCTTTAAACGTCCAAACCTTTTTTGTATGGTCTTTATGTCGTTCATGTTTTACTGACTTCAAAAAATTTGACAGGTTTGGACAGTAGTCGGAATCCCGTCCCTCTCTCAGTACGACGAAAAGGTCTGAGATCCTACCATCGTTAACACAACTTGTGACTCTTTTATGTACCGTTAAAGTTTGAGACCTACTGTCAAATTTCTTCGACGTATAAATTGGGGTCTTTAGTTCTGGACATTCTTGTTTCATGGGGAGTAAAAAGGTTTCCACTGTTACGGTGTTTATAAACTACCTTTAAACAGAAGGTTCTGATAGACAATCTGTAAGCATATCCTGAATGAACTTGCTCTTCTACTTGTATATGTTACTATGTCCTTAAATCAAACACTAGGAGACTTTGTTTATTAAAATTCTACTAGACTTATAAAGAAAGAAGGTTACTCCGAGTTTTTAGTTTCTGTTTTTTTGGTAAATTTGTGTCATTCCATCCACTTATTTAATTTTTTATCGTGATTATTAAAGTAAAATAAAAAACAATCAGACGACCATAGATAAGACTCATATTAATGATAAACTTTACGTATATATAACTTATATATATCTTACGTTAAATATAAATTTATAGATACATACCGTATAAATGTTGACTCCGACATGTGTCATCTCCGGAGAGGAGTCAAATAAACCGGTATGACCAAAGTTCTGGTGTGTCCACTGATGCGTACATGCAGACAAAGCTGATTTCAGAATCGATGGAAGAATGTAGAACGCGACATGACGGAAATCGACAAAAAAAGAAGGACAAGAATTAAGAGTACGACACGAAAATATCTTAAAAAAGAAGGCAAGTGGGGGGCGTTGGGGGTTGTTCTCTAAAGAGGTTCGGTCGACAAAATACGAGGCTTTCCCTTTCAACAAGTCAGCACAGGCTGAGAAACTCTGGGGTACCTGATATTCAGGTACCTTAAGAGGTCCGGTCTTATGACTTCGTCCATCGGAAAGGGAAGAGGTCCCCTAGAAGGGTTGGGTCCCTAGTTTGGGTCCAGAGGGAGTAACGTCCGTCTAAGAAGTGGTCGACTCGGCGGTCCCTTCGGGCAAAAGACAAGATGGCAATCTTTTTACTCCTCCTCCCTGAAGGAACCACCAGGTCACTAATTCTGAAGTGGAAGGTTACCTACCTCACATCCAAGCTAGGGACCAGCCCCTTGATTCTAGACTGTATCACTCACCTCGTCTGTCTTTTATTTTATTATTATTATTATTTTTATTTATTTCTACTCCCACACACACCCACGTACACAAAACCCCTCCCTAGCGACTGTCGACGAATTCCCCTCTCATTCTTAAACACAGACGACACACACTCTAACACACGAAAAGACGTACTCCCGTGTGAGTACCCGTGTAGGTGTATATTGGGGGGAGCGTTATAGACGAGTGACTAATAGTACACTTTCGATGTCACCTTTCTCGACCTTCGTCTCTCTTTGACTGGCTTATATTAGTTCCTCAGTCTCCAGTGACGTGACTCCTTCGATAGTAGACTAAAAGTCCCGTTCCTGGAATCGTACCCTACCTTCCTTACTAAGCCTCTTTACGTTTTCTGACTTGATTACTGTCTGAATGTTTGGCCAGTCTAAACCCCTCCTGGTGCTCGTCACGTAATGCTCAACCACATCTCCAAAGACCTCAACGTCCTTTTCGGACCAAAGGTATACCCCTCCCCACCCGTCCCACCCACCACTACACAGGTACTCTTGTGGACCCGTGCACAGACGACCTGTGACTCTAAATGTGAAGATTGTCAGCCTCCCGTCCCGTTCGCTCTTCCCTTCCGACACTACAGTGACCTGATGGACCCAGTATTCTCGACTGAAGGACCTTGACTTATCTTGTGAGTTTCACTTTCTCAATCCTTTCTTGACATATGATTCCTATTGTTGTCGGTAGAGATACGTGACTCGTCGGGTGACGTTGGGTGTGTGACACCGTCCAGAAGGGTGTACCCTGACATTCCACCTTCTCCTGACGAACGTCTACCTTGGATGTAAGAGGACCCGAGTCAGTCAAGAACCTTAATAGACGGTTAGGTACCCTTCAAAGTAATTCTTCTGTCTATAAATTCCTCGTGGATTCCCCAGAAGATTCCCCTAGTTTGGTTAGGTAGGATTACCTTTAGTCAGGACTTATAAGTGACCTTCCTAACTACGACTTCGACTTCAAGGTTATAAAACCGGTGGACTCCATTTCCCGGTTGAGTTACCTTTTCTGTGACTACAACCCGTTCTAACTTCCGTCCTTCTCTTCCCTGCTGTCTCCTACTCTACCAACCTACCGTAGTGGTTGAACTACCTGTACTCAAAACCATTCGAGACCCTCAACCACTACGTGCCCCTTCGGACCGTATGACGTCAGGTACCCCAGGGCTTCTCAACCTGTGCTAACTCACTGACTTGACTTGTCTTCCCCAGAAGGGACCGTTAGGTCATCAATTCTGAGACCCGAAGGTGACGGTCCCCGTGTCCAAGCTGGGGACCGACCCCTTGATTCTAGGACGTACGGCTCACCGTTCCGGTTTTTTTCTTTTTAGTTTCGTAGGTCCTACAAAGAAAGAGAGAGATTTATGTGTATAGTATGTTAGATGGGGAGGAGGCTAGAAGTGGAAGTTACCTTTAAAGGAGTTTTTCGTAATTTTGTAGTATCATTGTTAAAACGACGTTAAACTGGATGAATACGATTTTCGGATAGTAGAGACAAGAAATATCTTCCTCCGTGTACTCCCCCACAATGACCTCTCTTTGACTCGAGCCCGTCCGATCCAGAGTCCGTATGAAAGTAAAAGAACAGTGACTGAAAGAAGTTCTATTGTCTAGTGACCCACACACAACGTTCTTCCGAGTGTTACCACGTCGGCGTAGACAGTTTGACAGTCCTCCACTTTTGAGGGTGGACTCTCCACCCTCTTTTTACCGATCAGTGTCTTCGGCGGATCCTTACTTCAAGGTTAAATCGACGTAAGATAAATAGTACGCAATCCCAATGAAGAAGTCCCGCCAGCAGCGACTACGATTTTAGCTCAAATTTGTCGATTCACTGACAAACTATACGTTTCTCAGGTAATATTGAAAAGTGCAAAGACTCTGAGTGTGACTTTCCGTGTGAATTTCTTTTAAAGATTTACCAAAACCGGTGTGGTGTATCTTCTTAATGCAATAACGGAGGTACGTGCGTCGGTACGATTCAGTGAAGACAACACAGGCTAAGAAACACTGGGATACCTGACATCTGAAGGTCCGAGAAGACAGGTACCCTAAGAGGTCCGTTCTTATGATGTCACCCACCGGTCCGGGAAGAGGTCCCCTAGAAGGCTGGATCCCTAGCTTGAGTGCGGATGGTGACTCAGTGGACCCTTCGGGGTCCTTTCGGGACACGAAACGAATTTACTTGGTCGACGAACATAAGTTAAGGGTACTGGAGGATGTAGACCGGTTAGAGGGACAAACCTATTTTAAAGAGGGTCGAATACTGAGGGGAAACCTACAAAAGACCACTCAGAGACCAAAAAAAAAAAAAAAAAATTCTAAATAATAAAGAAACTGACGTGGCCCAGATTCGACAACGTACAACCTAAATCAAGGGACTGGTCCCTAACTTGGACCCGGGGGACGTAACCTTCGTGTCTCAAAGTCAGGGACCTAGGGGACCCTTCAGGGGTCCACTCAGAAACTTTGGGAATTTGTCCTCCAATGATTTGCGGCAGTATTAGACGGTATAACCCCGTTATTCGTAATTTTTTTTTTTTTTTTTTCCTTCGATCAGAAACGCCACTCTTTTATCTTTGTTTACGTGCTTGTCTTTGTTTCTACTCTTTAGCACATTCGCATCAGGGGACCGTCCGGACCGATATGAGTGTCATTCGCGAGGGACTCTGGTATACCAGACTAGGAACGTTGGTTTGTTAAGAACTGATCTTGTATGTATGAGTGACTTAAAAAGTGGTCGGTTCCTCCTGCATAATGGGTGGTACATGTCTTTATGCGAGTTCCAATATACGATTCATCGTATCAACTTTATCGAGGTGGAAGTTTTGGATAAGAGATTCTCCGATGTTGCCCCACCAAACAAACGGGAGTCCTTTCCACGACAGGACTCATAATGTAGTATCCTTTCTACGACAGAACCCATAATGCAGTATCTTGTTTCATTCCTGCAGACGTCGACCCTCCGTTCGACTCTCCAATGCACTCACCAGGACACGACCTCTGGCAGCGTCGTGTTTGTCTTTGTCTAAGCGTTTATAAAAGAGAGTAGTGGACTCCCGATGAAAATGAACAGACAATCACAGTACTCAAAATGTCAAAATAAGAATGTAAAGCTAGACACTAGGTGAGACTTACTTAAAAACACATAGTCTGTCCCCAGGTTTAAGTAAGGAGGCGTACACCTATAAGTCAACAGGATCATGATAATCAACTTTTTTGATAAAAAAGGGGATAACTTATCAAAACCATGGGACAGTTTTTAGTTGACTGCATATATACCAATGTGTTGAGAAAATTACATGATTTCCGGTGACTTAGTACGTAAAATTTAACCACTTAAAATATCGATAGGTTTAGTATAGAGTTAAAAATTTTTTTCCAGTCAACATTTTTATTAAAAATAAGTTGTAATTATTTTTGATTTCCTCTTTTTTTTAATTTTTACTTTCCTTTAGTCCTTACCCCAAACCGAATAAGTGTAAGGGGTAGTGCAGGTCAGTAGAACAAGGGCATTGGTCCTGGATTCCGTCCTTTTCCCCACTGGGGTCTGTTGCTCGGAGAGTCGTCTCACGTCCCTTCACCCCTTTCTGTCTGTCTTTCTGTAAGGTCCGTCCTACCTCGTCCCCACCCCGTCACTCCCTCACCCACCTAGTCTACCTTTTAAAGGACAAAGGATCAAAACCTGCTGCTATTAGTAATCATTTCCGGCTCACAAAGTGTTGGTAACATGGAAGTTATGAATAAGAACTGAATAAAAAGAAAGAGAAATTATTCACTTAATTCTTAAGTAAGTAAAAAGTGGGCCTTCATCTTCACACGAGAAAGAGAAATCAGTGTCAGAGTAGTACGGGCTATATTTGTCCACTGGGGGCCCGGTAGTGCGAAAAGTAAGCATAAGAAAGTTTAGCCGAGGAGGACCTGGTTTGTACCCTGGACTAGTCCTGGGGTACGCCCTACGACTCGACTTCCCTCGGAGTAGGGCTTCACAGACGGAAGTAAGAGGCAACAGAGTTTGGTGTTGTAAGTATGTTAAATGGTCCGCACGGCGTTGTGGGTGGGTCCCGACAGAGGACAGAGGGGTCACGGTGTGGGTGCGGACCGACCAGACTCCAGGCAGGGGAGGAGGTGGCTGGAACGACTAGTCACGGCATTGGGGGTGGTGTGGAGGAACGGGCGATTGAGAACGGGCGAGTTTAGAAGCGTCACGTCTCCGACCCGGAGGGCTAAGGTCTGCCGTCGGAACTCCGTAGGTAATTGTGTGTGACTGATCTGAAATTTCGCTACGGAGACCCTGTGTCTTCTGTGACTAAACCGAAAGGATCGTCCGGCTAACAAATAAAGACAATGTTTAATCACAAAAGGAACCGTGGAAAGAGAGTCGACCTCTCTCGTACCCTGTCCCTTGGTTTTCCGATCCGTTCTCTGGACCGCAGAGGTACAACCAACTCCAGTTCCCTGAGTCCGCCGCTAGACCCAGAGGTGAAGGAGGAGACACCTCCGGTCGTCCACTACGGTTAGAAAGGTGTCGTGTCCCGACGTGACCGGAGTGGTAATCAGTAAGGGACGGGGTAAGGGATCCAGAACCAAATTTGTGACGCTGTAGGTGACTCAGGCTCCTCGTTCCTGACGTTTACTGGACCCGGGTGTCGTACGGGACGATGAAGAAGTCTTGTGGGTAGTAAGGACCCTAACGATCGAGTTACGACACGGAAGGGTCCACCGTGATCACCGTTTCTGAGACAGTTATGTCCTC
The DNA here is from genome assembly GCA_006410555.1 of Capra ibex. Lineage (NCBI taxonomy): Eukaryota > Metazoa > Chordata > Mammalia > Artiodactyla > Bovidae > Capra > Capra ibex. The sequence continues at coordinate 3,519,681 of SJYO01048061.1, read as the reverse complement.
TGTATGCTCTACGCTCAAGCTACGGGCCCAGGCCTTCTGCGGAACCTCTTTCCGTACCGATGGGTAAAATCATAAGAACGGACCTTTTAAGGTACCTGTCTCTTCAGACCTCCCGATCTCAGGTACCTCGGGGTTTCTCACCCTGTACTGACTCGTATTAAGTTACGACCAAAAAGAGGAGTGAGGGACATCCTGGGACATTCGAGGTACTTCTCTCCCCGGTACGAGCAGAACAAGTCCTGATAGAAACACAGTCATTTATAGTCGACCACCTAACTACTTAGAACATTCACTTTCATGAGAAATCCGTTCTTCGACGACAATGATGTCACCAACAATAATAACAATAATGGCATCATTATCGTCATCATCGCCATCAATACCACCAAATCTTCGGTTCAGCACCGACTGAGAACTCTGGGGTACCTGACATCGGGCGGTCCGAAGAGACAGGTACCCTAAGAGGTCCGTTCTCATGGTTTCACCCGACGGTAAAGGAAGAGGTCCCCCAGAAGGGCTGGGTCCCTAACTTGGGTCCAGAGGACGCGACACCTCTAAGAAATGGTTGACTCGGTGCCCCCTTATATTTGACTTAATAAACGTCGTGACGGTGGTAGTTTATATGCTGTCTTTCTCTTCACGTCCTACCATAAATTATCATAGCTATGAGAAGTATTTGGTAAGGAGAAAAAGACTAGACAGGAAAATTACCTATCTTTGTTTTTATTTAAACACTAATTTGACGGTATATTCATTTCGGATGTCATTACCAGGTCTCCTGTCATAAAAAGAAGAATTAACAGTTAGGAACTTTACATGGTCTGGGGTGGACCTCTTTCTGGGTCTCCTTTCTGTCTTCTACACAAGAGTGGGACCTCGTCCATTATTTGGGAAGGGGTATAATACCCACTTTCGCGCAATCAGCGAGTCAGCACAGGTTGAGAAACGATGAGGCACCTGACATCGGACGGTCCGAGGAGACAGGCACCTTAAGAGGTGCGTTCTTATGACCTCACCCAACGGTACGGGAAGAGGTCCCTAGAAAGGCTGGGTGGGAAGAGTGTAGTGTAACGAATCTTTCGAATCTCCGTTTCTTCCCGTCTGACATACAATGTGTATCAAGGAAGGGTCCTTGTGCCGCTCCGTGGGTGCATTCGCTTTATACTAGAACTGACGGGGAAGGGGGGTCTATTGAGTCCGGAAACGTCTTCTTTTCAAAATATTCTAAGTCACTCTGTTGTTTTAAGGAGTAACTAAGTCATGGTGACCAGATAATGGACACACGTACGTAAGTGACCTTTCAATGGTTTAGGGATCACACATAGCCTACGATCCAGGACCCCCATGTCCTACCTCGTTTTATGACGGGTGTTTGAACCCGTCCAGATCTCGAACCTCACGATACCCAAAGGGACATATTTTATTCAGTTTCTGAAAACACCCCACTCAAAATCTTTACCGTAACAAGGCGTGGACCTCCGTCCGACCCCGCGCAGGGACACCGAACAACTGTAGGTGCCGATGGTCGACGGTGGGCGGTCGTCGTAGAAGTACTTTGTAGAAGTTCTGTTTCTCCCTCTACTCAGTCTTTGTGAAGGTTCCCTTGTAGCTCTTGAGATTGAAACTGAGGTCGAAAAATGTAAAAATACAATAGTTTCTAAACAGAAGAATGTGAAAATATAAATGTCGTACTCAGTGAGGTCACTACAAGTAAAATTGTGACGTTTGAACTCACGTATTATTATCATTCCTATTACCGAACGTAATTAACTCGTGAACGATACATGGGCCAGGAAAGACGGAACTTATACGAGACGTATCTTAATGAGTTTATAAGAAGAGGCATTCTGAAATGTCATCCATAGAATAAGGGTAATACAACCAATAATATATAATCTAGAGTCTCTTTTACTATTAATCTTATGGTTTCGTACTGGACGAAATTGTTTTTTACCGTTTAAAAATAGAAATAAATTACCTGTCAAGAGTGACTTGGTTTTCTTTTTGTAAGAGTCCTATTTATTCTTTACACGTACATCGGATCTCCTTCTCTCCTCCCGACAAAATTACCATCCTCTTACTGTTTCGTGAATTTTCAGAAACACTTTAGTCAAATGTATCCGGTGTTGGTTAGACGAGTCGTTTTTGAAATACATGTGTAAATACTTCCCTTCTTCATCGAAAAAAAAAGTAGAATTTGCTGTATGTACTACTTTAAGTCCTAACATGTCCTATGATTTTAAACTGTCAGTAACTTGAACGACCTACACATCCAATGGATTGAATGTGACGTTATGGAGTTTTAAATCAATAGATAGTTATTACGTGATTCGACCTTCCGTAAATGGTGAATATTCATAAAAGGGTGATTATATATAAAAGAAAAGTCAAGGAATTCGCCCGTACACGCTCTCACCACCTTATCCCACCCCTTAATGCCGAGAAATAAAAAATTCTTTTCAGTGTTGATGTTCGTGAGTGACAAAGTAAGGACAGGCTCAAGTGATAAAGTGTGTGCATTTGTGAAAGAAACGGTATAAGTACGGAAGGACAATGAGACTGGGACACTAGTATTCCCATTAATGACTACCTTTATACTCTACCACCGTTCTAGGGTAATGGATCCTAAATATTGAAGTTTGGGGACCATTGTCTCCATCATCTAGTAAAAAAAAAAAAAAGGGGTACTCCGTACGTCCTAACATCTAGAGGGTGGTCCCTAGTTTGGGTCCGGGGGACGTCACCTTCGTGAATCAGAATTGGTGACTGGACGGTACTTTCAGGAGTATATACATAAAATTTTTACTGTTTCACCTCCATATGGAAATGTGTTTCCAAGAGACTAAGTTCCAGGGTTAATGTTTACTAAAAAAAGACGACAGGTAAATGTCCTAAAACTAAGGGAAATCTTACTTAGAATTTTCCATACGAATCACTGTCTTAGTTCGTGTCCGTAGTGTTTATCCGAGTAAGAGTCTTATGTATGTAACCCACTGTACGTTTGTACATATTCTCGGAAAATTTTATGGACAGTTTACAGACCTTCAGAGGAAACTTCCTCTTTTCTGTTTTCGCTAGGACGGTCAGTGATCCACCCTTGAGAGACATATTCGTAAGAGAAGAGAATAGTCCCCCCGTTTTTTTAGGGACCCCGTGTGTAGACGAAAGTAGTCGTCGTCTGATTAAAAGACACAATTTAATAAAAAAAAAAGGTCAGTTGGTTTTAGTTTACTTAGTTAAAAATCACTTTCACAAGAGAGTTCCAGTGAAAAAACATACTATATTTCACTTCTTTTACGTTTATACCAGTTAAAGAGTAACCAAGAGACTTATGTGTTGTAGATCGAACCAATTATATTGTCATCGGTGTACTCCATGTGTACATTGTTGTCACACAATAGGTCCCGGTGTTTAGGATACCTTGACTTCGAGGATCCCCTCATACCGTCCCTGACGGTCAACAGTGAGGTATAGACAAGAGGAACAGAAGGTTTCGTTCTTTTAAAATACTGGTAGTTTTCTTTTTTTTCTTCTTCTTGATTAAGAAAAAAGTAAAAACTTCGAATAGAACTTAGTACATTAATATGTGACAGGTACTTTACGTTCGGCTTTGAAAGACAAAAAAGGGAAGGACGAGTGACCTTATAACTACATTCCCAATCGTGATGTCGTCGGTAAAATCTGATCCTCCGTTAAAACCTTTACCTTCAAAACTTTCCACCTCGTTTTTCCACCTTCCTGAGACATAGATATCTTGTGTCTGTTGGTATGTTGGGAACTTACTGTATGAGGTTGAAATGCACTCTCTCTTTCCTTGAGATAAAATGTACTCGGTGAAAAACTCCGAAAAACAGGGAACACCGACTTTGATTGTTGTGTTCACCGAAGTCAAACTTAAAAGTTACTCAACCAAGTAACATTTCTGTATTTTACAAGGGGAGCTTAATATAATTACGTCCGAATGATAATTTAGAAGTTTTATACATACTCGACATTTTTTTAACATTTGTGTAAGAGGTCTCTGTTGGTGGGGATTGTAAAATCTCAATTGGAAGGGCCATAAAACGGGTGTGTGTACATGTATGTTTGTGCTCTGGAAAGATAACGTAATTATACAATAAACTTATAAAGGTATAGTTATTTCAAGTCAGTACTGAATCACCACAAGTAAATAAGATTAAAATATTAAATTTTAGTTATTAAATAACGATCTCAATTAGAAGAGGGAGAGACAGAGAGAGAGAGAGAGAAAAAAAAAAATGGTTTCACGAAGGTATTTGTAAGAGTTTACATATAGAAACTCGTAATAAGTCTTAAAAAAATCCTATTTAATGATCTTCACGCTAGAGAAACAGTTTATCAAGTATACAAAAATTCCGAAGACTATGTATGACGGTTTGACAAACCATTTTTCCTACGAGGTTAAATGTCAGAATCATTATTACATACTTTCATCGGAGAAGAGGTGGAAAGTAGGTTGTTCTTTTGAAAAACAAAAAAATTCTCTTCTCTACGGTCTTTTTTTCTATCACGTAACTGTCGTCCCCGACATAACTGATTTAATTTTCCTCCATCCTAGAGTCACCCGTTTTGACTCACCCCTTTTTTATTTCTGGGAATTCCGGCTCCTTCGACCAAAACTCACGGTCAAGGTGGTACGCGGTCCATGCATTATGACCTAGTTTATTAATTGAAAGGTTAGGAACGGAAAAAATTAGACGTTTCGTCTCTGTTATTGCCATGGGTGAAGTGTTGTATTAGTACTTTTAATCTATTCTACCGAAATTTCAGTTGTCCCGTCAGGTACAACACTAAATGACACCGTCACATACTTAGTTACCTTATAATGGTTACTCGTGAGACGAGAACCATGTTAGTGTACCCCTAGGTACCTCTAAAGTCAGAACTCTTAGTAGAGTACGAATAGACAAACGTTGACAAACGATCCCAGAATATTTCACGGTGAACTAAATCGATTCTTTAAACGAAACCCCGCACAAGATCAAATCCATCTTATAGTCGTCGTCGTTGTTGTTATTGTCTAATAAATTACCATCCACCTTCTCTTATTTAGAACCATTGTCCTTATTAGTGATCGTTGACTTGATGTTAAGGTTTGGGTTCTGTATATATGTGTAAACAATTACTTTTCTTTTAAGTTTTAAATAAAATTTTAAGTGTACGAGAAACCTAAGAAAGTTTTGGTTAGTAGAATATTTTTTTTCCTTATCAGTAATAGTGTGTTTTACTCCCATCTGTGAACTGAACTAAAACAATAATTTATTATATAAGGTACTGAGTCCCAATGTTTTGTGTTAAGAGTAAATACCGAAGGACACTACTTACATAATAAGGTACTGATATCAAAGAATAATCTTCCTCGAGTGATAACATGGAGGATGTTATCGGGAAGGGTCTTTGACGAAAGTGATTTAACGAAAGAGTGTATAAAATTACTACATATAAGTACACCTTTGGTTACCAGAATCTTGCGTCATTTGTGTAAAAATGATTTCACAACAGAACCTTGTATTACACCATGTTTCAGAAAAATATCTCTTGAAGAAAAGTAAAAACTAGTGTACGGAAAAGCAGATACGGAAAGTCGGAAAATTAGACTCGATGTATAAATGTGTCTTCAACAAGTCCATACCTCCTTGGGTATAAGACTCTTACGAGTGCCTGGATGTTTCCTCCTTCTTAGGGACACAGGAACTTAGTTGACGTAGGAATAGTCAGAAGGTAGAAGAAGTCTTTTGTCGTTCAGTCTCTGTTACTGTCTGGGTCCTTACTAACGACAGAAATCTGTCATTCTTATAAATAAATACACTGGAACACTGGAACACCGAAGGGACCACCGAGTCTACCATTTCGCAGACGGACGTTATACCCTCTGGGCCCAAGCTAGGGACCCAGTCATTCTAGGAGACCTCTTCCTTTACCGTTGGGTGAGCTCATGGGAACGGACCTTTTAGGGTACCTGTCTCCTCTGACCATACGATACCAGGTACCCCAACGGTTCTCAGTCTGTACGGACTCGCTGAAGTCAAAAGGTTATACTAGAATGACCCGGTACGAAATATATATTTTCAACCCACACAAAACTTTCCGTCTCCGACAAAACACAGAGAGTAGTGTATGTTGTATCGGAAAGCCCCGGGATGTCAAACCATCAAGAAAGTCAAGATTCGAGCAGGGATGGTACTTGGTCGGATTTAGTCTCCTGGAACACTGACCGTTGTCTATAGGCTCTACTTCACAAATTCCTACCCGTACGTTGAGACCTGACCCCTATACACCACGAGTCCTGTACCAGGTGATCATGTAGTCGGGTAGGACTATAGGTTAAGACCCGGTTGTGGACGATGCCTGGACACCGTACCGCAGTCGGGGCTATGACACCCGACTGTGTCCCCTGCTACCGAAGGACCTACATACTTAGAGAACGTGAAATCGGGTTGTGTATTGACTCGTTCATCGTTGTCACTAGGCACAGATTATTGATCTCCACGGTCTCTGTGGGGAGGGGTAGCCTCAAGTCCGTTTGATGACTAATGATTAGGCTTTTAAAGGTGTAATAAACGGGAAACAAAAGGACGCAGGACGAGATAATACCAGAGGTGTTCTGGCAACCGTAATTAAAAAGACATTAAACAAAGACACGACACTGAACCTCCCTTCAACGAAACAATAAAATTTCTTTTGTAAGAGTAGCGATTAAGAGCAAACGGAGACTTGTCGGACATAGTGTCGGTTAAGGGTAGCTTGGAGAATTCTACAACCTTTCGGGGATGAAATAGGACAATTACACATATTAAAGGGAAAGATGTTTGTGTCTGGACCCTTTCAGGTCCCTGAATCTTTGTAGTGACTCAGGTGGTCCGGACCCTACGAGAAGCGGGAACATACTCCTACGGAATGTCTCTTGTCGACGTCTGCTGGATGTACGATCTCCTTCCACTCTTGACCGAAGTAAAGTCTTTCCGACACACGAAGTGTTATGTGTTGGTAAAAGTAAAATAAAGGACTTTCGGGTAGACGAAATAATCTTAATTTGAAGGCTAAATCACAAAATTTGGTCGATTACCCTCCAGGAATCCGTGTTTCAAAACAGTCTAAAATGTTTACATTATCTTAGTATCGTCTACTGTAGAGAGGGAAGGTGTGTATGTTTTCGTAGACCTAGTGAACGACTCCCCGACCCCTCCCCGACCCGCCCCGGACACCGGACAACGGTCCGTGGGGTTCACCACCAAATGGTCTCTCCGACGACGTCCTCGAAAGCCAACGGATCGTTGGCCCAGGAGTCGGTGTCGCAAAAAGAATTACTTCCAAAAAGTGTTAACAGGCACACTAATGGAGACAGCTTATGGATCTGCGTAATGGAGATTTAATGACCGAATACGGAGGACTAATTCCCGTTAAAACGTAGGTTCGTTAAAACATGTTGACACAAGTGTCAGGGAGGTGTAAAGTGAAGGACCCTTTTGACGACCGACTAAACCGTAAAGGTTTGTGGTGAAAAGGTCGACACCAAACTGTTCATTCTCAATGAATTACTCGTAATACACCAAACTTCCTGCAAAATCCAGGAACCCTTATAGTTTACACCTAAGACACACCTCAAGTATTGACATATAATGTGAAGTAAGAGTTTCAGACAAGACCTTTTGTGTGGAAGTACTCCCACAGTGAGATGAATTTTCTGTTCGGTCGTTACGTGAACCAGGACATATTAAAGAGTATCAAGTAAATTTTTTTACTCTCGTCTTTATACACCGCCTGAGCAACTTACAAAAGGATGTACGGTAGACACTATATTGGGTCCACTATGGATATTTTTAGAAAGTACCTTCAAACTTATCGTCAAACTGTTTTGACTTTTTATAATTATGATAAAGTAGATATTCCTTAACCAATCTGATAAGCTTGAAAGTGTTTTAATGTTTCTACGACATATTCCGAAAAGGTTTCTACTCGTACAAATTATCGTAAAAACGACAATCGACAATGTGTATTAATAAGATAATAAAAACAATGAAAACGTGAAGAGGAATTAAAATAAGGAGAAGACGGGGTAGAGGTGGGGTCACTCGGTGATAGGACTTAAGAAAAGAAATTTTAAAATTATGTATCGGTGTTTATATTAATAAAAATTTTTATTTTATAATAAATTTCATTATTAATATGTTAATAATTTTCAAGTTAAACCTCTAAAAGTTTCATTTTAAAAATGGAACTTAGAAATTCTCTATAGAAACAGAATCATCTGGACATAAATATAAGTGTTTGAATTTGAATAGAATTTTAAATTACAATTCAATTATCAATACTCCGTATTTTCGTAAAGTAGGAGTTAAATCCTTAAAAATAAAAGAAAGAAAAAAATATTTCTAAGTATGGTCTTTTTCTATAAATATTTAGATAAGAAGGAAAGATTAGTTTATTTGTTTATGTGTTTTGTTTCGGTTTTTATTTTTGTTTCTTAAAATAGACTTAATGGGAAAATACATTATTTGTGGTACGATAAAAATATATCGTGCCAGTGAAGGTTAAAGAATCTTCGTGTCCCCTTTGGAAGACTTGTAAGTCATTAAGGAGTTTTAAGTCTCCGTTCGTAAACTTAACTCCCCAGAAAAAGTATTAAATAAGATAATACTAACGAAGCAAGACTTACTTTATTTAAAAGATCAGTCGTTAAGATTAGGAAATGTATGCCCGGTAATATAACCAAACGTTTATATACCTATAAATATTTTTACCCTTTAAGATGTCAACGATGTGAACATAAAAAGGGAAACCGACACGGTTCAGAATCGACGTCGTACGTTTAAGAATCTACATTGTACATAGATCAAGAGACTGGTCCCTTACTTGGACCTGGGGGACGTAACCCTCATAATTTAGGATCGGTGACCTGGCGGTCCCTTCAGACAGGTCAACGACATAAAATAGACGTTCGGGAAACTCCTGTACACTTCCGTCTTAGTTTAGTTTTCATGGATTATTTACACTACTATTCGGACCAACACATAGTTTGCATGGGGACCTTGACAATTTTTGTATCCACGGTAGTGGGGGTCCCAGACTAAACCAAGAAGACCCAAACCCGGAAACGTAGATATTCAAATTCGTCGAGGGAGCCATTCAGACCGGCGGTTTCGGGTACTATTCTCCCCAAAGAGTTCAAGGTAGTTAAGGGTTCCCACCACGCCTCCCTGTACGGGTCAAGCTCACTTGCTGCCGTAGTAGAGGCTCACTGCAGTAGTGGGGTCATCCATGGACACACCACCGACACCTTCACCACGACGAAGAGCTGGGGGTGTAGACAACTTTGACGTGGGACTAAAGGCGTTTGCAAAGATACTACTGTCGCTACTTGTGCAAGACGTTCTTTTGCTCTCTGGTGTAAATGGTTTCCGACCCGTTCTCCCTCCCTCCTGGTAGTTTTGGTTTTCTAGACGTCTTTGACAGCCTTTTGTATCTGGACTACTCCTCCTTGACGCGCTCATGGAATTGCTCGGTCCGGTCCTTCTTCTAGTCCCACTACTTCATCTTCATCCTTGCGGTCGCCCCTTTTGACAGCTACCGAGCCATGTACTCCTTGTGGGTCGGAAGGACCCTTCGCCGGAGCATGTGTCACTTCTACGACCAAGGACGGGTCTGTCTCCCTCCCCCTCCGACCGACTCAACCCCACCTGAAACTTTACTCTTCTGTAAAAAGTCTTTTTGTTATAAATAGGTACTAGTAAAATAGTTACTGTTTTCGCGAAGATTTCCCTGAGTTTAGTGTACGTTGCAAAATAACAAGAACAAGGATTCCTAAAGAGAAAAATGAACGTCATTGTGACGAAATGTTGCAACACAATAATTGGCGAAGATGACAAGTCGTTTCACTTAGTCGATAAGGATATGTATATAGAGGAGAAAGAAAAACCTAAAGGAAGGGTCAATCCAGTGGAATCTCAGAACTTATGTCAGGGGACACGATGTGTCATCCAAGAGTAAGTCAAGGCAAGTCAACGAGTCAGGACAGGCTAAGAAACTCTTGGGTACTTGACGTCGTACGGTCCGGAGGGACACGTAGTGGTCGTGGGTCTCAGGTGGGTTTGGGTACAGGTACCTCAGCTACTACGGTAGGTTGGTAGAGTAGGAGACAGCAGGGGAAGAGGAGGACGGGAGTTAGAAAGGGTCGTAGTCCTAGAAAAGGTGACTCAATCGAGAAGTGTAGTCCATCGGTTTCATGACCTCAAAGTCGAAGTTGTAGTCAGAAGGTTACTTGTGGGTCCTGACTAAAGTAAATCCCACCTGACACCTAGAGGAACGTCAGGTTCCCTAAGAGTTCTCAGAGGAGGTTGTGGTGTCAAGTTTTCGGAATTACGAAGTCGTGAGTCGAAAAAATATCAGGTTTAGAGTGTAGGTATGTACTGATGACCTTTTTGGTATCGGAATTGATCTCTACCTGGAAACAACCTTTTCATTACAGAGAGGAAAAATTATACGACAGATCCAACCAGTATTGAAAGGAAGGTTACTCATTCGTAGAAAATTAAAGTAACGACGTTAGTGGTAGACGTCACTAACACCTCTGGTCTTTTTATTTCAGTCGGTGACAAAGGGGTAGATAGACGGTACTTCACTACCCTGGTCTACGGTGTTTCGATGACCTCCACTACCTTAAGGCCAACTCGGTAAAGTTTAGGAGTTTCTACTGCGACACTTTCACGACGTGAGTTATACGGTCGTTTATACCTTTTGAGTCGTCACCGGTGTCCTGACCTTTTCCCGTCAAAGGTAAGGTTAGGGTTTCTTTCCGTTACAGTTTCCTACGAGTTTGATGACGTGTTAACGTGAGTAGAGTGTACGATCATTTCATTACGAGTTTTAAGAGGTTCGGTCCGAAGTCGTTATACACTTGGCACTTGAAGGACTACAAGTTCGACCAAAATCTTTTCCGTCTCCTTGGTCTCTAGTTTAACGGTTGTAGACGACCTAGTACCTTTTTCGTTCTCTCAAACTTTTTTTGTAGATAAAGACGAAAGAACTGATACGGTTTCGGAAAACTGACACACCTGTGTTATTTGACACCTTTTAAGAAGTTCTCTACCCGTATGGTCTGGTGGACTGGACGGAGAACTCTTTAGACATACGTCCAGTCCTTTGTTGTCAATCTTGACCTATACCTTGTTGTCTGACCAAGGTTTANTCCTTGGTCTCTAGTTTAACGGTTGTAGACGACCTAGTACCTTTTTCGTTCTCTCAAACTTTTTTTGTAGATAAAGACGAAAGAACTGATACGGTTTCGGAAAACTGACACACCTAGTGTTATTTGACACCTTTTAAGAAGTTCTCTACCCGTATGGTCTGGTGGACTGGACGGAGAACTCTTTAGACATACGTCCAGTCCTTTGTTGTCAATCTTGACCTATACCTTGTTGTCTGACCAAGGTTTATCCTTTTCCTCATACAGTTCAGACATATAACAGTGGGACGAATAAATTGAATATACGTCTTATGTAGTACTCTTTACGGACCGACCTCCTTCGTGTTCGACCTTAGTTCTAACGACCCTCTTTATAGTTATTGGAGTCTATACGTCTACTGTGATGGGAATACCGTCTTTCACTTCTTCTTGATTTCTCGGAGAACTACTTTCACTTTCTCCTCTCACTTTTTCAACCGAATTTCGAGTTGTAAGTCTCTTGATTCCAAGAGTAATCGACAGATAAAATATGCATCATGGTTATCACAATAAGAACCCTAAAACTATTTCAACAAAGACTCAGTTCGGTCCCGTTAAATTATAGAGATCGTTACTTTATTAAAATCCGATATCGTAGACGACATTGTTACACCTATTATTTTTGATCGTAAGTTCAGTTCATTTATATATTATTTCTTTCCTACACATGGTATATGTGAACGGTGAACCCCAAATTGTGAAAATCCACGATATCGAAATTCACTTTACTTCATTTAACCTTTTGACCCAAAGTGAACTTTAGTACAAGAGTATCCTGCTTGATTTCATTGGTTTTTAACTACATTACCTCGGGTAGAAACCAAAGGTACCACAAATGACTTGTGGTTTTGTATTCCATCATTTAGTGATTTATCCTGAAGCATAAAAGTCCCTCTTAAGAGAGTAACTTTTATGAGGATTGTTACGTTTCTTCCCGTTCCCTTGTTATACACCCGTCTAAAAACCTACTAAAAACATACTAATTCTCCTTTCAGTCATAAATTAGGAGTGCCGTAATGCTCATGGACAGTAATACAGGGACAAAACTTCTACCCTCGCTCTTTCGTGTATTTCATATCCCTTAGACAGATTCCGTGTCTCTTATGCATCCCCCTTGAACTTAATTGGGTCAGCAAGACCTTGCCCCTGGACGTACAAACACTCCGTTAATTAAGAGAGAGGACGATGGGAAAGATATGGAACCAAAAGGGTAGATATTTTGACTTTCTGTCATTCTGTTTATATTATATCCATTTGTAAAAGTGGAGTTGTTTAAGGTGACGATCTTTACTTAATTTAATAATTTCCTGTATTTTGGTTATAGGTGGGTATGCACCCGAGTACTGGGTCTTTGACTTTTGATCTTCCGCGCATGTTGGTTTACAGGTTTAATTCTGTCTCCAATGATTACAGCCGACTGCGGACTATCGGAGAGACCCAGACACGCACGTCCTTCTTCTTAGTCTCGTAGTCGCTTAAGGTTTCGTGGGTCTTGTCGTCTTTTCACATCGTCGTTTACCCCTGTTTATTCATTGTTCCTAATTTTCCTTTTTTCATGTGTAAACCATGTTGGAACGGAGTGATCATTTTGGTGAAATAGTCAATGGAGTGGTAAGCGTGGTGATTTCGAAACTCTACTCTAGTTTCCGGTATTTTTTTTTCGTAGACATATAAATGCATATAAAAGATTCAATTTGAAACAATATTCAGTATTTCTAAGCATGAACTTTACATAAAGAAGTCTCTCTCTTAAAGATTTGCGGGTTCACGATTTATATCTTAGGAAGGTCTTTTCCCCTCAACTTTCGAAATTGATGTCCTAAGTGTTTACCTTTTCTTCACAACTGTTCTGACTACGACTGTGCCCGTCCTTTCAAATCCGCAATTCCTCTTGTCAAGGTTCCTACGACTCGGGTGTCCGGTTACTTTTGTGAGGGACGGAAACCTCGACCCGTTAAAGGTGTCTCCGATCTCGAATCTCGTCGTCTCGTCTCCAGTGCTGACAGTGCGGGGACGGAAACTTCTCGTCTCTAAACTCTAGTTTTCTCGAGCCCCCTTTAAATAAAAGGTAATCAACTAATTTTTTGTCTTCTTTTGACACGACTCGGTGTCACTCGTACGTCGCTGGAAGGAATCGTAAGTTTAGCAGGCGAGAAGATTGGGCACAACGGGAGGACCCGGAGTCCGAGACGGGCACTTCCGCAGACACCCAGTGGTGATTGTGTGCCCTATTTACAATGAAGCATCGAAAACGTTAAAAGAGGTTTTCGTTCGTTTTGTATAGTACACCTTCTTTACACCAAAGAAGGTCTCACACACTCGAAGTAGTGGGTGAAAACTTTCTAGACAACCTTTCATGTAAGTTTTCTTTAGTTCCGGTTTTCCCGTTCTGAAGTACATTAAGAATCCCTCAACTGTCAATACTGTAATCTTAAAGTGTTATCAGGTTTTAATCTTGGTTCATAAACCTCCTTTATGACTCCGAAAGAACAGAAGCGTAAGCCCCCTTGAAAGTGTAAAGACGTAATAGTTCGTATCCGTTCCCTTTATTCTTACTTGAAATTCCATTCCAACCAGACAGATGGAGTTTTCTCGGTGTTATCAATCTTAAAAAAAAAAAAAATTAAATTTTTTTTTAAACAAAATAGAAATATAAAACCGGTACGGTGCTCGAACGTTTTAGAGTCAAGAGGTTGGTCCCTGACTTGGACTCGGTATCGTCACTCATAAGTAACCTTCCTGACTACGACTTCGAGATTATGAAACCGGTGAACAACACTTCTCGACTGAATGACCTTTTCTGGGACTACGACCCTTTCTAACTTCCGTTTTCCTCTCCCGTCACCGTCTCCTACTTCGTCTACCGTAGTGGCTGAGTCGACTGTACTTAAACTCGTTTGAAACCCTATATCACCTCCTGTCCTCTCGGACCGCACGACATCAGGTACCTCAGCGTCTCAGCCTGTGTTGAATCGTTGACTTGTTGTCGGTCGGTGTGTCGTTACCTTCACGACTTATGAGTGGTGGTCTGGTGGTCCCTTGAGGGACAAAGTAAAAACTTATTTTGACTTGATCATTTATTTGTGTTCATGTTTTCTGGTTGGTTCTGACCTTACTCTAGTAGACTGAATGAAAAAAAAAAAAGTCACCGTACAATTTTAGACTAAGTTCAGATTCACCCTACCTTCTTTCTGTAGACTCACTATAACTGGTTTATATTAATTGTTATTTACACTATTTATAGTTATTGTATACTAAAAGTGATTTTTATCAATAAACACAATGCTATTTGTATTTCAAAGATATTGAATGTGTTCTGAATTCGTCCCACTTTTATCTGTCGGAACTACATGAGGAAAGGGTTAAAGCTTGGTCAGACAACATATCTACTATCATTGACTTCATCCATCCGGAAATCATGGTCCGAAATGTTATTGGACCATTCTTAAATCCGACACGAGACAGTTTCGGAAGTCAAAGGAAGTCACAGAACCAAAGACGGAGAGGAAGACAGAAATCTAAAGGGGGATTTAAAGAAGATTTGTCTGAGACACAGAACGTCGATCCAACATTAGGTCAATAATTATAATAAAACCTGGGGACAATGACACTACTATGTCACAACCGCTCCCTTTTGCAAGATATTAGAATACTAATTTAGAGTCCCCAAGACTGGAAGTCTTCTTAAGGAATCGGAAAAACAAGAGCCAAACACACTATGTCTCTCCGACCTCCCCCGAGACCAGTAGACGGACGGGAGGAGACTCCTGTCTACTCCGAGACTCCTTCGTCTGCAGGAGATCCTGTACTGAAACAGTACTTCTTGTCTCCCGACACTCGAATAAAGTTTTACCAGTGACAAAGAGAGGGGACGTACTTCGTATACCCTAAAAAAGAGACTAGTAGTGGAATTCTTGATCCATACAGAAGACGTCCATTTTGAGTACTTTCGGAACCCAGGGGGATTTGTACCCCCCTAAAAAGTTGAGGATTAGATCAGGTACAAGTCGGAGGTCGTTAATGAGTTAAGATCAAATTCATAGAGACCGTGGTACCGAAGACGGGGACCCCTCGTTATTAAGAGGTATAAACGACAGAGAGGTCTAACGTTCCGTACTTACACGGGACGTTTGAGTTGAGAGGCAATCTAGATTCTCATGCCGACTGAAAGTCTTAACGACCATAAGTCAAACAAATTGAAAAGAGAAGAACACTCTCGTCCTAACTATTGACGATTCGAGAAGTGTCAGTTTCCAAAACCGTATCAGTTCTTTCGTCTTTATCTACAAAAAAAAGTTTGAGAGAACGAAAAAGGTACTAGGTCGCCTACAACCGTTAAACTAGAGACCAACGAGACGGAAAAGATTTTGGTCGAACTTGTAGACCTTCAAGTGCCAAGTGTATAACGACTTCGGACCGAACCTCTTAAAACTCGTAATGAAATGATCGTACACTCTACTCACGTTGACACGCCATCAAACTTGTAAGAAACCGTAACGGAAAGAAACCCTAACCTTACTTTTGATTGGAAAAGGTCAGGACACCGGTGACGACTCAAAAGGTGTAAACGACCGTATAACTCACTTCGTGAAAGTGTCATAGTAGAAAGTCCTAAACTTTACCGAGTTGACCTTAAGGTAGTGGAGGTGATCGAAACAAGCATCACTACGAAAGATTCCGGGTGAACTGAAGTGTAAGGTCCTACAGACCGAGATTCACTCACTAGTGTGGTAGTACTAATAGAACCAGCACTTCTAGAAAAAACATGTCAAGAAGACACATAAGAACGGTGGAGAAGAATTATAGAAGACGAAGACAATCCAGGTATGGTAAAAACAGGAAATAGCTCGGGTAGAAACGTACTTTACAAGGGAACCATAGAGATTAAAAGAACTTCTCTAGAGATCAGAAAGGGTGAGACAACAAAAGGAGATAAAGAAACGTAACGTAAAGAAACGTGACTCCTTCCGAAAGAATAGAGAAGAACGATAAGAAACCTTGAGACGTAAGTCTACAAATATAGAAAGGAAAGGAGGAAACGAAAAGTGAAGAGAAGAAAAGTGTCAATAAACATTCCGGAAGGGTCTGTCGATAAAACGAAAAAACGTAAAGAAAAGGTACCCCTACCAGAACTAGGGACAGAGGACATGTTACAGTCCTTGGAGTCAGGTATCAAGTAGTCCGTGAGATAAATAGTCTAGATCAGGGAATTTAGATAAAGAGTGGAGGTGACATATTATTACTCCCTAAACTAAATCCAGTATGGACTTATCAGATCACCAAAAGGATGAAAGAAGTTAAATTCAGACTTAAACTGTTATTTGACACCTTTTAAGAAGTACTCTACCCTTATACTCTGTTGGACTGGACGGAGAACTCTTTGGATATACGTCCAGTCCTTCGTTGTCAATCTTGACCTGTACCTTGTTGTTTGACCAAGGTTTATCCTTTTCCTCATGCAGTTCCGACATATAACAATGGGACGAATAAATTGAATATACGTCTCATGTAGTACTCTTTGTGACCCGACCTTCTTCGTGGTCGACCTTAGTTCTGACGACCCTCTTTATAGTTATTGGAGTCTATACGTCTACTGTGGTGGGAATACCGTCTTTCACTTCTCCTCGATTTTTCGGAGAACTACTTTCACTTTCTCCTCTCACTTTTTCAACCGTATTTCGAGTTGTAAGTCTTTTGCTTCTAGTACCGTAGCCCAGGGTAGTGAAGTATCCTTTATCTACCCCTTTGTCACCTTTGTCACAGTCTGAAATAAAAAGACCCGAGGTTTTGGTGACGTCTACCACTGACGCCGGTACTTTAATTTTCTGCGAATGAGGAACCTTCTTTTAAATACTGGTTGGATCTATCGTATAAGTTTTCGTCTTTGTAATGAAACGGTTGTTTCCAGGGAGATCAGTTCCGATACCAAAAAGGTCACCAGTACATACCCACACTCACAACCTGACACTTCTTTCGACTCACGGCTTCTTAACTACGAAAACTTAACAACACAACCTCTTCTGAGAACTCTCAGAGAACCTGACGTTCCTCTAGGTTGGTCAGGTAAGACTTCCTCTAGTCGGGACCCTAAAGAAACCTTCCTTACTATGATTTCGACTTTGAGGTCATGAAACCGGTGGAGTACGATTCACAACTAAGTAGCCTTTTCTGACTACGACCCTCCCTAACCCCCGTCCTCCTTCTCCCCTGCTGTCTCCTACTCTACCAACCTACCGTAGAGAATGAGTTACCTGCACTCAAACTCACTTGAGGCCCTCTACCACTACCTGTCCCTCCGGACCACACGATACTAAGTACCCCAGCGTTTCTCAACCTGTGCTGATTTACTGACTTGACTTGACTTCGAGAAGTGTACAATTTCGTCTTTGGTCTTCGGTAATTTATTGAAGAAAAACCAAATTCCATACCTAGTCTATATCGTACCTGTTTAGTCGTACAGACCAATTTTACTCTTAAGATTTAATTGCGTGTTTCCGTACTAAGAGACAAGTGCACATCGGACAATCAGTGAGTCAATACAGGTTAAGAAACACTGGGGTACCTGACGTCGGACGGTCCCAAGAGACAGGTATCCTAAAAGGTCGTTCTTATGACCTGACCCAACGATAAAAGAAGAAGTCCCCTAGAAGGACTAAGTCCCTAGTTTGGGTCCAGTGCATGTAAAGTCCGTCTGTGAAATGGTAGACTCGGTGGTCCTTTTAGGATTCACTTTCACAAATACAGAGTCAGTAGAGGTTCGGGTAGTCTGAGGACACAGGTACCTTAAGAGGTCCATTGTTATGACCTCACCCATCGGTAAGGAAAGAGGACGCCTAGAAGGACTAGGTCCCTAGTTGGGTCCAGAGGAAGTACCCTCCGCCTAAGAAATGACAGATTCGGTGGTCCTTTCGGGTGTATATCGGACGAACCAGTGTTAAACCGAAGACATGATCATTGTCGTATCCCCACTTTTCTACCAGGTTGCGGTAGACACACATAGGGGACAATTGTGGAAAGAAAGGTATGTGGAATTAACGACGGACAAGAAGACGAACTAAAATTGTTGTGTGAGATTCCGTGGTAAGTTGTGTCTGGTGTCTCACTGTTGTCCTGTCACCTCTTCCTCCTTTCTTTTTTTTTAGTTTTGTCAAGAAGTACCCTATACCAGGGTCATAGGTAATATATTGTCGTGTTGTTTGAAGTGGTTTCGGTTCCTCGAGACCCGTCGACACTAGGCTCGCCGAGTGCGGACCTTACTTCACCAAGAGGTACGACCGGTCTGACGGTGTACCCGGTCTCGAGGAAACCGGTCTCTCGACTGGAAAGTTCGTGCATGACCTGAGTAACTGTAATCTCGTTAGTCCGTAAACGTCACACCGTCTACCGTACTACGAGTGAAAAAGTGGGGACCAGTCCTCTTGCTGTTCTTTTAGTCAGGACCTTTATGGTGGATCGGAGGTTACATGTATCTTCATACAGACCTTATACCTCACGAATAAGTCTCGAAATGATTAGAAAACAAATTAATAATAAGTCGTCCATATATGAGGATGAGTAAGAAGAAGTAGTTATTATTCTTTCTAATATTAATGAACTATTATATCAAAGCAACTTTCACTTTCACTTCTTCACTTTCACAATAAACGACTCAACACAGGCTGAGAAACTCTGAGGTACCTGACATCGGGTGGTTCGAGGAGACAGATACCTTAAGAGGTCCGTTCTTATGACCTCACCCAACGACACAGGAAGAGGTTCCCTACAAGGGTTGGGTCCCTAGTTTCGGTCCAGAGGACGTGACGTCCGTCTAAGAAATGACAGACTCGGTGGTCTCTCCGGGGTATAAATAATATAAATAATAATGTAAATATATTAAATTAAATATTATATTATTAACAGTAATCGACTACATGGAGTTTTTAATATGAGAACTGTCTCCCAAAAGGAGGTTTCGTCCAAGTGAGTTGTCGAGACGTCTAATCCTTATTCTTCTATCCCGTCCTCAACGGAGAAAAACTCTCTACTCCTTCATCTTGACTTACGAAATGAGTTTAGAGAATAAACTAACTGTGGTGATGAGAAACTGAAGAGTAGTTACCGCGATTGAATCCTTAGCCCTTATTCATGGGTGACATAATCGACGCAAAATATTAAAAGAAATTGAACTGATTTGGACGATAATGAAACTGTCTGAATATAGTGTAACGGTCGTCATTGACGACTGCGAATTTCCCTCATGGTAGGTGTATCGATGAACTCATTTTTCCGAGAAAGGAAACCGGGTAAATTCAAACGGTCGGAAAATTAGGAAGACAAAACTGGAGTCTCAGAACCGAGAGAGAGGAAAATTTTTCTCGGTTGTCCTCTGGTAGTTCTCGGACTGGAATAAACGTACTGTTTAAGCGTTAGAGAACGAAGGAAAAGGGGTTTTTCGAACTAAAATTCCCGACGTACTTGTCCTGACTGTGTGGTAATACATAGAATAAGATAGCCGCCCCCCCCCCCCCCCCCCCCCCAGGTNCCCCCCCCCCCCCCCCCCCTCGTGAAGTTTTACAAACAGGTTTAAAAGGTCACATGTCAAAGAAAGAAAAGTAGGGGGGCCTCTGTCATTTGTGGGGTTCTTGTCGGGTCGGATGTTTGTATTTCTTTTCAAGTAGCCCTGTTTTGCGTCTCTTCGTCGTCTTCCATGTCACTCACTTTGTTTCGTCTCTCGTCCAGTCCCCCTCCCGGACCACCTTCAAAAGTCTCTCTTTTGCGCACAGTTTCCTTCCTTCCTACGGAGTCTGTCACTCGACTCTTCGGCTGAGACTTGCGACCGGTCCGCCGAGGTGACGGAAGAACCTCCTCGAGGTCTGGACCTGACAGACGGAACTAAAGATTCTTCTCTACCACCGACCCCGGTCGACCAGTGGGTGTCGTCGACGGTCCCGAGGACCACGTCCCTCTCGTCCGGTCGAAACGGACGTTTTCGTGCGAGGCATCGGGAGCGACCGTCAGTGTCTCCACGACCGACGGGAAACGGTCGAGGGAGAGGTCCCGTAGTGAGAAGAAGGGAGGGTCGGGTGGGGGTGGGGAAAGGAAGACGACGGAGGAAGAGGGTATGAGCGGGAGTCGTTCCGTTTGTCTAGGTGTCAAAATAAGAGTTGGCTATTGTGACCCACGAGTGTCTAGGATTATAGTGAGACGAGTGACTTCGTCGGCGGGGTCACGAAATTCGGGTAAATGTCTCCTTCTTTCCCGAAGGGTCCATCGGGATCATCACTTCTTAGGTGGACAGCCACGTCCTCTACGACCTCTGAGCCCAAACTAGGGACCCACCCCTTCTAGAAAACCTCCTCCTTTGCCGTTAGACAAGCTCACAAGAACGGACCCTTTAAGGTGTCTGTCTCCTCGAACCGTCCAATGTCAGTCACCCCAGCGTTTCTCGACCTGTGCTGGATCGTGTCGAGTCACGTCTTCGTCGCGTCTCCTTCTCTGACCCCGTCCCGTTCGCTCCAGAAAACAGGTTCTGCCCTAAACTTGTGTGTAAGGAACCTCGGGCAGGAGGAGTGGTGTCGCGACGACAAACCGACGAGAAGACCTTTAGAGTGCCCCGTTACTCGTCCGTTCTCGTCGTCTAAGATCCTACAGGGACCGTACCTGAGGAGCGGTCTTGTCCCGAACAGTGGTAATGTGTCCAGAGACCCACGAACCCGAAGGGACCGTCGAGTCGTCACTTCTTAGGCGGATGTCACGTCCTCTGTGTCAAAGCTAGGGACCCAGCCCTTCGAGGGGACCTCCTCCCTTGCCGTTGGGTGACGTCATAAGACCTTACCTTATAGGGTACCTGTCCCCTCGGACCACCCGACGTCAGGGACCCGCAGTGTTTCTCAACCGGTACTGAATCGTTGGTTGGTTGTTGTTGACCGGCGAATCGAGGGTGAAGCAGAACACCTGTTTTCGGATCTCGATTCCCATCAGTCCGGACCCGTCTCACTACCGTCCGACCTGACATAACCCCGTCGAGGGCGGTTCCCGTTGACGTCGGAGGCCCTGTGTCTCGGTCTCCTCGTTGCTCTGCCCGAGGGACCTCGACAGTCTCTAGTGTGTCCACCTCTCTTGGTGGGCCCCTGGACGTCCCGGGAAAAATCTCCGAAACCAAGAGATGACTGTGGGACCGTCCAAGTAGGAAGAGTGAGAGTAAAGGATTTACTCCTCGGTCCCCGTCGCTCCGACGCTGCGAACGGACTCCAGTGGGTCGTCACTGACAGACCTCGACACAAGGGTCCGTAGGTACGGACGGAGGTTTTTGACAAGAAAGGTGAGCCGGTACGTGCAGACTTGAAAGACTTTAAAAAAAGAACCGAACCAAACCTCCTTAAACTTGTTTAAGGACAGACCACATGAAACACTTTCGTTTTAAGACGAAAATTTTAAGTCGTCTGATCGGGGTTCCTTTCCCTCTCTCCTCTCCGTCCCTTTTAAGGAGGTCACCAAACCTAAACGTTTCCAAGAAGACACAAAGATAAACGCCACCCGTTTCCTGTTCCTACCCGGAGGAGCGGTGCGGGAGCCATAAGGAGTCCAACAGAGGGCACTGATCTACCTCTATCAAAGTTGAGGTCTCATATTTTGGAATTTTATATCGTTTTGACATGAATGAAAGTGACTACCCCTCTTAGATACTACTTTTAATCTTGGTGGATGTTAAATTTTCACTGAGATCAAAACCACACATGGAAGACCAGTAAGTCACTATACTAGACTTTAAGATACTGAAACAAGGTATTATGTTTATATTGGTAAACTCTTCATCTTGTATAGTGATTGTATCTCTTAAAAATATATTTTATGTAAACAAAACTGAAATTATCTTCGCCCCTAAGGGTCCACCGAGTCACCATTTCTTAGGAGGACGGTTACGTCCTCTGCGTTCTCTACTCCCAAGCTAGGGACTCAACTCTTCTGGGGACTTCATCCTTTACCGTTAGGTGAGGTCATAAGAACGGACCTCTTAAGGTACCTGTTCCCTCGGACCGCCCGATGTCAGGTACCCCAGTGTTTCTCAACCTGTACTGACTCGTTGACTTGTCTGTGTGTGTGCATTTACCGATCAAAAATCTTCTGTCGATATTAACCGACCCGTAAAACACGAAACGAATAGCTATGGCACGTCCCGGGACACCCCGAGGACCCGAGGTCCGGAAAGAAACAGAGGACAAAGAAACTAATATCCTTTGTCGGTAGAAAGTCGGAGGTACTGGAAGGGACTCGGGGTGACCCGTCTACGTTCGTCGACAAGTAATCCCTTCCCTCCCCTACGCTCTGGTCCCTCTTTGTTTATCACTTCTCGTCGGAACCTGTTTCAGGGTAAAGGAGTAGTTACCTATGTGTGTTGTTGTAGAAACTCGACAAAAAGTCTCTGACTTCGGACGAGGTCCACTCTTTTCAATTACTGATTATTACCATCCAACGGGTGTCTGTACGTCTGAGGTCTGGTCAACCTGAACTCCCAACTACTACGACTGTGGAGGAATGGGGTGGTGGTAGGGTAGTCTTCTTGTAGGTATTCGACGAGTACGGGAGAAACTTGGTCACGATATTTTGATGAGTGGCAGAAGAAAACCCCTCCCTCGCACGGAACGAGTTAACGAGTCAACACAGTCTGAGAAATACTAGGGTAACTGATATCGGGTGGTCCGAGGAGACAGGTACCCTAAAGGGTCCGTTTTTATGATCTCACCCACGGTAAAGGAAGAGGTCCCGTTCCACCCCATTATCTTTGTGTCAAAAAGTTCCGTCCTCGGGAGACACTGGGAGAAACGGACCGTTTCATTACTTTGATAATCCCGACGGTATACGGACAGGAAGTCCTACTGAAGTTCCCTGTCTCCAGTGGGTGGTCGGTGTGTCCTCCGACTGAAATCCTTCTGTCTTTGCGTATGATACGAACGTGACCGGGTAAAACCCCAAAAGAGAATATTCGAACACACACGATACCGACTCAGTAAAGTCAACACAGGTTGAGAAACACTGGGATACCTGACTTCGGGTGATCCGAGGAGACAGGTACCCTAAAAAGTCCGTTTCTTATGACCTCGCCCAACGGTACGGGAGGAGTTCCCATACACGGGTTCGGTCCCTAACTTGGACGTAGAGGACGTCGAAGACGTGACATCCGCCTAAGAAATGGCGACTCGGTAGTACCTTCTGGAGAGAATGTTCGTATGAAATAGAGCTGATAATGTGACTGCTTATCATTGAAGACAAGGTACCCGTGACAGGAGTCTTTACCGACCGTAGGTCCCTTTACAGTCAGACTTTTTTATATGATAATTTTTTTAAAAACAAATTTGTACAATCTCAAAGTATGTTTATGGACTCCGTCTAAACCATTAAGTCCTTTTGTTTTATACCGTTTCAAGTTTTTCCGAGGGATATTTTGTCGAGAAAAAAGGGGTGTTTTTAGGGTGAGATGATTGGAACGGGACTTAATGACCGTACGACTTGGTGTCCTTAAGTATGAGATGTGTATGAGAATCGGCTTTCTTACTCAAGATTGGTATCTAGATTTTATTGTTCCATTTTAATTCTTAAATTACAGGGTATTTCTGAATTCTAAGAACCTTTACAAGTTTCCTCTACAAAATTTGTACTCTAACAATGAAAAATTTATGTCCCAAACCTAAAGTACTGATTTAGTAATACTAAATTGTTATACTTAGTGACTTAATAAAGACTTCTTAATTTTTTTTTCATATCGAGAATTTTTATTCTCCATATATGAAATAGAGTAAAGTTACGAGACTTTTTGAACGGTTTCCTCACAATAACGACTTTTTACAATTGTGCATCCATTTTAGTTTACAATTGTGCACCCATTTTAGGATTCGTATTATCTGTGTATGAGTGTGTGTGTATAAAGATTTGAGTCGGTGTAGGTGTCTTTCAGTGTATGATCTTTCCTGATAGTCAGATTTTGAACAAAAAGATCCGTTTCTTTATACTCTTCAAAAATCACGACCTTGTCCTTTATAAAGCCGTTTGGTGGTTTTGATGAAACTTGAGTGTTGACTACTAGCATTGTTACCGGTAGAGTCCCTTTATATTTAGATTGGGATATCTCAGACCGCTTTACATCCCACATAAAAAGGAATTGACAGGTAGTTTGGTATAAGTAACCTTCGAAGTCGTGTAGTAAATAGATAATCTCTTAAGGAGTTCACCCCACAAACTACTAAAAACCGTTCTAAGATCTTATTACAGTGTACCGAAGTCACTTTAACTGTGACACATTCTAAGATGTTTGGACTAGTAAAATAAAGTATCTCTTGTACGAGTAGACTCGGTGACGACTGAAACGTAAAAACTGGGTTTGATTTGTTCAGAGTGACTAGGTAACATCTCAGTTCTTACGTTCAAAAGAATTATATTAGTAACATGTGAAAAGGAATCAGTTAGACCAAAAGATAAAATTTTCTTTTTCCATTCTCCAAAGTAGTCGACGTCGTAAAAGTCAGATTAACTTAGGGAATTTGAATTGGACACTATTTCGACTCAACGAGTAGAAGAACGCGAAGGGGTTTGTACGAAAAGACCTTCAAATTAGTCAATACTGAGTCCAGTTTTTGGAACCTCACTAGAAAGAGAAAATTATGAGTCGTTCAGATAACCCTTTGGGTAATTGAATCTTCGTGACACATAGATCTTAGAAGAGGGTGGAGGTGGCGATGGTGGGACCAGGTCCCGTGGTGGTTGAGAGAGCACCCAATAATTTGGATTACCCAGGGGGAGGAGACAACGACGAAGAGAAGTCAGACAAGGGTTCGGTCGTTCGTACCGCGAAGACTAGTCAGAACAAATAGGTGTAGTTTACGGGGGCTCAGAGGGTAGAGTGAATTCTCATTTTCGGTTTCAGTGACATACCGGTGTATTCCGAGAGGTGCTAGACAGGGACCAACGGAAAGACGGACGGAGGGAAAGATGAGAGTTCTACTCGTAAAAGTGCATAGTTCCCTTTCCCATAACTCGTACGATAGGGGGTCCCGGAAACGTGGCCCACTAGAGAAACGAAACGTGTGTGAATGGGACTCTCGGTGTCCCGAGTGAGGGAGCGTCATTAGTACGAAAATAAATTTCCTTCTAAAGTGTCGATGGGATGGGGTCTAGTGTTAAGGACGAGTGTGTAGGGACGAGAGGGAGTAGACAAAAGGAAGAATCGTAAGTAGTGGTGTAATGTGTGCCACACGTACGAGTGAGCCGGTGCACGCTGAGAAACGTTGGGATACCTGACATCGGGCGGTCCGAGGAGACAGGTACCCCTAAGAGGTCAACTCTTATGACCTTACCCAACGGCAAAGGAAGAGGTCCCCTAGAAGGGCTGGGTCGCTAACTTGGGCACACAGAATGTAGAGGACGTAATCGTCCACCCAAGAAATGGTTGACATGGTGGGTCCTTCGGGTGTGTGTCAAATAAAATGAACAAATAGGTCTAATAGAGGATAGAGGAGGTTATCTTACACCTTCGGAGTCCTTCCGTTCCTGAAGAACAGACAAACCGAGTGATATAGGATCATCCAGGAGCTATTTGTTAACAATTTAATTATTTTTATATAAGAGTTTTATTGACTAACAGGTCCTTTCCTTGACTCTCCTTTTGTCAGTTCCTTGTGTATGTATATGTGATCTTTCTTTTCTTTTAGTTTGGACTCAGTCTATTATCCTATACGTACAAACCTTACATATTTTTAGGGTAGTCAGTAAACGATCGATGTACTTAGTCTCCTTCTCGTTTATTTTGTGTCCTCCTGTACACTTTAAAACTCTGGTCCCGGTCTGATAACATCCTTGTCCACCGTAAAAGGATTACACAAGGGAGATGCCGTCTACCACAGACATTAAATGTCGGGCGTGTCAAGGTAACGATACTAAAGAGCTCAAAGATCATTTTATGTTGGTATGGGTCCCCCGTGGAAGGGATACCGTGTAGGGTGTGTTTGGGTCCTTAGTGAGTCGAGAGAGAAGAGAGATAAACTTGTTTACCTGTCTTCTTAAAGGGTCGACTTATGTCTAGTGTTTAATATGACCAGTTTACTTAAAGGATTCAGTGTCCAGGTGAATTGTACGTGCCTGGGTAGTAACAGGTTCAAGCGACTTGTCGGTCGTCGTCGACCCAGGGCTCGTTTCCGCCCACTCATCTGAAACGGAGATTACACAGTAGACCTTCGGCATTCTACACAATTTAACACACGTGAACTAAAGAGTGGGCTCCCACTGACGGATAATCAGTGAGTGTAAAGAACAACCACCCACCTCCTGTTACGACCCTTTACATTCTCGTAACGAGGGATCCTTGACGGAGGTTACTTTTGGATTCCTTCTTGAAAGGTTTACCTTTCTTTTCGAAAAGTTTATTCTTGTCGTGACCCACCTTCGACCCTCTCCGGAGTTCCTCCTTGTGAATCAGTTATGTTTTTATTTATTAGGTTATTTCTGTTTCTTCTTTAAGGATCTCTTTGGTTCTACGGATGGATCCCTGAGACATGGACAGACGAGTCAGTACAGGTCGAGAAACACTGGAGTACTGACATCGGGCGGTCCGAGGAGACAGGTGCCCTAAGAGGTCCGTTCTTACGACCTCACCCAACTGTAAAGTATACGGTCCCATAGAAGGACTGGGTCCCTAGTTTGGGTGCAGGAAACGTAGAGGACGTGACCGTCCACCTACGAAATGGTGACGCGGTGGACCCTTCAGATGTCTGAGAGAAACCTCGAGTATAAAGTATTTTACTGTAACTTTTTTCCGTTTTCTAACCTATGCATTGAGGTTTATTTATTTATGTAGTTCCACCGTCTAGAAGTATATATTACACAGGTCTTCTAGTCCCAATTTTTACTCCAACTTCAAACGTTTTATTATTACTAAGAACCGTTACACCCCGTACTCCTATTTGTTGTCTCCCTAGATTATGGAACTCCTTCTCTTAGTAATTTGACCTATCCTGTGCTAGTTCTTAAATTGTTCCTTTCCGTACAAGTCCCTACACTCCCTTTCTTTTCCACCTACTCCATGGGAATCGTGTGATGGATTCTCCGTAGTCTATGTAACTATCATTCAGTTGTTCGACAGTAGGGACTCTTTTTGACCATTTTTACTCTTGTTAATAGTTTGGTCGTTTTTCGGTTACATTGGAACTGAAACTCTTTCTTTTAAACAGTTATTATATTTACGTGAATCAGCGAGTCAGTACAGGCTGAGAAACGTTGGGGCACCTGACATCGGGCGGTCCGAGGAGACAGGTACCCCTAAGAGGTCCATTCTTATAACCTCACCCAACAGTACGGGAGGAAGTCCCCTAGAAGGGTTCGGTCCCTAGCTTGGGTCCAGAAGACGTAACAACCGCCAAGAAATAGTAGACTCATTGGTCCCTTCGGGGTTATTATATTTTTTGTTGGTAATGAGAATCTTTCGGACCTAGGAGACTTCTGGAAATCCTTTCCTTCACCTTTGATGGCTCTCGGTCGTATCGAGTGGTACTTCCGTAACCAAGGTTAGACCAAATGAAAGGAAAAGTTTTTAAAATAAATCTATCACGAACGAACTAACTAACTATCCTATTGATCTTTTCATCTGCATCAACATAATTTAGAGTTCTATAAAGTGTAAAATGGGAAGTCTTTTGAACCTCGTTAGAAGGATTGACTATGATCCCACTCCACTTAAGCGTCGACTCACTTGCTAGAAAAAATATGATTCAAAGGTACATCTTTAATTTCCCTTTTAAGATACGATTAAATTCTATATTGATTTCTTTTGACGGGAGAATTCTTAGACGTACACGACACGACACGAATCAACGAGTCAGCACAGACTGAGAAGCGTTGGGACACCTGACATCGGCCGGTCCGAGGAGACAGGTACCCTAAGAGGTCCGTTCTTATGACCTCACGCAACGGTACGAGAGGAGGTCCCCTAGAAGGGTTGAGTCCCTAGCTTGGGTCCAGAGGACGTAACGTCCGCTTAAGAAATTGTAGACTCGGTGGTCCCTTCGGAATTCTTAGACGTATGGTGGGGTATTTGTATATTAGAGAGTTTTTTTCAGTAATTCTTTTAATTAAGTGACTAAATATTACCACTTATTCACTATTACTAATTATAGTTCATTAGTGATGATAAGTAAGTAGACTACTTATACAAAGAATTTACATTAATCCCCGAAGGGACCACCGGACAAGACCCTGTCCGGTATAGACCCAAATATGTGTCTAACAGAGGGTCTCACGAATTCTTTCATAGACCCGTAAAGTACACTTAGTGAGTCTCTCTGTGAACCCAATCTCCGGAGGTTCCTCGGATCTAAACAAGAGGTAGATGTGTTTTAAGACCGTAACGATTGCTAGATTAACTTGGTTATGTAGAACCACTAAAGAGTTTTAATGGATAAATACAGTACAAAAGTTCTTTATAGAATAAAGGTGTAAGTAGAAGGGACTGAACGTCATCCGTGACTTTTATAATACGTCAGGTCGTTTCTTTGAAAGGTAAAGGAATTCAAGTTTGTGATCTAAAAAGAACCTACTTTTAAAATCGGTAGACAATCGTGACACGAAAGAACATTTCTTATATGGGAAAATATGGACATGGGACCTTTTAAGAACGAAATTAAAGAACGGAGATAACGTTCTCTTTTTTATTTGTTGTGACTCAAATATACAAAGGAAAGATTTATGGAGTGTCCCGACCCTAATGATATCGAGATTAAAATTTTAAATGAATAAAAGTAAGACATCTAATGGCCGTCTTATCTAAATACTATTTTTGACGAAGTGATTGACTACGTTTATTTATTAAAATCCTACGATTCATATTTATAAAAATCTAACGATTTACGAAAAAGTAAAATTTTTATTTAACAATATTGACGGTTTGTATTAATTTGATTTACAAAGATCAAAAAGAATTTGTAAATTAACTGTACGTATTATAAGCTACATAAAAGGAGAAAAATAGCAGTGAAATCCCGACAGATATTTAATAGTAAGGGAAGAGGTCCCCTAGAAGGACTGGGTCCCTAGCTTTGACCCAGAAGACGTAACATGACGTCCGTCTAAGGAATGGTAGACTCGGTGGTCCCTTCGGGGTATTTAATTGGTTTCACTTTACGTTAAATCGCCTTGAATTTCTGGAAAGATAATGGAGGACTTTGGTAAATCAGTTTATTAGTCTTTCCAACAAGGTCAGAATATTTAAACAAGGGTGAATAGAGACAACAAGTCAGTGATTCAACACCAGTTGAGAAACACTGGAGTACCTGACGTCGTTCGGTCCGGAGAAACAAGAAGTGAAGGAGGGCCTCAAACGAGTTTAAGTATAGGTAACTCAGTCACCGTGATAGATTGGCAGAGTGGGAGACGGTGGACGAAGAAGAAACCGGAAGTTAGAAAGGGTCGTAGTCCCAGAAAAGGTTACTCAACCGAGAAGTGTACTCTACCGGCTTCATAACCTGAATGTATCGTAGGTAATTTCTTACTCATTAATGACTATGTTTGTTGTACGAAATATATCTTGTAGAAATATTATTCCTACGTGATTCCTATTAAAATACTATACTACCTTTCTTTAAAACCAGTGTTTCGTCTATAAGAGACCTCTACAATGACTTAGTGGCTGCAATTCTTAAAACTAGACTAAGTGAAAACAATCCATAGCCGAGAGTTTGTAGATGTACACTTTGACTCGTGGCTACTAGAGACGACAGGTCTCTTAGACTGAAGAGGAGACACTTACAGTAGTTTACTTTGGGTGTCTCGTGTCAGACCAATCGAGGTCCCTGGTCACTGACGAGGGACTAATTTGAAGATACAGTGAGAAGTCGGACTGGGAGGTGTAGACGGAGTCGGGTAAATAATGTAGGAGGACAGTGAGCCCGAGGGGACTCTGTTTTGGTTAGTTTACTTAGTAGATCCCTCAGGACATAAAAGAAAAAATGAAACCAACACACCAAGGATTTTGGATCTCTACCGAAAGAACGACAGAAAGTGTGGGAAAAGACCTCACCAATAGCGCTGTCCCGAGTATCTGGTGTGAAGTCTCGGAGCCAAAATCCTTCCAACTTAAAATTCAACCAACCGCCCGATTGGTCTCAAGTAAAACAATAACAATGCGAATGTATTGAGTGTCTTTATAATAAGTACACATATGTGTGTGTGTGTGTGTGTGTGTCTACACACACATACGAGTCAACACAGGGTGAGAAACGCTGGCGTTCCTGACATCGGGTGATCCGAGGAGACTGATACCTTAAAAGATCTGTCCTTATGACCGCACGTAACGGTAAGAGAAAAGTTCCCCTATCAGGACTGAGTGTCTAACTTGGGTTTAGAGAATATAGGTGATGTAACCGTCCGCCCCAAAATTGTAGTGTGGTGGACCCTTGGGGTACACACACACCTGTCCGTTCGGACCTCACGACGCGTCAGGTACCCCAGCGTTTATCAACCTGTACTAACTCGCTGACTTGATTTGTCTTCATACGTATATATATATATATATACATATACTTCATAGGGTAATAAAAAATTTTTCGATTTTTTAAGGTATGAGAGACAAAACCGAGTAGCTTTACAGTTAAGAAGACCTTACTGGGTGACTTTTAACTCCCCCCCCGCCCTTTACGAGGAAAAAAACAGGAAACACCATATGATGAAAACATATGTATGACATCATATGAAAACATCATGTACTTTTCGTTCTACTCAAATACAACTGTAGTTGTTATCTTTTACCATTGTGATAATGGTATGTAATAAAGACCTTTTCAAGTCCTGAGGGATTCGTACTCGTAACAACCTTGTGTCGCTTCTGCCATGTAAACTGTAAAAGGTGACAGTGGTCTTTTGTTACGAAGACTAATCGTCTTAAATCGATATACGTGTTCGTAGATCCTGAAATCGATCACCCTAGATAAAAAATTTTCTGAACCGAGAACTCGTCTTTTACGTTAATTTAAGTTCGACACACGAAGTACAGGGAAAATAGGAATCAGTCTATTTTCTCTGTTCTTAATACATGTTAATTCAGGTATGATCTCTTCAGAAGTTCTTTTGTGGTGCCAAATTTATTCAGTGGTTCTTCTCTAGGGATTTTAAGGTTTGTCACAAATGTAAACTCTTTTCGAAGCATCTATGTCAATGTATAGTACGTAAACCTCTCACTGGTGCCATGGTCCGTTCTGAAAAAAGTGTGCCTCTCCTAAGTAGTTTCGACTGTTTACTGGGTGTCTCTGTCTTAGGGATTGATGGGACGTTTGAATTATTTGTGCCTGGTTTCCTTTCCCTTTGTTCGGGCACTCTCGGAACAACAACAAGTCAGGGGGTCAGCACAGGCTGAGAAACACCCGGTCACCTGACGTCGTGTGTTCCGAAGGGACAGGAAGTGATAGAGGGCCTCAGATGAGTTTAAGTACAGGTAATTCAGCTACTACGGTAGGTTGACAGAGTAGAGAACAGTGGGAGAAGAGGAGGGCGGGAGTCAGAAAGGGTCGTAGTCCCAGAAAAGGTTGCTCAGCCGAGAAAGGTAGTCCACCGGTTTCCTAACCTCGAAGTCTAAGTCGTAGTCAGGAAGGTTACTTATAAGTCACAACTAACGGAAATCCTAACTCCCCAAACCAGAAGAACGTCAGCTCTCACAAGAGATGAAGGAAACTATGAGTTTGCCGTAGAGAACACAAAGGACGGAACCGTCCGTCTAAGAAATAGTGATCGTGGTGGACCCTTCGGGCATATATTAGGGATTTTATTTTAAGACAAGGAGCACTATCTGCACCGACAACAAGAGAGACAGGCCGTAGGGCTACTAAGACAAAAGGTAGAGAAAGACGGATCATCATGACTCGCATGGGATTCAATAAGTCATAAGATTTAGATGGAAGTCGAGAAGTTGAATGTTGTTGTTGTTTCGTTCAGAATGTCTATACGTACTGTTGCAGAGTCGATACTTCTTAATTAACACGTTCTAAAAGGATTAAAGGAGTCTAATGTTGTTTGATTGTAATTATTTTTCACTCCTGTAGTACTTAAAACGGTATAAGAATTTATTTTATGTACAAGCTCTTCGAGACCAATGGTAAAATCCAAACTAATGTCTAATTCCAAAAAGGGTGGGGACTGAAAGACAAAATCTTCATTTTAGTGTGTGAGACCCTGTGAAACGTGTGACTTCAGGAAACCCAAAATCGAAACATGGAAAGTCTGTGAGCTCTACGAGTCGCTTCGGTGTTTCATACCAAGAACGACACATGATAATAAAGGTCACGGTATATTTTAACAAAAAAAAAAAAAAGTCTTCTTATAATCCTACACCTTCCTTTTTCAGAGGTAAAAACATAGGGTAATCTACCAAAAGACGGAAAATTCTGTAACTAGTATGCCTTACCGGGTAATAGGTAGAAAGCCCAAGAATCTTAGACAGAGTTTCCGAAAAACAATTACTGACGTCAGTCGGGATTCTCGACATAGGAACGAGGACTGTGTACAGGTGCTACTGAATGGGTGATAATAAAAATAAAAATACAAGAACCTCACCTCCGTCGCTAGCTTAGACGGAAGAACGATGTAGATAGGGAGGAATATAAATTAAGATTATGGGAGAATGATGTCAGGGAACCGCGAGTAGAAAAAGGTGAAATCTTTTTGAAAGGGTCCCAATCTTCTTTCCCAGTACTCTAAACGGTCCGATGTCTCGCCGGGACACTTAAAGAGGTACTACTATGTCCACTGTTATAGAAAAGATACCACGGGTATGACACTGGTTCTGCAAGGACTAAGACGTGAAGGGTAGACACGTTTCAGGAAGTAGGTACTATGCGGTGAGAAAAGAGAGGAGGGTGTTCGGTTTAGGAATGAATCTTGTGCCGAAGACAGGAGAACATGTAAAGAACTCACAATCCGTAGGTCGTATGTATGAAAGTAAGTGAGACTTTATGATGTCCGACTTTTGTTTATAGTCTGTTTTCAGTTCATAGGTCTTGTATATATTCTTATTCCGTCTGTACGGTTCTCTTTTTCCCGTGTTGTATATTTAGTCATTAAATGTCTTCTTTTCTTTAGACTGGTTATTTGTAAACAACAACAACAAATCAGTGATTCAGTTCAGGCTGAGAAACGCTGGGGTGCCTGACATCGGGCGGTCCGAGGAGACAGGTGTCCTAAAGGTTCCGTTCCTACGACCTCATCCAACGTTAAAGGAAGAGGTCCCCTAGAAGAACTGAGTCCCTGACTCGGGCGTAGAGGATGTGGCCGTCCACCTAAGAAATGGTGACTCGGTGGTTCCTTCAGATTATTTGGACACTCTTCTACGGATTGAACTGATCTTCGAGTGATTAATAACTATGATCTTCGTGTGTCTTTGTGGAAAGGTGTGGGTAAACCAACCGATTTTAAAGTTTCAAACTATCATAGTTTATGTCGGTACGACTTGCCTTTTGTGTGTTACGATCAAATATCCTCGTTAAACCTTCACAGATAATTTAGTTTTTATACGTACGGGTCGTGAAGATAAATGTTTATAGATAATATCTCTTGACACGGGTGACACGCAGCTCTGTGAGTGTGTTCCTATAAATGATGAAGTGACACTTATTAGTGTGTGTTTCTCCTTTTTCACAGGTAGTCAACGTCTTACTTGTTTATTTTATAAACTGTCAGTGTCTGAACTTCTAATGGATCGACGATTTGATTCACATCGACTACGTATAAATAAGTACTCTTATTATACTTTTGTAACGATGTGTATAAAATATATGTGTATGTATACGTCTCGGTATCCGACGATCCAAATTTTAGACTTTCCTATGTCTGACTTGAGTCTTATCACAATAGAATCTCTATGATCTCTCTTCCGGTTTTAACCTGGATCAGTAGTTTTTTCTGAGACGATAAAATCGTCAAAATTTTCTTATTTTAATAAAGACTACATTGACTTTAAAAGATTTGAGTTCTTCGTAAGTCTAACACTCAGTCTGCTAGAAATAATGATTTCAAAATATCTTCGGGGAGTAAAATGTTCACTTTGTGTATCTTTTTTAAAGTCGTAGATCAGTACCTACTATTAAGTGATAGTCCCGTACAATATACGAATATCCTAAAAAAGGTCAATTAAATAGAAAATGTACTGGAATGGAAACGTAGGTAAGTGACCAAGATCAAAGTCCCCCATACAGACACCTACAGATACGCACGTGCACCTTATGTTCCTTAGGTATGTTTACCTAAAATTCAGATATGAAACTTTGAGAGATTATACGTTTGGTTAGTCGTTACGTGTTTAAACTGACATGTTCAATTTTACCCCGTTCACTATTTTTACATGCTTGACGTCTTATATTTCATAAACATGTCACACGTGAAATATCATACATTATATGAATTGTTTACAATCCGATCTATCTTATACTAAAGTAGTCATAGTCATACTCTAAGAAGTAAAAAATTTCATACCAAAATATGGTAGGGTTTTCTTATCATTAAATTTTTTATAAAAGTCAAGTAATTAAGTCATAAAAATTTATCTGACAGTTTCTTTAGTAGACAAATTACAAACTACACGGAAAATAAACTTCAGATTACAGAACCGTTTTCCTATCTTAACTACTAGATTATATAAATCAAAGTAGGAATTAAAGATAGTAAATACTAAATATATCCTTGGTAAACGAATATGATGATATACTAATAACTTTTGTTAAATCGATTCGTAGAGATTTACATGTATAAAATTTTCTATTCAGACAAGAGAATTATTTTGAAATTTTTAAGATTTTTACATAAGGTTGTTTTGTCGTTGGTACTAAGTAGTGGAAATAATTGTCACAGAAAATTAAGTTATTATAACACTAAAGTAAAGTATATATAAATGACTTCTATTTTGTCGGATGTTGACTGACATAGTCATTTGGTTTCTAGTCAGTTGATTATTAATTAAACCCTATTATGTACTTCTTAATATTTATTACTTGAACGGTCTAAAGAATCGTCTACTGTTCCGAATTTGTTGAGTATTAATGTCTGGAGTCGGTAAACAGAATTGGTCCTATTTACAGAGACGTAATTCTAAACGACTTGTTTAAAGTTTAAATTACCTCATGAGACAACTATAGTGGTTAATTAGCCAAGAATTGTTACACTTGTTGCGCTACGTTGAAATGATTAAGTCGTTTTCATGTACAGGAACCTAAGACAAAGATATCCGGGGGTAACGATACAGTAGAAAAAATTTTAAATAAAAGTTCTGACACGAAGGAATTACGAACTACCGTAAAATTTCAGTTATTAATTGTTTTTATTGTGGGTACTGATTGGAACCTACCATTAGAAAAACGTTATATGTGTCCATTGTTTAGTAGTGTAACATTTGAATCTAAATTTGTTACAAGAAACAGTTAATAGAGAGTTATTTCGACTTCCTTTTTGATTTTTTGTCGTGGATTTTTATAACCGGATGAAGTCCCAATCTTGTATTTCAGAGTATACATTTAGAATAGGAGACGGATGTGGGATGTGAGAGTTATTAAGAGTCAGGGCAATAATCACTCTTAAGTATCATATATTTTTGTCTCGTAAATATTCCCCTTCCTTTTTATACAGGGTACTAAAAGATACTCGAGTCACTCACTTTCAGTGAGTCAGTACAGGTCGAGAAACACTGGGGTACTTGACATCGGGCGGTCCGAGGAGACAGGTGCCCTAAGAGGTCCGTTCTTGTGACCTCACCCAACGGTAAAGGAAGAGGTCCCCTAGAAGGTATGGGTCTCTAGCTCGGGTCCAGAAGACGAGAAGTCCGTCTAAGAAATGGAAGACTCGGTGGTCTCTTCGGGGGGTACTCGAGTCCCCCCTATATTTTCTCATTATAAGTGTACATGATTGTACGTTTATTATATAGACACAAAAGAGTATTGAGGAAAAGGATCCTATGACTGAAACGTCTACAGATAGACATTTGACAGACTTCTGAACACAAACCATTTTATGACACAAAGGGATTTAGGGATTCACACACGAAACGGTAAACGGACCTCGACCACTTCCTCAAGGACTCTGCCCGAGGGGCCAGTGTCGCTCCGTAAGTAAACGTGACTTATTTGTCCTGTTCCCAGCTCAAGTAGTTTTACAGGTAGTGGGTCGAAGAATTATTGAAGTATACTGTAATTGTAAGTCCCTTGTAAGTAATAGTTATACTGACATAAGTTAGCCCGTTGGTCTCCCAGTTTTAAAACGATGGTCCCTATTCTACCGAATACATGTAGTAGTAAGATATTGAAAACCAGTGGTAGGTCAATTTCTTAAACTCTTGAGTTTAATAAGACGAGAAGTCCGTCTAAGAAATGGAAGACTCGGTGGTCTCTTCTGGAGGTACTCGAGTTTGTCGTCTACCGTTTTGTCGAGTTTTGTCTCGTTCCAGTGTTAAGTTCTCCTGAATCCTTAATACCACGACAACCTGTCACTGACAATCCGAACAATCCTTCCTTTCTCTTCGATTGTAAATACATCATGGAGAGTTCATCGATCATCTCCTCATGTATTATTTATGTCTTGAGTATACGGACGTGTTGTTTATAAGTTGAGACTACTTTCATTTGTTTTTCTTACAGTTACCCATTATACAATCACCCGAAGAGAAAACATTTTTCTCTCTTTCTTGGTAACTTTGATTGTGGTCTGAAATGTTATAGTTTCACTTTCCCTTTCAACGGGTCAGTACAGGTTGAGAAACCCTGGGGTACCTGATATGGTAGCTTAATCAGATACCTTAAGAGGTTCGGTCTTATGACCTCGTCCGTCGGAAAGGGAAGAGGTCCCTTATAAGGGTTGGGTCTCTAGTTTGGGTCCAGAGGATGTAACGTCTACCTAAGAAATGGTCGATTTGGTGTTCCCTTCGGGTTTTTATGACCTCACCCATCGGATAGGGAAGAGGTCGTCTAGAAAGGTTGGGTCCTCAGTTTGACCCCAGAGGACGCAACGTCCACCTAAGAAATGGTTGACTCGATAGTCTCTTCGGGAATTTCATAGTTCGATACGTCATTTACGTAAATTTTATATAAAGCGAGAGATCGTCGTAAAAAGAGAAAACTAAACCAAGAAAACAAATAAACAAAACCTGTTGACGGTAACCCAAACGATAGGAAAAGGAGTTTCCTAATTTGGAGACATGTTCGGTCAGGGACGGTTATAGTGATAGAGTGGGCAGACGGGTGTCGAAGTACCTCTGACTTTAGATATATCATAACTAGTTAAACCTTATACTAACTTTCCGGACGCAGAAGGTGTACTTTGTCATATCTGATGTCTATTCTTTACTTGTTCATCCAACTAAAGTCCGTTAGAGTCTTTGTAGACGTATTTATCTCTACTGGTATCCGCGAATGTGAACGGTTTGATGCGCACTGGACATCCTATTGACAATGTGACCTTTCCACGGGACCTACGATCCGATCGACTGAACCCACTTTTCATGGTGAGTGTCACGAACCGGGTTACGTCCGTGATATATTTACGATTCAAGAGAACGGAATGATTGTTCGGATTGTCAGTGACAGGTTGGTGTGTTGTTAAGGATTCAGGAGAACTTCGTACCGGAACGAGACAAAACTCGACAAAACGGTAGACGTCGGAAACTAAAGTCCGACAGACGGAAGGTCTGAAAGAGGTCCAAGGCAAAGGTCACCGGGTCCTGGGAGAGCTGGGAACACATCTACAGAGTCGCCTTATGCGAAAAGGGGTGGTCGACAGGTAGAGGAAACAGGTAAAAGGTCCGGTGACGACCGACGGAAGACCCCGACTGAAAGAAAATTCGGAAACGTTTGCTTAGAGTCTGTCGACGCGCGATTACTTGGGACTCGGACGTCCTGAGAGGGGAATCCAATTTTCCCCCACACCAGTCTTGTTCTCGGCTTCTTCTACAGTCTACACAATAAGTAATAAAACTGAGTTGAAGACAAGTGAGACCGAAGTAAAATGTCTCGAACATTTTAAGTCAAGTGGTGGTTGTTTTTACTCGCGTTCCGGGAGGATAATTTGACTACTCCTTTTCATTTGTGGAAACAAAATCTTTGAAGAAACTTTAAACTCGTAAACTAGTTTTAAACAACTAAGGACTTACTAAAAAAGAATACCTAATTGTATCAAATACGACATGAAAACAGATGTGTAAAGGAAAAATTTTTTGAGTTACCTTTTAGGACAAATCGTTAGATAAAGAACTTTATATCCTGATGATATACGTATCCGATTGGTTTTTATTAATTCATGTCTTAACCCTCAAGATCGTGGATTATGACCTTTTCCGTTACCGTGGGGTGAGGTCATGAGAACGGACCTTTTAGGGTACCTGCCTCCTCGGACCATCCGACGTCAGGTACCCCAGTGATTCTCAACCTGTGTTGACTCACTGAAGTGAAAGTGAAAAGTGAAAGTACGTAACCTCTTCCTTTACCGTTGGGTGAGGTCACAAGAACGGACCTCTTAGGGTCCCTACCCCCTCGGACCACCCGACAGTAGATACCCCAGCGTGTCTCAACCTGTGCTGACTTCACTGAATCGTCGTCGTCGTGGATTTTATTCAGTCGAGAATAATTCCTTTAGTTAACTATTCGTTTTCACTTAAAAGTTTTTTATGTTACGATAGGTAGAGACCAAGACACAATTGTGTGAGGATCACGGACAGCTACGACTGTGTTACGGATTATGCAAAACAAAACAAAATCCTTGTCTAAACCAAAAATAAACAAAAAATAACGTCTTGTGTGTATAGTCACATAAGACTTCACATTGCACGTGTATGTTGTTGTTTCGTAAAACTCCCATTTTCGATATTTTTTTTATTTTGACTTTGACAAAATCGATACGTAAGGGTTGAACTCCGTACGACCGTTTCCTGTCATCCATGAACTATTTATAAACGACTTAGTTACTTACTCACTTATTTACTTACGGTCTAGAAAAGTGGAAGAGAGTGAGTAAAAATCGCAAAAGGCCGATTTTGTTCAGTGACGTCTTATTGACAATCACAAAACTAAGACTAAAAGATTCGTTAAAGAAATTAGTAACTTTGAGGATGGGGGTATAATTCCTTAACGGTAAATTAATTTAGATTAGTTCTAAGTAAGTTAAGCTGCAGATCGGACAGTGGGTAAGAGGTTTTGAAAGAATGAAGTTCAGTTACTGTCAAAGTTCTTTGTGTCAGACACACGAACTCTCTACTGTTTTTTCCCCCACCGAAATCCCCCGTATGTGCAGGTTCCATTGAACAGAAACGTTTAAAGTACAAGTCTCAAATTCCCCGAAACTGAGTCTCTTCCTCTCAGATCTAAAATAGTGTTTAGATGTATTTTGATTTTCTACGGGA
This sequence comes from Capra ibex, assembly GCA_006410555.1. NCBI lineage: Eukaryota > Metazoa > Chordata > Mammalia > Artiodactyla > Bovidae > Capra > Capra ibex. The sequence goes on along the minus strand of SJYO01048061.1, from coordinate 3,480,061 downwards.
CATCGGAGGCTCGAAGGGTTCACGTTCCCTACATTCTTCACTTATGTTCCTAACAGTTCGTGAGGTCCGTCGACACCCTTCTGTATCATTCTTTTCGTCGTAGCCGACCCATCAAAAAGGATGACAATCAGATCCCACTCACGATTCAGTGAAGTCGGCACAGGTTCCAAAACGTGGGATACCTGACATCGGGTGGTTTAAGAGACAGGTACCCTAAGAGATCCGTTCTTGTGACCTTACCCGAAGGTAGAAGGGGTGGGTCCCTATCTTGGACCCAAAGGACGAAACGACCGTCTAAGAAATGGCAGACTCGGGGGTCCCTTCGGAATCACACCACCAACCGTTTGAAAAATTCAGTTCTTAGTCCACCGCACAAAACGGAGATACCTCGTACCACAGAGACGACCTTGATGTCTTTAAGACGACATAACAGTCACTCGTCGGTGTCTGGATCCATTTGTTTACCTGCACCTCAACGTTATTTTGAAATAAACGTTTTTGTTCGTCCTTCGTCCTACACCGAGTGTCCGGTCACCAAATGACTCGGAACGAGACCAGTTGAGTCGTGACGAAATTGAGAAATCTTCCGGACGCCCCTGGTTCGTAGAGTCGAATCTCTACCCAAACGACCGTCGTAGATCTGTGTCACGTCTCTTAGTCTTTTATAAAAAGTTTTAAAGTAAAGGTTAAGTTCGCATGTGCCTCCTCTGTTTTATCTTCATTTGTCTTGTATGTAATCGTCTCATTTTATACTCCTATAACAATCTAATACAACATACTAGTACTTACAAAATGGTCCTGAGTTTCCTCCATTCGACTGTGAATGTATCAATGAAAGATTGAACCACTAAATTTTTATCAAACGAGATATTAAGTAAGTAAGTTTAATTGACTACTGATATATAGACCATTTTCACTACTAATATTAGTATCAATTTAAGATAACTCCTGTGTAATCCGTACTCTTACTCTTATTAAATTAGAAGGATTATGGGACTCTATATATATATACTATAAATATGAATAAAAATTCTTCCTAAAGGACCACCGGGTCATCGATACTAAGACACGAGGGTTACGTCCCCTGGGTGCAAGTTAAGGACCAGTCCCTTGATCTGGGGTGTTCGACGTTGATTTCTAAGGTATCCGGACGACGTTGATTCTAGACCACGACGGTTTGTTTTATTCTGTTTTATTTATTTATAATTTCTTTTTTTCGTGTCTCTCCATTCATTTACAGGATACAGTGGGTGATCCCTCTACGTTCGCGGTTGAACTTTGTCTCAGGAAGGGAATAGACCTGAACTTGCGAGTATCTTAGGAGTTTTTTACGTATTCTTCACCTTTATAACCTGGTACTTTTTTTTGTTTTCCATAGTGTGAATTAGAAGTAGTGATATACGAAATAAATTGTTTTCGATGTCATTTTTATATTGAGAATTCTAGCGTAAAAGATACTAGTCTAGAATAGGACATAGGGAAATAAAAAGAGGGACCGTTGGTATAGAAACAAAGTTGTCACCGTCGGTTGTAAATATCCGTAAATACTGAATAAAATCATATAAATAAAATTCAAGTAAATCATATAAATAGACTCGTAGAAATCATACGAAATCGTAGAAACCATGCGAAACGAGAATACTAAGGACGTAGGGTTCGGGATTCCCAAACCCTCGATTCCCCAATCCCTCTTTTTCCCTCGCTCGTCCTTCCCTCCTAAACAGAGGTTCAGGTCCCGGGTGATTCACTCCTACGTAAAAGGAAGGGTGTCAGGTCGTACCGAGTCCGATCACTGTTCAGAAGTTCCCGGTCTCTCGAAAGAGGACCTCCTCCTATGGAATCGGGGTGGACGAACCGTGGCAAAATTATTCGTCCCGAGGACGATAATTTAGAACGTCGGGGTCCTCTCCACTCTCAGTCGGGAAAGAACCGGGTAACCAGAACTCCCTTCTCGCCACAATCCCGAGAGGATCCATGTACCAAGAAAAAGCGAGGTCGACTAATCGACCACCTTAATTGACTTAACGTCTCTCTCAGTTCCCTTACTACGAGGTACCGACGGTAGCGGTTGTCCTTGTAGAGGAACTGACAAATGTGTTCCGAGGAGAGTGCCAGACAATTAAAGACAAAGTGTCCCCATACGTCAAAGTACACCTTCGTTGAAGTAAAGTCACTTGGAACATGAAGTTCCGATCTCGGTATAAACGTAGTATAAAGGTAAAAGTTAGTGTTTCAAGGGTGTCTTACAACCAACTTTTTCCGTTACACAGATTATGTTTTGACACTTACACTAGTTGGACATCAGTTTCCGATACTACTCGAATGCCTCTCAATCTGTCCTGTAGTGTCCTTCTTCTCCTTCGAAACGAAAACGACCTCCGCGAATCCTAGAGTACTCGATCGATTAACCCTTCTGTTCACAGTGTGTGTATGTGTGTGTGGGGGATCACTCTTTGTCAAGTTTCATTCGTGACTGAAGTACGGATTTGGAACCACAGTGTCAAGTCTGTCTTCCCTCTACTTACGATGATCCCGTCGTCTCTTCAATGACCTTTCCTTCCGACCTCCCACTGAGAATCCGACTGTCCTGGGATCCTTCCTCCGTAAGGTTGCTCTTACCTTACTTTTAAGTTTCTTTTCTCTTACTTGACCACAAGTCTTCTCATATCCTATGTTATGCCGGATACAATAAAAAAAAAAAATGAAATCATTGATACGTATAGTCTTTCCTTATAGAATATTAAAAATTTTGAATGTGTTATTTCCGTCTTGATACTTAAATAAAATATTTATTTCGTACTCAATGGATAATACAATTTTGACATGTATGGGAAACTGGGTCTTTAACGAAGTCCTTAGACAAAATTCTTATGATTGTATACGAGTTTTGTGCACACACACAAGCGTGTACTGACACACACAATAAGTTGTGTCTGAATGACATCACTTTGTGACTTTTAGTGAATCTACAGATGACCATCCTTTTACCAACTTTCGTAAAATAATTTATAGTACTTTGTCCTTCTACTTTCTTCCTTCCTTCTGTTCTTTCTCCTTCCCTCCCTTAATGTATGTCTTCTTAAATACCGAAAGGAATTTAGAGTACGAAAAAAGTCGTAATAAAAATATTAGATGTTTATGAATCTTACATATATATTTGTACAGTTAAAGAACCTTTGGTGATCTATAAAGGCTACTCATGCCAAAACATAATCATACATATTATACTTTTTTTAGCAGTGAAGTTACGAGGGTCTTTAAGTGAAAATTTTAAGGAAGAAAGTAACAGGTTACTTTTTATTGAGATCGTCGTCGGAAAGGATTAGGTAAGTTGTTCTTGAATAGACTTGTCGATAGAAGATGTATGATCTGTCATATATAGAAGGGGTTTTTACATAACCTCGTCTCAATGAAGTGTTACGATACGGTCAAAGACGACATGAAGTTTCAGTTAGTGGATATGTGTATGTATATAGGGGAGAAAAAACCTAAAGGAAGGGTAAATCCAGTGGTACCTGGACTCGTGACTCGTGACTCATCCAAGGGACACGACGTGTCATCCAGGAGTAATCAATGGATAAGATATGTACCTCAGTTATCACATATAATTATATAAATTTAGTTTAGAGGGTTAAGTAGGGTAAAGGGGTGAATCACAGGTATTCAAACAAGAGATGCAGACAGAGAGAGATCAAAAAGAAACATTTATCCAAGAAGACATGGTTAGTGCCAACGTTAAAGATAGAAACGTGGGGGAAAGAATGATTATAAGACTTATCATGGACGTATAGACTAAACTCGAATTCATTCGGACACTGGGATAGTCTTAGGTTACTATGGGATTCTGGAACAAGGAAATCTTTTGTAGTTCGTGTCTTAAACGTTGGAGTCCTGTAAAAACATTGGGCTCCCGTAAATGCTACGGACTTGGGTCCCCATTGGGACCATAAACTGGTTTCTGAGAGTCTTGATAAGGAGGTAACTGCGAAGAACTCAAATAGGAGATAAATTGTTTTTATACAGTTCAAAAGGAACAGGGTATTATTTCCTTATGGAAGTCTCTCGTTCATGTCTTGGTAGTGTCTAGTTTTATTTGTGAAAGCCAACTTAAGGTAGTGGGATTAAAAGAGAAGATGTACACAAAAGTATTTTTAGTTATTCATTAAGGTCATCATGGTAATTTGTATTTCTAATTACGTCCCGTTTGTTGGGAAACCACGAAAAGGTGTTTCATAATATTTAGAGTTAATGTATAAAATATCTAATTAGAAATGACACAGAAAAAACGTTGACACTATTTTTACGTGTACGACATTATTTAGTATCAATATCTATGTATTATTAAAAGATAAAAGATAAGTAAACATTCCAAAAGTAGATTATAGTGTATCTCGGTGTACTTTACACGAAATTGTTGTAAATTTAGACTACTCAGTTAAAAATCGTCGTCGTAACTTTTTCAAGTTAAATGTAAGATAATACCAGACTTATTTTCATTAGAGGGAAGTGATGTAAAATACTGGGATAAATTGTAGTCTACATTATTCTCTGTTTAATCTTTTTATTCTCGAACGGTCATCTCTTTTTGTATCCTTCCTTAAAATTTCATTTCGTTTAAGACTTAATTTTGACCTTATGACCTGACACATCCACCTAAGTTAAGTGATAGTTAGGAGAACGTCGTTTTATGTCCCCATCAAGGTCCGTGTCTGGTGATGGTCCCTACTTTTATTGGTGACTACAACAAAGAGTAGTTAAGACTTATTTTAACTGAATACTGAGTGTATTTCTCGATTCAGACATAGAGTATCGGTTACGATGGGTTTCAGTTTATTCTTTCTTTTATGGTGTTTTCAATCATTGTCGATTTTATGTAGAGGGGAACCTCTTTTGGTGGTTGCGGTTAAAAGTTACCGGCATTATCGAAAGAAGTGTTCACTGAATCCTCGTAGACATACTCTTAGACCATCCGACGTCGGGTGAGAGTAAAGAAGTAAAAGAACTTTCCGAGTTAATTAAATAGTAACGGTCTTTTTTTAAATGTTTCTAATATTAAGAAATAAGTGTAGGTTCTGAGAGTAAAACTGAAGACATTACGATCACTAGACACCAAAAAGATGGATTATAAAATTCCTCTCGAAAAAATAAACTTCTTTGAGAAATTCCGAATTAAAAAAAAAAATACTTCTCCTACTCATTTAATTTATAAGAAATACATATAGAGATTATTTCTTTAATTGATTATGTGTAAAAGTTTTAGTTCAATTTATTTTGACAACCAATTAAACACCATAAATCTTTTGTTTATCGACGTTTTATTGACTCAGTACCTATACTTTGTATGTCACACCCCTTATATCCGTTACACGATTGAACGAGTCAGCACAGCTGAGGACCGGTGGGGTACCTGACATCAGGTGGTCGAGGAGACAGGTACCCTAAGAGATCCGTCCTTATAACCTCACCCAACGGTACGGGAGAAGGTCTCCTAGAAGGGTCGGGACCCTAACTTGGGTCCAGAGGGCGTAACGTCCGTCTAAGAAGTGGCGGACTCGGTGGTCAGTTATTGATACACTATAGAAACATACCACTGTATGGTATGGGGGACCATTGGTATTTAAGAGATTCAGACACTCAGATAAAGACAAGACATTCAAGTAAACATCTTAAAAAAGAAAAATCTAAGGCGTATGCTATAAACGGAAAGATAAGACTGAGTGAAGTGAACGATATATTAGAGATCCGTATAAGAAGAAAACGAATCTAAACATGTGTCTCACTTGCGTCTGGTCCGTGGTTCAGGGAATGTTCCCTGACCTAAGTTTCCGTCTTTGGTCGGGGCTCACCGGGAGTCAAACGTCACCTGTAATAGGAGGAAGTCTGAGTGGGGAGACAGGAGTTCTGACGTCCTACTCTCTTCCGTCCTACGGGCCACCTAATAATGCGACATCCTGTGTGGAGGAAAAGGTAGTGGTACTCTGAGGTGTTACCTGGTCGACAGGACTGTTCGGTGTCCCTTGGGGTCAGTGAGCACCGGTTGGAGTTTCTATTCCGTCGGCCTTTGGTGTCCGAAACTGGAACCGAGTGCCCCGTGGTCCCGAACCAAGGGTTGACACCGGACACACACTGAGACCTCTTTAGTTAAGAAAGAGTAGAGTAAGAACAGTGGATAGTTAACCTCTATTACTGTCGGATACCCAAATAAAACTCTTACTTTCTGTGTTACCTACCTTTTTGGACAGGGGGGTACGGTCTATGTATTATTCGCTAGTTATTTACTATCGTCATTAACAGTTTCCATTACTGTCATTAATATTATTACTTCTGACAGGCGACCTGTTAATCTACGGTATTCTTGTACCTCAAACGATAAAGGACCGAAATAGAAACATATGTTTCTCATTCTTTTTATCAGGTGATACATATGTCAGGTACATCGTAATTTTCGTACATGTTAAATTTGCAGAAAAGATAATCGATAAAAGGTTTACGGAACAAATATCCAACTGGAGTGAATACCCGAAGGAAATATTGAACAAACTTAGTACCAAATCAAGTAAGACTTAAAAAATTATAACTTGAAAAGAGAAAACAAGAATACTCAGATTCTACTTGTTTGTTTTTTACTTACGGACTATCGATGAATAAAGGATTCACTGGAGGATTCCACTTAAAAATAGTAATTCACTGTAAGTAACAAGATAGTTTACTTTCCACAAAACAAAAGATGGACCGACATGTTGTTTAACTCTGAATTTGTGGTGGCAGACTTATCGAAACATGAGTAGAGGACATGGGTGAAAGAATGGAAAAAACTTGCTAGTACTGTTCTTTTAACGGTCAAAGTACCGAAACGGACACTAAAGGAAGGATGTGCGATACCTAGGCAACAACCAAAAACGAAATTAACCATATAACGTAGACATTTACCTTTACAGGAGAGGTGGTCGTGGAATGACTTCCATTCACTACGATTCGAGGATGGCGTTTTAATTTTTATGTTGATTCGAAATGTTCCATGAAAAACTCAAATGAAGACTTACTTTATAACCGGAGACTTTACATCTTTCCAGACCTCCTCTGATTCAATATTCCGCTCAGACTTAGTACTGTTCCCTCGACCGGAACGAGCCACACCTTAAGAGACCTTGAGACTGGCGAGACCGAGACTCCGAGACAGAGACGTGGACCTTTGACACAGGCACTTGACGTCCCGACGGAGTAGAGAAAGGTCGATCTTTGAGGAGATTAAAGTGCAAGTCACGATAATGTCCTTTAAACTGACAGAGTCCAACATACGGGACGCACAACTACTCGTACACCATTGTGTCCCCTTTCCTCTCCAACTTTCCACCCATTCATGAGTCATTTACCTCCATCTGTGTAAAAGATTTATCTGATTCGCCTACACTACACAGGTAAAGTGGAGACATGACACCCCCACAAACCCACACGAGACAAGGGTCTGAAAATGTGGTACACGGATGTGGGTGAAGGTGTGTGTGACTGAAGTTAGTGTCCTAGACTCGCAGACGATTTATCTAAAACACTAGAAGTTTATCCAGGAAAGTTATTGCAGACGAGGACCTGACACCCCCGTGACCTGCAGAGTCTACGTCTCCGATTGCAGAATCTGTCCTACACACAACCTCAGGAATTCTTACGAGACGTCCTTTCCAGGGAACTTGGTCACTGCGCCGTCAGACATTTACTCCTCGTCCTTCTTCGTCGATCATACGGTCGGTGGTAAGTTGTGCCACCAAATCCCCTCCTCCCTCTTGTTCGCAGACCCACACCCTCCGCCCCGGCCTTCGTCGCACCGACACCGAAGACGAGTCCCTGGGAGGGGTGACCCCTGACGAATCGCGACACCCTCCGCGTGGACGACGTTCCGACGACTTCTGTGCCCACCGACCTTAGGCCCCCGGTGTTCAAGTTTACGTGTCCCAATTTATTTTGAGATATACACTCCGATTGACTTCGACTTTTAAGTTACCGTGTCCGCTTTCTTTTAAGATTTCTCTGTCAATTCGGGTTCACTCCTGCGGAAACTCTCACCGTTCTCTCCTTTTTAACTAATTACTTCTGATTAGTGGTGGTCCGAAGGGAGTATCGAGTCAGTCATTTCGGAGACGGACGTCACGTCCTCTGGACTCAAGCTGAGAACCCAACCCTTCTAGGGGACCGCTTCCCCATCCGATGGGTGAGGTCATAAGAACGGACCTTTTAGGGTACCTGTCTCCTCGGACCACTCGATGTAGGGTACGTCAGCGTTCTCAGCCTGTGCTGAATCGCTGATTTGGTGACGGTCGTCCGTGGCGGTCTTACATGTGACCACGTCGGTGATGCCTCTCGTCGTGCCTCCGAGGAGTTTTGTTTGGTCTCAGCGGTATACTGGGTCGTTGGGATGAGGGCCTGTATATAAGTCTCTTTTGGGATTAAGCCTTTCTATGTCCGTGGGATTACAAGTGACGTCGTAATAAATGTTATCGGTTCTGTACCTTCGTTGGATTTACAGGTAGTCGTCTACTTGTCTGTTTCTTTTGCACCACACATAAACGTACGACTGTATTACCCTAGAATGAGCCGGTATTTTTTCTTACTTCATTACGATAAACGTCGTTGTACCTCCCTGGATCTCTACTAGTGTGATGCACTTCATCCGTCTCTTTCTGTTTAGTACATACCAAAGTGAAGACACCTTAGAGTCGACACTGTGTTTACTTGGATAGATGTCTTGTCTGTGTCTGTGTGTCCGCACCTCTTGTCTGAGCGTCAACAGTTCCCCCTGTCCTGTACGCCCTCCTACCTAACCCTCAAACCCCGACGATTCAGTGAAGTCAGCACAGGCTGAGACACGTTGGGGTCTCTACCGTCGGGTGGTCCAGGGGGCAGGGACCCTAAGAGGTCCGTTCTTGTGACCTCACCCAACGGTAAAGGAAGAGGTCACGTACTGTCACTTTTCACTTTCACTTCAACGAGTCAACACAGGCTGAGAATCGCTGGGGTACCTGACGTCGGGTGGTCCGAGGAGGCAGGGACCCTAAAAGGTCCGTTCTCATGACCTCACCCCACGGTAACGGAAGAGGCCCCTCAAACCCCAATCGTCTACGGTTGATAATATGTACCTTACCTATTTGTTGTTCCAGGATGACATCTCGTGTCCCTGGAGAGAGATAAGTCACAGGACACTATTCGGTATTACCCTTTCTTAAAACTTTTTTCTTACACACACACACACATATATGTATACATGTATGCTGACTCAGTAAAACGACATGTTGTGTCTAATCGTGTTGTGACGTTTAGTTGATATGAGGTTGTCTTATTTAATTTTATTATTCTGATAAGGGATGGTTTATAACCGGGAGACGTGTGACTAATCTTTACTTCACTTTAAACTCTATAATTAATTATCCCCGTATTACGTGCCAATTCCTCTGGAACAGGTACATGTGAGATGAGGGGAGAAATCAACATTTTAGGACTTGTTCGACTCCCCTTTTACCTTATTGTAGTGTGTGACTCCGCGATGAGACTTTCGTAGCCATAGAGTTGGGAAGAAACAATTTGACCAATGAATAAGAATTTATTTTCACTACGTAAGAATAAAACGGTGGTATGGAGATTAAAGATCGAGTAGTACGCAGAAGTACCACGGTCTATGGTAGGATTCACATCGAAGGATCGACGAAGAGAGTTGTTGGGATTTTCAGTACAGTTAGTGAGTGGGTAAAGTGTCTACTCCTTTAGCTTCGTTCTCTCCAACTAAGGACAGGTTTCCAGTGGTATGATGATACATGTTGTAGGTGTTAGGTTTGGGGTTTCGGTAACTCACGACTTAAAAAAAGATTTGAGTATAATTGAAACGTTACGTAAAAGTTCTGATCATAGGTGGACGAAGGTAATGCCCTAAGTGTATAACATTATTTTACTATGAACAAAAAGTGACGATACATATCTATAGGTGTAGTGGTGGGGGGATGGGGGTGGTTAGAACAGGAGAGACGATGTGTTAGTGTCAAACGTTGTAAATGTGGTGTCAGACATTCACGACGTCAACAACTACGACGAGAATATCCTGTCTATGATCTCTGGACCGGGTACTCGTCAATAAGAACTGACCGAGTCACTGAAGTTCTTCTGAAGTACCTTCTGCTGCAGAGACTCAAGAACGGAGAAGTTTTTATTAGTGTTTCTCAAACTGTGTAATAAAGGGATTCCTGAGACATTCGTAACACTGTAATATGAGCTCTCGACTAGTCACTGTACTTCAAAGTCCGGGGAGAGTTCCAGGGGGACTCTCGACTGAACTAGAAAAAAAGAAAAAGGACCTATGGGTTTTCTACGAAAGAAATCGTAGAGGTGGTTCTGTCCAGAGTCGTGGTTAACAAGATACAGTTAAATGACTTAGTTTGACATGGGAAAATTACATATATAGACAGAAAAAGACGTTAAGAAAACTCTATATATATATATATATATGTATATATGTATAGAACACATAAAAAAAAGTCAAATTTTACGTGGTTTTCCATGTAAAAATATCTTTACCAGGACTAAGAAAAACTAATAGAGAGTAGAAACTGTCACTAAAACTCTCGTGATGCATAAACAGAACAAAGTACGTCTCATACTCCCTTACGACACCCCATCTTTACTTTTAAACGTGTCCAACTACCCATACACTCGCAGTCACAACGAAGTCAGGTCACCAAGTATGAGACGTACGCGTGAACTTAGTGGACCTCTTGAAAAGTCTAATTAGACACGGAAGTTAGTGACATCCCAAAACTAAATTAACCGGAGCCCTACTACAAACCCTTAGTTCAAATTTTTCCGGGAGTCCAGTAGGACCCGAAAAGACCACCGAGTCACCATTTCTTAGGCGGACGTCACTTCCCCTGTACCCAAACTAGGGACCCAGTCTTTCTAGGGGACGTCCTCTCGTACCGTTGGGTGAGGTCATAAGAACGGACCTCTTAGGGTAGCTGTCTTCTCGGACCGTCCGATGTCGGGTACTTCAACGTTTTCTCAACCTGTGCTGATTCCTAATTTGTTGTTGTTTCCGTCTCGGTCTAAACGTTTAGACCTCAGAAAGGGAGCAAGATAAGTCACGTCTAGTCGGTACAGTCCCGTGGGTGTTGACTGACAGGAGGGAGAGAGGGTCTCAAGACGTCTTGTTCCTGGAGAGCAGGTACTACAGTGTACCTTATGGTCTTTTAAGAATGACAGTCGGTGTGTGACTACGAGACTGGGTTTCTGTCCTGAGAAGACGAGGAGACCCTTAAAATAAAACAAAATAAGATAACGATAAAAGATATTAAATTAAAAATAACAACTTAAAAATTTGACTTACATGTCACTTGTGGCCAACAAATCTTGTAGGCATTGGACGACCGAGACTCTAAGAGTCATAGGTCTCAGGAAGGTTCTTCAAAGGACAACTTGGGACCAGGAGAGTCCAACCCTAAGTATCAAAGTCCAAAAAGACTCAGGAATTTATACCTTTAACGTAAAGACAAAGAGTCCGAAACATTACGAACCTACTAAAATCTCTGTTTTCCCACAGAAATAAGACGTCAGAATTTCATCCCCGAGAAACATTAAAAAAAGATGAATTACTGAGACCGAAACTTATATAAAATTTTTAACTTAAAAAGTTGTAGTCATAATTTAAAAGTATTCTGTATTACGATGAATGTTTATTTTAAAATATGTACTAACTTTAAGTCACACAACGTATTATTAAACCTAATCATTCTTTTCCTTTGTACAAGGAAAATTTAATTAGTACTAATGAATGGATATCTCATTTGACCGGTTTAACTTTACGTGTTAATCCGTAGATTAACGCAAAATTTGAACCGACGTACGTCTTTCTCTACTAGCGTACACGGATTATTTTAATTAAAGGAGTAAAAACCTACTTTGTAATAGAAAAACAAAGGTATTCTTGAACGGTTTATTAGATTTTATGGTCAAACACATAGATGTATCCATGTAGGATAGTCCTTCATCAATAGTTAAAGTTAGATTTGATGTCACTGGTACAATTTCTAAAAAAAATAGTATCAAGTTTCAGTTGTAAAGTAATAGATTGGTAATCAAAATGTTATTACACCTTAAGTTAGTATTAAACTCTTTTCCTTCGTTTGTCTGGTTTAATTCGAACATATCTTTGCCTTCAGTACTCTTTCTTGTTCGTGACGGTTATTTTCGTCTACGTTAGTCCCTTCTCTTGTTTTTTTGTTGAATTAAGAGATAATACCGGGGTATAGAATTATGTTTATACTGCCAAGTGGTTGCTTAAGTTCTCTTGTGCCTGAAACAAGTCAGGGAACCACTTATAAGTATTTCCCAAGGGATACTCCGTCTGTAACCAGATCCGGGACCTCCGTACTTCTACTTTTCTGTACAAAGGACAAAAGGTCGTTGAATTTAGGAACCCTCTATTTACACGTTTATTTCTCTTCTCGATGTCATTCTGAGGACGGAATCAACCCCGGATAGGTCGCCTACAACCGTTAAACTAGAGACCAAGGAGACGGAAAAGATTTTGGTCGAACTTGTAGACCTTCAAGTGTCAAGTGTATAACGACTTCGGACCGAACCTCTTAAAACTCGTAATCAAATGATCACACACTCGACTCACGTTAACACGCCGTCAAGCTCGTAAGAAACCGTAACGGAAAGAAACCCTAACCTTACTTTTGACTGGAAAAGGTCAGGACACCGGTGACGACTCAAATGGTTTAAACGACCGTATGACTCACGTCGTGAAAGTGTCGTAGTAGAAAATCCTAAACTGTATCGAGTTGACCTTAAGGTAGTGGAGGTGATCGAAACAAGCATCACTATGAAAGATTCCGGGTAAACTGAAGTGCAAGGTCGTACAGACCGAGACCCACTCACTAGTGTGGTAGCACTAATAGACCCAGTACTTCTAGAAAAAACATATCAAGAAGACACATAAGAACGGTGGAGAAGAATTATAGAAGACGAAGACAACGACTACGACGACTATTCAGTGAAGTCAGTACAGACTGGGACACGCTGGGGTATTTGCCGTCGGGTGGTCCGAAGAGGTAGGGACCCTAAGAGGTCCGTTCTTGTGACCTCACCCAACGGTAAAGGAAGAGAATCCAGGTATAGTAAAGACAGGAAATAGGTCGGGTAGAAACGTACTTTACAAGGAACCATCTAGATTAAAAGAACTTCTCTAGAGATCAGAAAGGATAAGACAACAAAAGGAGATAAAATCTTTTCCGTCTCCTTGGTCTCTAGTTTAACGGTTGTAGGCGACCTAGTAGCTTTTTCGTTCTCTCAAGGTCTTTTTGTAGATAAAGACGAAATAACTGATAATTTCGGAAACCGACACACCTAGTGTTATTTGACACCTTTTAAGACTTTCTCTACCCTTATGGTCTGGTAGAGTGAACAGAGAACTCTTTGGACATACGTCCAGTCCTTCGTTGTCAAGCTTGACCTGCACCTTGTTGTCGGACCAAGGTTTATCCTTTTCCTCATGCAGTTCCGACATATAACAGTGGGATGAATAAATTGAATATACGTCTCATGTAGTACTCTTTGCGACCCGACCTTCTTCGTGTTCGACCTTAGTTCTAACGGTCCTTTTTATAGTTATTGGAGTCTATACGTCTACTGTGGTGGGAATACCGTCTTTCACTTCTCCTTGATTTTTCGGAGAACTACTTTCGCTTCCTCTTCTGACTTTTTTTGACCGAATTTCGAGTTGTAAGTCTGTTGATTCTAGTACCGTAGACCAGGATAGTGAAGTACCGTTTATCTACCCCTTTGTCACCTTTGTCACAGTCTGAAATAACAAAACCCGAGGTTTTAGTGACATCTACCACTGACGTCGGTACTTTAATTTTCTGCAAATGAGGAACCTTCCTTTCAATACTGGTTGGATCTGTCGTATAAATTTTCGTCTCTGTAAGAAAACAGTTGTTTCCAAACAGATCAGTTCCGATACCAAAAAGGTCACCAGTACATACCTACACTCTCAATCTACCACTTCTTTCGACTCACGACTTCTTAACTACGAAAACTTGACACCACAACCTCTTCTGAGAACTCTCAGGGAACCTGACGTTCCTCTAGGTTGGTCAGGTAGGATTTCCTCTAGTCAGGACCCACAAGTAACCTTCCTGACTACGACTTCGACTTTGAGGTTATGAAACCGGTGGAGTACGTTTCTCAACTGAGTAACCTTTTCTGGGGTTACGACCCTTCCTGACCCCAGTCCTCCTCTTCCCCTACTGTCTCCTACTCTACCGACTTACCGTAGTGACTGAGCTACCTGTACCCAAATCCATCTGAGACCCTCAACCACTACTCGTCCCTCCGAACCGCACGACGCTAAGTACCCCAGCGTTTCTCAGTCTCTGCTGACTCACTGACTTGACTTGACTTGACTAATGGGGGTTTCCACTAAGGAAGGATCTTTACCTGAAGAATTCGGGTGTGTGAAATCTTCATCTGAAAGACCGAGTTTCTCCATAACAAGGAGATGTAATCAACTTCGGGACATTCATTGTCACTTCTTTCTACCTAGATCAACTTATATTACGTCGTTAACCTCAAATTTGTGTTGACCACGTAAATTTTACTACTCCCACTCTAAAGTGGATCGTTTGTTAAAATTTCCGAACCTCCAAAGGTGACGGAGGGACCCAAGGTGACGGGAACTTCCCGTCGGATTGGAACTCACGACCGACGAGAGGTAAGGTCTGTACCCGTTTGAGTCGCGGATTTTCTTTCTCGTTGTCCTGGATTGGTCAGTACGTAAGGTCGGGACGGGGGCAACAATCCTGAAGACCTCGGACGCGTCTCGTCGAATGATTTAGGCATATAGAGTAGAGGGTTTGGTGTGGACACCAAAAGGTGAGTACGGACTTTCAGTGACCGTATTAGGTATTTCACAAACGTGAAGACTCTGTCCCCCTTCCTACATTCTAGCCAAGGTTTTGGTCTATTCTCTCCTGTCTTTTAATCTTGCGAAGTGTAGACAACGGAAGATTTAAAAACACTTAGTCGGTTGATATAGTGACCGGTTTACTTCTGATAGGTAGATTAATAATGCGACCTTTAAATGATGCGTCGACATGATTTTAAATTCTTATTTTTAAATACACGATAAACGTTTTAAGTGAGAAATCTTTATAGTTGATAAACCGAAAAAAGTAGGGTTCAAGTTCACTATGTAAGAGAGGTTTCCGACTTCGAAACACCCAAATTAAGTATATAGACCTTTCATAAGGAGTTAGTTACGTTCTCGAAGTGTACAGGAAAGACTTTAAGTTTGTCAATAGGGTCTCAAGTAATACGGTAGGACGTATTGTGATACATACTCGACACTACTGACTTCGGTGTCCCATCCTTATCCTAAGTAGTCGGTGAGAAGGACTACACAATTCCACCTGTCCGACCCAAACTTCGTCAATGGGAGGTCCCACCTGTCTGTACGACAAAAGAAAAACCCGTTACGTTAGGGGTAACATGTCGACCAGGTAACCCTTCACTTTGGTGTGGTGTCCTACCTAATTTTTATGGATCTAAACCGAAGGTTTTCTCATGTTGGTGGTGGGACAATGTGTGGTTTTCTGAAAGGAGAATACAGGACACATTTTCACAGGTCTTGCAAAAATTCACATGGACCCGGAACTTAGAAATTTTATTTAAGTAAAAGTTTACTGAGGTTGTCAACACGGTACCTGACTTACAGACTTAGATGAGGAGGTCGGGGACGGTAAGTATATGACTTCGGGATTAAGGGTAACACTACCATAGTCCTCCACCTCTGAAGTCTCCCACTACACCAAATCTGGTCCAGTACTCCCCACCCCAAGGGTACTACCCTAATCACGGGAATATACTTCTCTGGTCTCTCCTGAAAGAGAGGGAGAGAGAGAGGGGTAGAGAAAGAGACGGGACTGAGTTGGGGAGTGTATTCCTGTGTCTCTCTTCTGACGTTCGGTTCCTCTCCCCGGAGTAGTTTCGACTGGTACGACGTGGGACTAGGTCTGAATGTCGGAAGTCTGACCCCTCTTCATGTAAAGACAACAGATACGGTGGGTCAGATACTATAAAACGACACCAACGGATTTGGCTGATCCTGTTTACAAGTCTCGTATTGTATACACAAATCTTAAGGTGCCAAAAAAACAAAGTTATAACTTTATACGTGTTGTACGTACCTTAACATTGTTTATGTTACTATGGTTGACTTACGGTCTACGGTTCAGACACACACTACCGTGTAAAGTCCTGAATTGTCCTGTTCGGTGTTTATTTACATGTGTAAACTCGTGTAACATAAGTGTGCGTTCGTAAGGAGTATAAAGATAATGTATCGACTACGTGTCAGTGATTCATAAAGTAATCGACAGAAGACAAGGGTCTCAATGAAAAGTCGAGAGTGTATGGGTAGTTACAGATCATAAGGTTAATAAATTCTGAATGGAACGGATGATCAATTTACACCTTCCTTTGGTTCAGGACAACTGAGTTCCCCAAGAAACTCAGTTGTTTATAAAAATTTAGGATATTAATTATTAACTTCTCTATAAATTGAGATATATCTATAATAACGTATAGATATACCTTTGTCCGACATATAATATCTGACATCCCATCTTATATAATTTTAAACGTTAACGTAAAGAATTTAGGATATGTGTCAGACTTGTATTTGATAGTTAATACATTGATAACAGAAATAAAGTATTTGTGACATTTTATCTTTACCTTTTCCACAAAATAGTCACTCTGTCTGGATAGAGCAATTTCGGTGACATCGGGTCGAGAACGGACGATTCAGGGTCTAGAAGCTCCAGGTACGTAAATTTAGGACCCCCCGTGACTATCGGAAGAAGGTCAAGACCCCTCGTCACACATAGACCCTACCGATTTGACAAGGTCCAATGTAAAGACGTTTGCTGTGTTTTTTCCTAAACTGTAAAAGTTGTTCACACAACTAATGTTACGTATTACATTAGTGAGAAGTAACTATGAACGACATACACCTGTGCCTAAATTCTAAGGACTAAGTACTTACCATACGTGGTGTAATTCCGGTATAACTTGTAAGAGTTTACTGTACTCTAAGTGGGTGTGTCTTCGCGAAATACAATAAAAATTTGAAAAATAAAATATCACCTCATCTCGGTTAATTGTTACAACATTATCAAAGTCCACATGTCGTTTCCCCAAGTCAGTGTGTATATGTACAACAGGTAAGAGGGGGTTTGAGGAGAGGGTAGGTCTGACGGTGTACTGTAATTTGTCAAAGGACACGATATATCATCCTGTAACAACCAATAGGTAAATTTTATACAATTATCGTCACACGTGTATGGGTAGGGTTTGAGGGAGTGATAGGCAAGGGACGTAGGAAGAGGTCCTTGGTGTTTAAGAGATTCGGGCGTGTTTCGAGAAATATTCTCGTAATAACGGTGCTACCGAAAACAGTATTTTCTGGTTCTGGGTCTTTTCATTTCCTTCCGTAAAAGGACGTCTAAACGTTCCGTACATTTGAACAGACCCCTAAGACACAATAAGTGTTTAGGAAGAGGATGACACCGGTGTTTACAATGAAGAGACGAAGATTCGTTGTCGATTGCTACTGTCAGTAAAGGGTATACCATGTTTTCATGACATACACTCGGAGTCTTTACTGTGAGTCGGAAGAAGACGCAACAGTCTGCACGTCAAATCTGTCTTTTGGTCTATTCGTTCCGCTCTGACTTCCTTGATTTCCATAGTGTGACCTGTCTCTCCACCACGTCACTAGATCGAGACCTTTATTACACTCCAAAAGAAATCTACTGACCACTATATTGAGGAAAAGTAGAAAAACCTCCTATTCGACCTTAACTTCAACTACACTTCCTAAATCGATACGTTACGAAAAGAACCATCACTTATCTCTATTGGTGACCCTACCACCTATGCCTTAGGGTGACGCCCGACCGGAATTTTCCTCGGGGTTCATCGACGATAGACTCTGTTCACTGTCCCGAGTATATCCCCCGGGTTCAAATCGAATCTCTTAAGTGTTCAGAATATTCGGGAACTAAAATCATACAGTAAAGGATGATGTAGTTACAAAGATTTACCCCTGGTCGGATTCCTGTCAGAGTTAGAGGAGACGAATACCGGTGTGACTCTGTCCCTACAACCCAGTGTAAAGGAAAGAAGTTATAGAAGGATTTAAGTAAAACGACGAAGGACGGGGAATATATCGTACAAAAGAGCTTTCAGGCTACGGATTGACGTACTAGGGAATCGACGAACTCCGGTGGTCCGTGTG
Source organism: Capra ibex (assembly GCA_006410555.1). Lineage (NCBI taxonomy): Eukaryota > Metazoa > Chordata > Mammalia > Artiodactyla > Bovidae > Capra > Capra ibex. Next base: position 3,461,724 of record SJYO01048061.1, on the reverse strand, counting down.
CGTGCTCGTATATGTGTTTAAGGATGTTTCTGTATGTATTAAAATGAGTGTGTGTGTGGTGTGTGTGTGGTACGGACCAAGTCAACACAGAGTCAGTCTTGTTTTGAGATACGAATAAGGAAGTCCTAAGCCGAGAAGTAATCACCGTTGGGTCTCTTAAGTGTGTAGAGTCCCTACAAATTTGTTGACGGTGTAAAATGCGACCAGGAAACCTGTGGGTGTTCGTGTGGGGTTCCTTTTCCGAGATTGGCACCTTTAGTGGCGAACCATCACAGTCTTTCTATGCTGAAATTCGTGTGCACAGCCAATTAAGGGGAAGAAAGTTTAAGAACGTATCTACCCACGATTCAGCGAAGCCAGTGAAGTAAGTACAGGTTGAGAACACTAGGGGTGCCTGACATCGGGTGGTCCAAGGAGACAGGTACCCTAAGAGGTCCGTTCTTATGACCTCACCCATCGGTACGGGAGGAGGTCCTCTAGAGGGACTGTGTCCCTATCTTGGACGCAGAGAATGCAGAGGACGTGACCGTCTACATTCGAAACAAGATTTTTTCGTCAATGTACTCGTTTTATAGACGTCATATTATCCACGAGGTATTGGTAACGATAATTAAATCAATCTTTATATAACATGTATATAATAGTCTCGTGAAAATAAAGAATTTGTAATATTTCTTTTATAAAGGTTATAGGGTTGAACAAGAATATGGAGGGTGAACCGTCTGTGGAGCCGCACTTAGGACATTCAATTTGTCTCATTAGAAAGGAGTAGAAAAGTTTTTGACAAATTTATATTCAGTTCTTCTGAAGTGTCAGGAAACGTACTTAGACTCCGTGAACACTAAAATGTATAACATGTTTTAGGAGAGAACTATTTCAGGTACCTTTAATTTTTACTTATAAGAACTCAAAGTGGTACAAAGATAGAAATTAAGAAGACTGAAAAGGTAAAAATTTTTTAGAGTAACAAAACACTTGTTTTGTTACAAACTATTTTGTTGGTAAGTGAATAAAAGATTCATGAGATTTTCCTTATGAATTTAAAATAAACCCGATCATATCTTTTGATAGGGACTTAGGTTGAAATATAGTAGAGACCAGAATCTCTATAAAATACTTGATGGTGGTTCAGGATTTTCGACGGTGACCTACCTTTCACTTTCACTTCAATGAGTCAGCACAGGTTGAGAAAAGGTGGGGTACCTGACATCGGACGGTCCGAGGAGACGGGCACCCTAAGAGGTCCGTTCTTATGACCTCACCTGACGGTAAGGGAAGAGGTCCCCTAGAAGGGTTGGGTCCCTGGCTTGGACCCAGAGGGTGTAACACCCGTCTACGAAATGGTAGACTCGGTGGTCCCTTCTGGTTTTCATAGGTCATCCTACCTACACAAACTCAGTGAGTCAACACAAGTTGAGAAACACTGGGGTACCCGACATCGGGACGGTCCGAGGAGACGGGCACCCTAAGAGGTCCCTTTTTATGACCTAACCCGACGGTAAGAGAAGAGGTCCCTGTAGAAAGGTTGGGTTCCTAGTTTGGGTCCAAAGGACGTAACTTCTGTCTACGAAATGTTAGCCTCGGTGGTCCTTTTGGGTGATCTACCCCCTTCGTGCTTTACTTAACAGGTATTGACTCTAAGAGGAATTCAGGGTTTCCTTCATTGAGTATTAATGAGACATCGTCGTCCCTTCTTGGTCTTATCAGGTCCCACGGACACTGCACACCAGGGGATGGAAGATCAGAGTCTCTCCTACCAAGTCAGTAGTGTTTGTAATTGGACTCGAGGCCCAACTTAGAACGAGAGACGTGTCATTTGAAAATATACGAATTGTAAATGTAAAGGAGCGAAAACGATTAATAGAGTAAGAACCCCTACTCTACAGTAATAAACTATGGTTCGGTACTTATTTAAAGAGAGGAAAGAGTCCTTACTATTATTCCACAGTCCTTTTAGAAGTAGACAAGATAAAGTGGGTCGTCGAGGAAGAATGTACAAGGAGAAAATCGAAGTCCCCCTAAAGACGGTAGTGTAAACCGTCAAACGTTATGGACTAAGACGGTGTCCGGTGACCAGAAGAGTTGAGAGAAATCCTATCCTTGACAGAACGAATCAGTTTAGGGTAATAAACAAGGCATTGCCGGAATCCAGTGGTAAGTAATGACCTCTTCTTCGATTTCGAAATGATCACTACAATATTTTCTTCGCGATGAGGTGGCAAGATCGTGGTCCCTGGTCAAAGCACCTTCTATTAAAAAGGTACCCGGTCCCCCACCTCCCCCCTTCAAACCGCTACTAAGTTCGCGTACTGGAAATAGCACAGGTGAAATAAAGATAATAATGCCGTAGTCGAGACACAGTCTAGTAGTCCGTAATCTAGGTCCTCCAACTCCTGGGGACGATATCTCCTGTGTCGACTCTACGGGTAGATAGACGAAATGTTCTTTGACCCAGGTAAGTTTTCTTTGTGACGTCCATGACTGACTCAAGGACGAAACAAACGGGACAGACGAAGTGTCTAATTGTATTAGTTAAAGTCTCCAGTCGGAACTTTGGATCCTGTATGTCCAGAGACTTGTCTGTATAGAGACGGACTTTCGACAGGACAATAAACCGATGGTACACACGTTTAGTTAATTCGTCTTTGACCTTGTTAACAATTTTCTGTTACGGCTTCTATTTGCTCCAACACTGTCGTGGACCGTTGAGACTAGAGACCTTCGTCTCGTAGTATGGCATCTCGAATCACAGACACTGAGTCTCTACAAATACTCTTTAAGGATCAATTCTCCGTCGTTTTCCTGTGTTTTTCAACCTTTTAAGAAAAGTCAACCCTAAACATACACAAAGTAAGACTGAGACCTACACCAAACTCAGAGATTTTTATTTCGTTTAATTTACAGATCCGACCTCTACCATTTACCATAGTTGTTTAAAAGAAGAACTCTCACTCTGAAAATTTTGAGTCAATTATGAGTTGACTTTTATGTTTTCTTTTTTTACCGTATTTACCAACCAGGAACGTCATTCAGTAGGTTGAAGACTTTTGACAAAAATACTCATGGTGACGAGTATTTTGGCACACCGGTCAATGTATAGAAGAAGAATTTATCATTTACTTCTTAGTGCATTTCTCTTCCGTTTTATGTACCCACACATGTATTGCGCTGACGTGTCTAAACTATTGTGTTTAGGTTCTTTCTTTTTACGTCTGTAGAGGGGTAGTGACAATACAGAGCTCATCGACTTTACAGACGGTTGTGCATACTCTAAAAAGTGTCATGTGAAAAAAAAAAAAAAATTCCTATTACATTACTCGACCTCGATTCTCAGTCTTATACTCTTCGAAAAATAATAAAAAAAAGTCTGTAAGTAGAGACTCAAGACTCATGTCGCACCTCGACCGACTGTCCTGAATGACTTACTAAGTCCCCGGCACTCAAGTCTATTATGAGTGTGGGTAGAAGGGGTAAACATCAGATAAGAGACGCAGTTTCAATTCAAACGTCATGCTACGGATTAGAGGATCAACCCAATTGTGTAAACTCTTCAGAACGGAAAGTTAAGCTTGTTTTTACCCTGGAAATTTGGTCCGAGGACTTAAGTGGCGACAATCGTGTGTCGGCGAAGGAGTGGGTCTTCGAAAGGAAGGGGAGTGAAGAGGAGATAACAGAGGACGGGCGTCCTATAGAAAAAGGTGGAAGTATAAGTAAGTACCTTGTTAGATCTGTGTAAGACGTCGGGTGTACGTGAATTTTTCTTTGGATGGGTGTCCAAAGGGAGATACGTAGAGAAGGGAGCGGGTGTACTCAGTTGACAGTGAGTGGTGAAGGAAGTTGAGAGGATAGGACACAAAAAAAAAGTAACGAAAAGAGGTGAAAATTGCACCGAACAGATAAAAAAAATGGGTAAAGAGGAAACAACGAAAATAAATCGTCGAACGAAAAGAAGGAGACAGGAAAAGAAGTAAAGACGAAGAAATAGTTAGACAGTAATACAAAAATAGGTAGATTTATATTACATAGTAATTGGTACTGAAGTGATCCCGTTGACTTGTGTGTATGTGTGGACCCGAACATTCTTTCTTTTGTATAAGGTTTTACCGTTGTACCTTCTCCTTTCGTTCTTGATCTTGCTCTCTTTGTGTCCTCAACTAATTTGGTACCATAACTGCTCCTGATTCCTGAGTCATCGGTTCTCGAACCCAAAGGTACTGATATTCTTCGTCTCTTGTCTCAGGACTCGCGGGACACTCCGACCCCAGGCCTTTCCACTGGAGTCCGTATGTCTGTGCGATCGTAAATTGACCCATTGTGGTACGAAGGGACCACCACGTCTCCAATTTCGCAGACGAACGTTACACCCTCTGGACCCAAGCTAGGGACCCAGCCCTTCTAGGGTACCTCTCCCTTTACCGTTGGGTGAGGTCATAAGAACGGACCTCTTAGGGTACCTTCCTCCTCGAACCACCCGATGTCGGTACCCCAGCGTTTCTCAGCCTGTGCTGACTCGTTGAAGTGAAAGTGAAAGTCTCGCACTATGACTACTCCCCTAGTAATCTATCGGGTTAGTTCGTGTTTTGTCTGGTATCGATGTCTAGGTTTGTATCTGTCCCTTGATCGTTTACTCTTTCCGTCCTAAATTATGACACTCATTACTGTGTGTCATTCATCACACCCCTATACTTCTTTTAGTCTAAAGATGAAGTGCGACTTTGTAAAGATTTATCAGTGTCATTGTTGTTATTGTTTATGAACTGTATGTTATTTGACGGGTACAATTTTTCTTGTCGAACTCTTTAGAACATATGTGTCTTGGCGTTAGTTGTATTACTTGTATAACTGGTTAGGGGTCCCAAAAGATTACGGGAAAGTAGTAGAGAATAAGGATGGGGTTGGGAATACGGGTCCGTTCGTTACTAAAGGAAGGTAACAGTGTCTATTCGGACGTGAAAGATCTTAGAATGTATGTACTTTAGTCTCTTATACATGAAAAAGTAGATCCAAGAAGTGAGTTGTATTAATAGAACTCTAAGTGGGTGCTATAAAACTTATAGCTATAGAGTATGAAAAAAAATAACGGTTTGTCATCAATGATATTCACCCGAAGGGATCACCGAGTCTGCCATTTCTTAGACGGACGTTACATCCTCGAGACACAAACTAGGGACATAGTCCTTCTAGGGGACCCTTTCCCTTACTGATGGGTAAAGTTATGAGAACGGACCTCTTAAGGCACCTGTCTCCTCGGAACACCCCATGTCAGGTACCCCAACGTTTCCCAACCTGTACTGACTCGTTGATTGTGAAAGTGTCAGTAGTAAATCTATATGGACAATTAGGTAAATGGACAACTACCTTCGGACCTCATAATGGTTTAACCCGAAAATGTTTATTTCAGAAACATACATACACACACATAATCAGCGGGTCAACATTGTGTCTGGGACCTCTCGTGTGTTTATGAAAATTTTGTTAACTCTGTGTCCAAAAAGTGTACTTTTGACGTCTTTGTAGGAACATTTAGTGATCCAATTTCATGTCAATCATCTATTTGAATGGGACCAAAGCACAGTAAATGATGTGTCACTATCCATTTGCAGGGTTTGTAGACTTGAGGATTTTACGGTATTTCTTCGTCTTTCTTTTCCTCCTTTTACCTTTGTGAGGTATAAACAAGAGGTCTAGCGGATCCTCTTTTTTTACCTCATCCATTTTGAATGGTTTTTTACAGTATTTATAAAGGGGAATTAAATACATTTTCGTCACGAATGAAATTTTATAAACATTAAGAGCAGGAACCATCGAGTTTAGCCTTTATTTAGGCCTTACGGGCCTAGTATTAATCACCGGCACCCTAGGCGTTGTACGGGGTTCCTCTGTAGACTAGTTGATACAGTCGCTAAAGTTTGTGGACGTTTAAGTCTCCACTTGTCTGTTGAGTCTGAAAGCGAGGCGTAACGCACATCAGTCCTGTATATGTTTGTCGTAATGTGTCGTGTTGTGTATCGTTTTTGTCGTAGTGTGCCGCGGTATCGTGCCGAACGTCACTTCTATGTGTGTCTGTCGTAGTGTCCTGTATCATTACTTGGACTCGAGACGAGGGTGTCATAGTAGGTGGTTTTTATTGAAAGAGACCTCATATAAAACTTCGATATCGAGAGAATTCTCTTTGTTTATGTACTTACTTACTTTCACGGTAATTAGAACAAGTAAAGGATTTACTAAGTAGTTCCGTGTCAAAAATTATGTTTTTACCTCATTCGTACGGTTCAAAAGGAGTGATGATTGTCAGAAACCACCTTGAAAAACTCATAGATCTTGTATCTAATTACCTCTTTCCCAATTATTTTTATAATACTTTTTCTTAAGGTAAATGGTCGTCTCCGTTCTCCTATTAATCTTTTACAAACAGTTAGGATGTTATCAATGATTTACCTTTTCTTGTGTAAATTATACGTCCTACTTTAATTAACAATCTCTGCACTCGAAATACTTTTATTCTTGTCGAATAGTTATGCTTGGTGCTACGCAGAGACCCTACCTCCTACTTAAATAAAATAAGACTTTAAAAATTACTTAATTTAAACTTAATTTATGTTTTAGTTCGGACTTACTCACGGACCCTTACTTAATATGACAAATATTATTTTAGAGAGGAAGTCCGGAAAAATATGTACAAGGGGCAAAGAGTTTCATTCCTTAAAAGGTAAAGGTTATGTGATAAATACGATTGGTTATATATGGGGTTACATAAATATAATGAAATCGATAAAAATCACTCTTAAATCAGTGAATTTTCTGACCTGAAAACTAAAAAATTAGGTTTAAAAATAAGATGTTTATGTCTTTGGAGTGAGGTACAAGAAAGGGAAATAAAGTTACTTATATAAAGATTACAGACAAATTACTCTTTATTAGAACATACCATGACTAAAAATAAAGACTAACTTTTTATTAAGTTTGTAGACTGACTACTACTAATTTTTACAGTCCGAAAATTTTTTAGTTATTTGTAATTTTCACAAAGATCTGTTAATGGGTTAGTGTAATATATATGTGTGTGTGTGTATATATAAGAAATTATATAGTTAAATCTAAAAGTTACGTTTTATTACGGGTAAAACCTTTTATATGGGTACATTCAATTTTCACAAATTAATGGACATTGTGGTTACTTTGGGTTTCCGTTTTCTGGTATTTAGGTAGTTTTTGTGTGGTCGCTAGAAAGTGCATCCTTGATAGGGGGATTTTTATTTAAAGTGTACCGCAATAGTCTATTTTATTTATTAAAGTTTTTTTTAGACACCTCCCTTATTAGTTCACAATTAAACTATATTCGATGGATGTTAAAAACATAGTATTGACTTGTCTGAAAGTTTTACTTCAGAAAGGCGTAAAATTTACTGTAATATATACTCCTTTTATTAAAGATTTTGTGTTCATTGACGTCTTGACACGTACATTTTAAAATTTAAGTACGTTTCTCTTTTGTAGGGATAAAAATGAGAATCGGTGTATTCTTCGGTCTCCAGTAGGATGAATTATTCGTCGAGTCCAGGATTTTGGTTGAGAAGGATGTTCTTGGTTCTCCTATGTCACCAGTCACTTCCTGAAACTTAGAGACCCTTGTTGGTAGTAGCCATCTCTTAATTGGTCATTAAGTGGAACTTGACTTAATCTCCACTCCTACTTCTTTACACGGAAGTAAAAACTTTATTTGTATATAACTGAAATTGACCCTAATATTCGTATTTTCTCTATTTCTTCCGTACGATGAAAGGGAAAAATTGTCACTCAGAGAAGACTGCGACCCTACGTAGCAAAAATATTTTACCCTGAAAATCCTTTTTTGAAAGGAAAGTTTATTGTTTTGTCATGTGGGACACTCCAACTTTAACGTTTTGAAATTGATCTTTCTTTCGGAAGTTATCGAACGAGTCCTGACGTGTTAATTCAGTGATCAAGACATCATTAGACACTTTGAGTCAAGACTTAGGTCAGTGTACCAATGGTCGAGACTCACTTAACCAATCTTTTATTTTTATCCTTGTCTTCTGAATCTGAAAGTTATTTTACCATTTTATACAACGTCCTATAAATCCTTTTATTGCATTAAAACTCTTCGAAGGTGGTCCTCATTGTTTATCTAACAGTCTTACAAAGGAAGTCTCCAAAGGTCTTTATTAAACAACAAACGTTTAGATTTCGATTACCTACTATTAAGTGAATTACTTTCAATATACTGAGTCTATACTTCAAATTCGGGTCGAATCAATCGTGGTCCATTCGTACATGAAATATATTCTCCTACATATTTCGACTCACTTTGTGTGTGTGTGTGTGTGTGTGTGTGGGGTTGATGTGTGTGTATGGAACACATCTATATGTCGATTCATGTGTGGGTCAATTATGATGTGTATTCCGGTTGATTAAATATTATTTCAATATTAGTACCACCCTTTTAATTAGGACACCTCTCAATTCTCTTTTGCTACGATCAAGAGTTTACTTACGTCTATTAAAATGGTGACCGTGTTCTTAGTTGGTCTGAACCGCACATGAGTTCTTCTGGGTGTTCTCAATATTTTCGTTTAAACCCCAAACCCACTGATTGTTCTGTTACTGGATAATTTAATCGCAATGCTAGTAGTATACTAGTATAGAATTCTTCTATTTTTGATATAGTATTTTACGATGACCAATACATAAGTGTATACACGTACAATTCATATCTCGTTTATTAATTCCCTATTATATCGACAGAAGTTATAGAGTACTCTTTAGAAGATGGTATTCGTAATTTAAACGGAACATGTGACGTGTTAAATTTTATACTTAATTAACATGTTGATTTTTGTCTGTTATATTGGTTATATTTTACTCAGATTAAAACTGATGGTAGGATTTTCTATTACTTTATGTTTACGAATTCAACGTGAAACCTTAAAGGGAATTCAAAACAAACTGTATCACTTGTTTGGACAATTAAGTAAGTGAGTCATTTATCTTGTAGAGATACGAGATCCGTCGTAAGTCCGTGATCACTATTGTCTTCATTTATTTTGTTTTTGTGAACGGGAATACATTGAATATAAGAGTCAATGAAAAATTTTTTGCATTTTACGTGTATATAAGATAAAGCTATTCACAATAGTCTTTTTACCCGAAGGGTCCACCGCGATCACCATTTCTTGGGTAGAGGATTACGTCCTCTGCATTCTCTACGTCCAAACTAAGGACCGAATCCTTCTAGAGGACCTCCTCCCGTAACGTTGGGTGAGGTCATAAGAACGGACCTCTTAGGGTCCTGTCTCCTCGGACCGTCCGATACCAGGTGTCTCAACGTTGTTTAACCTGTGTTGACTTCGTTAAATCGTACGTACGTACGCATGTCTTTTTCATATATAAAAGTTTAGTTGAAAATAATTTGTTTATACAAGAAATGAATATACAACTCGTTTTTTCACTTTTTTATAGTGAACTAGAAATAAAATTCTTGATCCGTATTTACACTAGAAAAAATTTTTTTACATTTTATTAATGTTTTACTTGTGTCTTTAAAACACTTCGAGTCGTCTCTTGATAAAATTTTATCCTTGTTAATTTGCATTTACAATGGGTTCTTTCTGTTATAATTATTAATGTCTAATAACCCATGTTTTCGTGAGTTTATTCTTTTCAAATATATTCTGAAAAGGGTTTATCATAAAAAAAAGGACAAATTTTTAATTTTTTACAAAGTGCATAATAGTGATGTCAATTGGAGGACAACGAGTATTAAACGGAATCATTGTTTAATATAAGTTAATCTATGTTCAACTCTCGAAAAGATTTGTCGCGACGCTACTTGTAACCCCATGTACACAGAGAAAGTTAAATTTTCCACTTTTAAGATCGTAATCGTTTTTAGTGAGTCGACCACACTTATTTCAGTTTAAACTTTTTATACTCGGAGTGTTTAAATGTTACATTTCAGTAGTCATTGTCTCAACCGACTTAAAAATAAATGATATATCTAAATATCCACTTCCTTTGACTACAACTTTTCGACTGAACTCATATAAAACTTGCGATAGTTTCCTACCTAATAAAATTCAGTAAAATCTTCAAGACCGACCTAAGGTTTATTTTGTTTTCGTACGTTTGTGTGTTGACTGAGTTACCTGTACTTAGACTCGTTTGAGACCCTCTATCACTTCCTGTCCCTTCGGACCTCACGACGGTACTCCAGCGTTTCTGAGGGTGTGCTGAATCGGCGACTTGTCGTTGTCACGTTCGTGTAAGATTGAAGATTACTGGAGTACTTTTGACGAGATCGTTTTTTTCAAGATGACGTATTGTGTCTTTATATAAAGACTTAATACTTCAGTAAACTCAACTTAATAGACCTTACAAGAGACGCCACCTACAAGGTCTTCAAGTCTCACCATGGACGGACAGGGTTGTTCTGGTGGTGTGAGATCTAACGTACCTTGCCAGTTAATTTTGATCGAAGAAAATTGAACGGACCATATTTTGTACTTTATTAGGTGACTCGTCTGCAAAATGTGTCATGAAGAACCAAAGCCAAAGCTCCTCAGTAAGTTATAAATATTTTTATTTACACATTATCACTAGACTCTATGTTTCCGGTTAGTGTGAGTCTAAAAAGGGTAGAAAAAAAAAAATTGGAAAACGGGAAAGACGTACGACAAGACAGAAGGACTTTTTAAGGGACGTCAGACACGGTCAAAAGAGGAGGTCTGAAACCAGACTGGTGCCGGGTGAGATTAGTCACCAAAACGAGGATATAGTACGTTGGTTGTCGTTGAGTCGAGTGCATATATTTATTCCAAGTACGACACATTGTCTGTCTTATCAGGAAACATTGAAGGTGGATCGATAAATTAATTGAATATAAAATCAAAGACATCAAACCCAAAGGATGAATTTAGAAGAGATTTGTATAAGAGACCACGACATAAAAAATTTTTGCCAGACAGAAGGTGAGATGACAGTTACAAACTCAAACGAGACTTCTAATTATCATAGAACTTTGAAATTTGTTAAAGTCCGCCATAGGGGTGATGGAACGTGGTAGTATAATTTACTTACTACTCTGTTCGTATACTTGGTGCAGAAAACTCGGAGACATCACACTGAAAGGAAAGTGAAAAGTGAAAGTACGTAACCTCTTCCTTTATCGTTGGGTGAGGTCACAAGAACGGACCTCTTAGGGTTCCTGCCCCCTCGGACCACCCGACGGCAGATAACCCAGCGTGTCTCAGCCTGTGCTAACTTCGCTGAATCGTCGTCATCGTCGTCTTCGTCGTCGTCGTCTAATGTTACGTCGGTCATTCTTCAGTTACGAATACGAAGTACTTACGTAGGCACGTAGATGGGTAAGTGACTTTGATGATCATGACATGGAAATTTCCTTACTAAGAAACATCGTTTTTCTCTTTCTACATCATGTAACTTTCCATTATGGAATTTCAATTCTGAGAAGAGGACTTATTAGTACTTCTAGTGTCTACTTTAATAATCTATTAAAAACGTATAAAGAGTCTAATCGCATCAAACTTAGTCGTTTCGACTATACGGTGGATTTATCCTTAACCCAGTTTCAAATTATACCCGAAGGGTCCACCGTGGTACCATTTCTTAAACTCACGGTCATGTCCTCTACGTTCTCTGTCTCCAAGTCAGGGACCTACCTCTTCTAGGGGACCTCCTCCTTTATCGTAACGGACCTCCTAAGGTACCTATCTCCTCGGACCACCCGATGTCAGGTACCCCAGTGTTTTGTCTGTACTGATTCGTGTCGTCGTGTTCCAAATATATTAAAAACGTAATATTACTCTAACGTTTATACTGACTTAACTTTAACTTTAGTATAGTTAGTAATAGTTGTGAGTGATTCCGAGGCACTCCTGCTTTATGGAAAAGTACTTATCTTATGTCCGAGACTTTGGACCGGAAAACTTCATATTGACTTCTATTCGCCCTGGGACGACACAGGGGGTGTAAAACAAGCATGTTTTCGAGATTGGAGGATCCGGAAGGACCTCAAGATTTCTCGTTTGAGTTAGTCCTTTCACTCTTTTATATCTTTGTATCTTTTTGTCAAATTATTCCGGTTTATTATCGACTTGGTATTTTGTTTCAGTTCCTGGACATTAAGGAGAAGGTCCCGACATCTATTTTAAGACTCGGTGTAGGAACTCAACAAAACGTCAATGATTTTAGGGTGTTCCACTTTCTTCAATTGCCGTACGACTGGTCGTGGATCTGGGTCTGATCGACCTTAGTCTTCCATCAATGGTGTGGTGGTCGAGGTACTTGACCAGTCCGTGAGGAACTGGAAAAGGAGTAGACTGGAAATTTTAGGGAAGGGACTTTGGGAAGACCCTCAAACCCAGGAAAATCGTAATCGACGGGTATGAGGAACGACCCGAGACTTTATTTGTGACATGAACGGAACTGGTGTTGGGGTACAGTCGTCTGACCGAAGTGACCCACTTCCACTTGTCTGGGTTCAAACCAAGTCATTGTATTAGAGTACAACGTGAAACACAGACGATGCAAATTGAGTAACAGAGAAAAAGTCAAACATAAAAGTTTCTGAGAAGTGGTATTGACCAATTTACCACGATGCTAAGTTACATAGTCATACAGGTCTAGGAAAATTTTAGGATGACATAAGTGCAAGTTCAATATTATGAACGTTTATTATTTAACAGGGAGGGAGGACGAAGGTTTTATACCTTTGTCTTGGATTGTGTGTACTTCCGGGTAACCATGAACTCTTTGACATTACAGAGGGTTATACTTTCTTTCCAAAAAATTAAACGAACAACGTAGTTGTTCTTAACTTCTCCTCTCTCACGAACTCAATACCCGTCTTTAGTCGTCCGACCACGGCTCCTCTACTCAATAAGTTCTCGACAGATAGTTAGAAATATTTCCATTTGTGAACCTCCGACGGTTAGTTAATATGTCATCTTCTCTCTTTGAATTTAACGATACGTTCCTAAATTGTTCGTCTCTTTTGTTTGTGTAAATGGACTTCTGTAAGTATCCCTATATCAAACGTCAGTGTTTTGTTATACGTACCCACATCAAAGTATTCGTGTACTAAATAACAAGACGTAAGGGTCCCTGGTAGACAGTGACATAGAATCGTAATAATAAATAATGAAGTTGTTACGAGTCTCCTGCGTACGATGAAAAATCGGTCCAGACAACGGTCTACTTTTTATCTGTTGACTCTTAGCAGACTTCTGAAGTGTCAGACGTGATGTACCTTACGAAGTGTTTTTGTGTTTGTATATAGTGGGGTTACGAAATAAAAACGGGTATCCCTAAACCAACTCGGTGTTACGAAGAGTCTTGTCCTTAAGCACCCTCTCAGTTAATCTTTGTTTACTAACCCCTCACTTTTAATTAACCGTCTATATCAGTCCGAACCCTTTACAATATTCTCTACACTTTAGGAAGTTCGTCTATGTACGGAGATTACTTTGAAAGCTTCCTGTAAAAAACGACCTTCCGGAGACACGAAGTCAAAGAGAGAGGACGTCACGTGCCTCGTACACTAGAGGTGGCACTTGAAGAGTTTATGTTTAGTTTGATACAGTGAGCATGAGGCTAGGGGGTACGGAGAATTGACTGGTGTCTTCCTTCAGACTCGAGGAGTGTTCCGACGTCCCAGGAGGCTCTACGTCGACCAGAGGGAAGGGTCCCAGGAGGGGCCGACAAGGGACCCGTATGGTAGACGATGAGGACTGATACTGATGCGTCTCGTGGGGTTCCGAGGTCAGACAAGGTTCCGACACACAGAGTGTCGTAACGAAAGGAGAGAGACACTTTAGGAAATGAAGGGAGGGGTACTGTGGGCGGTATCGGGTGTGGGGGAATAGGAAGTTCTGTTCTGAAGTTGTAAGAGAAAGAAGTTCTGAAAAGACCTGTCGGGGTTTGTCTAAAACAGTGATAAAAAACCACGGGGGAAAGGGGATAGTGAAAAAGTCTGGTGATAATCTCGCAAAAGGTGTTTTATGACTAGAGAGTGATAGACTTAAGAGTGGTATGTTTACAAGTGATACGTGTAAACGTTTTTATGAACGGGGTCAGTGACACATTGATCTTCTTGGTGATAACACATAGACGTACATACGTCACCTTTGTGACGGTAACAGGTGTTGGACGTTTTCTATCCCACACGTATGTCGAGGTGTCAAGAACCCCCGATTTAGAACACGACCGTAAGAAATAGAGGAATTGTTGACAATTCACAATTCACGTAGTGATGGAAGAGAAGGGATAAAAAAAGGGACTTCTAATCGGAAAGGTCCCTGTGTCCTAAACTCAGATAGCTGGGTTTATTTCATATACACATTTAGTACAAGATAAAATTCGTAGTCCAATGAGAAAAGAAGTGTTTAAAAGTAAAAACCTTTTTTCGACATGTTTATAAAATCAACCTTTAGTCATGTAACATTTGTAAGTGATAATTATTCAATTTAAATTACCACCTGTTAAAGAAATTTTTTTTAATAAAGTAGTTCACTTCTGGTTCGTTCAGATTTTTTTGGTTAAATTTCTTTCCCTCAGGGTAGTTTTTTCATGATCCTATTTTACCAAAGTGTCCTCTAAAGATGGTTTACAAAGTTCGATTTTGTCAAAGTTCTAATGAGTCTAATAAAATCTCGTGTTTTCATGTATATGTGTCGTATATATATGTGACTTATCGATTATAGTTCGGACTATCTCTAATTTGTTTTAAATTTATTCTTTTCATTATTGTTTATATTACTTTATCATATAATTTTGTCTTGTTTTGACACAATACTGGGTCGGTCCAAAAAAGACCCTTACATTCCTACCAAACTAATGATCCTTTCGGTGTAATAATACTCAGTTTCCCTTTTTATTAGTAAGTTGTTTTACATTTTCGACAAGTACTATGTTGAGAGTTTTCAACTTTAAATACAAATTAGGGAATTATACTATTTTATAAGTTTGAAGTTTGGACTTTTTTATGTAGAACACGTCGAAAAAACTCAGTACTGAGTTTCTTCAATTGAGATTTTCTTTTATGAGTACTGTTCCCCCCGTAGTACTTATGCCTAACGCATAATCGGATGTTATTCTTTAATAACGATTGACACGGGTTGCGTTATAAATCTTTTTTTCTAAAATAGTCAGCCGTTACGTATTCAACAAAGATTTTATTAGACTAAAGAGTCTCAACAGAATTTTTCTTTATCTTGACCTGTTCATAACTATTGATGACTACAACTCAATATATGTCCATAAGCAAGGTTGATATTAGAGATGAAAGTACATTTAAATTTTTAAAGGAATTATTTTACAAAATTTTTCAATTTTTACTTCTGTCATCCCGTAACTAACACTAAGGAGAGAAAATTTCTGTCGTATGTTACATAATACACATTTCTCTTCGTTACTTCAACTGGGTTATTTATGTAGAATTCGTAGTCGAGTAATTTAAGAGTTTTTACAACATGTTTTATTCCGAGAAGAGGTAGTGCTAATGAAGGTGACTCTATAAATATGTCGGTTATTTACTTTTCTGAGTTTAGGATTAAACTCAGTTTTGAAAGTAAACAGTTTGGGATTGTGGGTAAGACGACAAAGTAATATGGTGACTGAGAGGTTTATCGTGTTGAATTTTATCAAAAACCTCTACCTTTGTCGTTGGGTGAAGTCATACGAACGGACCTCTTAGGGTACCTGTCAGGTGTCCCAGTGTTCTCAGTCTGTACTGAATCGTTGATTTGGGTAGTTTTATGAAATCTCTGTCGTGGTAGATATTATGACTCTACTCTAATAACCCGACCGGTCTTTCAAGTAAACCCTAAAGGTAAATTGGAGATATTTCCAATCACAGTGTCCTCCTTCTCTATGGGGTCCTATCTTTAAAGGGAAGAAAAGAATAAAGAAAAAGAAAAGAAAGAAAGAAATAACAGAGGGTTACCGTGGTTAAAGTACGATGTGTAAGAACAGAATGTCAGAACCTTAAGGAAAGGTAAAGTTCAGAGAGAAAAATGGAGAAATGTAGAAATCATACGGAGTCCGTTTACTCTAGGAGGGAAAATAGTAGTGTGACGTTTAAATAGTGTATATTGTGAATAAGACGTAAGGTATTTCGTTGTCCACGGAGGAACCGAATCCACCGTACTAGTGGGACATCCACCGTACTTTCTGGGAGGAGACCGGAAGTCCTTCGACCTCCACCCCGGTGCATCGACGAAGAGTCTATCAGGTTCTGAAATACGGAATGTACTAACTGAAGTGAAAATATTATGAGAATTTACATAGCACAAAAACGGTTATAGACCTTAATATGGGAGAATTTTCCTGAAGTTATAGCTATTTTATTTCTCTACAAAATAAACTGACTTTAATTGTACTTTTGTAATTTACTTAAGTCACACGAAAACAAAACTCGAATTTATTGTACCTTTGTGAGTGGAACTGTTAGGGGGCCTACACGTAGAACCGCTAGTAGAGACGACACATCTCTTTGTAGTTGTCTCACAGGTCACATTTCCAGTGCATGACGTCTCCTCCCATCACAAGCTTCCAGTACCCGCACAAGTATGTCTGACTCTACTGCGACTACTACCGTGTCTACGCGTCGTCTCTCACTTGGGTGACACCTCTACCGGGTCTCAATGATAGGCTACCGTACTTTGTAGACTTTGGGCACAATACTTGGTGTGACAAACCTTTTGCATTACGACTCAACCTTTATAACCCGACCGGTTCTTCAAGTAAACCCAAAAGACATTGTAGAATATCTTTTGAGACTTGGTTGAAGAACCGGTTGGGTTATAAAGTGGTGATCCCTCTTTTCCCCCGGAAGAGATCCCCGAGTCTACCATTTCTTTGCGAACGTCACGTCTTCTGTACCCAAGTCAGGGACCCAACCCTTCTAGGGGATCTCTTCCCTTCCCGATGGTCTTATGAGGTCATAAGAACGGACCTCTTAAGGTACCTGTCTCCTCGGACCGTCCGATGTCAGGTACCCCAACGTTTCTTAACCTGTACTGATTCGTTGATTGTGAACCCAATGAATCCCTCTTTTCTTTTTGTTTTGATTGTATAATTTATGACTATTACACGATTTATAAAAGAAAAAAAAAAAAGAGAGTCGTCCTCGAAATAAAATAAATAAATAAATAAAAATTGAAATAAAATGAAATGTTATGACATAACCAAAACGGTATGTAACTGTACTTAGGTGGTGCCCACATGTACACAAGAGTTTGTACTTGGGGAGGAGGGTGGAGGGAGGGGTATTGTAGGGAGACCCAGTAGGGGCCCGTGGTCGGGGTTCGTACGACATAGGACGTAGCCTGTATCTGACCGCTAAACGAAGAATGTACTATCATATGTACAAAGTTACGGTAAGAGGGTTTAGTAGGGTGGGAGAGGGAGAGGGATACTCAGGTTTTCAGGCGATATGTGTAGACACAGAAAAAACGACAGAACGTATGTCCCAGTAGTGACGGTAGAAAGATTTAAGGTATATATACACAATCATATAACATAACCGCAAAAAGAAAGACCGAATCAAGTGAGACATATTAGCCGAGGTCAAAGTAGGTAGAGTAGTCTTGACTAAGTTTACATAAGAAAAATTGCCGACTCATTATGAGGTAACACATATACATGGTGTCGAAAGAATAGGTAAGTAGACGACTACCTGTAGATCCAACAAAGGTACAGGACCGATAATATTTGTCACGACGCTACTTGTAACCCCATGTACACAGAGAAAGTTAAGACCAAAGGAGCCACACATACGGGTCGTCACCCTAACGACCCAGTATTCCATCAAGATAAACGTTAAAAAATTCCTTAGAGGTGTGACAAGAGGTATCACCGACATGATCAAACGTAAGGGTGGTTGTCACATCCTCCCAAGGGAAAAGAGGTGTGGGAGAGGTCGTAAATAACGAACGTCTAAAAACCTAGTGTCTGTAAGACTGACTACACTTCACCATGGAATAACACCAAAACTAAAAGTAAAGAGATTATTACTCACTACAACTCGTAGAAAAGTACACAAACAATCGGTAGGCATACAGAAGAAACCTCTTTACAGATAAATCAAGAAACCGGGTAAAAAAACTAACCCAGCAAATAAAAAAACCTTAACTCGACGCATTCAACCAACATATAAGAACTCTAATCAACAAACAGTCAACGAAGTAAACGATAATAAAAGAGGGTAAGTCTTCCGACAGAAAAGTGGAACGAATATAAAAGGAAACAACACGTCTTCGAAAATTAAAATTAATCTAGGGTAAACAAATAAAAACGAAAATAAAGGTCTTAAGACCCTCCACGTAGTGTCTCCTAGGACGACACTAAATACAGCCTCTCACAAAACGGATACAAGAGAAGATCCTCAAAATATCAAAGACCAGAATATAAATCTAGAAATTAGGTAAAACTCAAATAAAAACACACACCACAATCTTTCACTAGATCAAAGTAAGAAAATGTTCACCAACTGGTCAAAAGGGTCGTGGTGAACAATTTCTCTAACAGAAATGAGGTAACATATAACATATAAGAACGGAGGAAACAGTTTCTATTCCACAGGTATACACACACCTAAATAGAGACCCGAAACAAGGTAACTAGATATACAGACAGAAACACGGTCATGGTATGACAGAACTACTGACACCGAAACATCATCTCGGACTTCATAAAATGTAGTAAATTAAGAGTTTCGTCGGATTAAAGGTGTACCTTCGTGATTCTGAGTCCTTCCAATTCCTCGAACAGACACCAAGATGTAATTATTTTGGAGTGGAGTTACACCTGGTCCAGTGTGATAGGGTTTCGGGGACTGTGAATGACCCTGTATTCCTGTGTTGTCTCGGAGTAAGTTACTTTTATACATCTTTTGACTATGCGAAAAATACATGACACTCGTGGACCTGAGACTCCGGTATAAATAAGATAGAAGGGACCTTAGATCGTGTACCCAAGTAGGGTCAGCTGGGATCTACGAAGAATTTCCATTGACTATATATTGTGAAGGGTGTACATCCCCAAAGTAAGATGATAGAATACAATTGTACACACATACTTTTATATAAAATTTGAGACGAGAGTAGGATATGAAAGTTTTCAATTATTATTTGATTTGAAGGAGAAATAAAAACTCTTGTACACAGTATATTTAAATCGAGCCTATAGAGAGGGATTTTACGGTTTTTTATGTAAAAACACGTTACGACCGTCACGTGAACGACAAACTCCAGAAAGGGATTAGGATTGTATTTCTTCCTTAATTTTTCAATTTCTACAAAGACACACACATATGTACACATATTCACATCTTGTATTTAGTAGGTATATTATAGAAGAATACTTTTAATTATCGATCCTAATTTTTTTTTATTACGTAAACGTACAATTTGGGTGTATTAATTATAGTGATTGTTCAGTCATGTGTTAAGGATTTGTATTAAAGTTACACAATAGATAACTGATCGGATATATATATATGTATTATATACGTCAGTATAATTAAGAAATTATATGACAGACACCCTTTTTTTTTTTTTTTCGACAAAGTCAAAGTATCAGTTACCCAAGACTTCGGTATGTTCGATTGTTGGTGGATTCTACTTTTTGTCTTTTCCGACAGTCTTGAAACTCCTCTGAGTCTGTGAACATCCGACCACTCACCCAATATTATAATTGGACTGTCAACATTATAAACGTACTTCTGTATTACGGTGATTAAAGGTATGGTGTATTCAGTGACTACTAATTGAAATTTTCAACTACACGAAAAGTACGGTTAGTTCTTCGTGAAGTTATTTGTGGTGCACATTTAAATCTAGGTAGATCCGGAGGTTATGTTTCCCGGATTAATGTGTTTACTCGGAGTTTTCTACTCAAGAGGGTGTTTTGGTAGTACCTAAATCTCTTACTTAAGAGTAATTCGTAGTTAGTAAGGTCAATCAGAAGACTCGGATGTAGACATTTTGATGGAAGAGGTCCAGAGTCTTTCGAGACATGACCACCTGCGATTCTCTTTTGCTACCGAAATAAAACATAAAGCAAGTTTTAAGGGATTTGTACTTACCCTTTCTGGTTGATGCACAACCTTTAATGTGACCCGAGACTTCTGTGTGGTTACCTTTGTTGTGTCAAGATTGAGTAGTGACTACTCACTATAATACGGATAAAGCCAGATTCTACGTAGTGTATATATAAATATGTCTTTAGTAAAAAATGAATGTAGATGTATATTTCATCCTCTTCCGTTACCGTTGGGTGAGGTCATGAGAACGGACCTTTTAGGGTACCTGCCTCCTCGGACCATCCGACGTCAGGTGCCCCAGTATATCTCAGCCTGTGCTGACTTCGCTGAAAGTCAAGTCAAGTCAGCGAGTCACCACAGGATGAGAAACGCTGGGGTACTTAGCGTCGTGTAGTCCGGAGGGACAGGTAGTGGTTGAGGACCTCAAGTGAGTCTGAGTACAGGTAGCTCAGGCACTACGGTAGGTCGGTAGAGTAGGAGCCAGCAGGGGAAGGGGAGGACGGGGGTTAGGGAGGGTCGTAGTGTCAGAAAAGGTTACTCAGTTGAGAAGTGTACTCCACCGGTTTCATGACCTCAAAGTCGAAATCATAGTAAGGAAGGTTTCTTTAGGGTGCCAACTAGAGGAAGTCTTACCTGACCAACCTAGAGGAACGTCAGGTTCCCTGGGAGTTCTCAGAAGAGGTTGTGGTGTCAAGTTTTCGTAGTTAAGAAGCCGCGAGTCGGAAGAAGTGTCAGGTTGAGAGTGTAGGTATGTACTGGTGTCGTTTTTGGTATCGGAACTGATCTGCCTGGAATCAGCCGTTTCATTACAGAGACGAAAACTTATAGGTCGTGTATATTTCATCCCTTTCACCTTTCTCTTCTCCAAGTAAGGTAACCACCACCCCCTCCCAGTTTCGTCCTCTGAAGGCCTCACCTACCCCCGTCCCCACTGTACCTATTCCTCCTGACCTGAGCAGACCCACACTCACGATTTAGCGACGTCAACATAGGTTGAGAAACGTTGGGATACCTGATATCGGACGGTCCGAGGAGACAGGTACCCTAAGAGGTCCGTTCTTATGACCTCACCCAACGGTACGGGAGGAGGTCCCCTTGAAGGGTTGGGTCCCTAGTTTGGACACAGAGGACCCTCAGAACGTGACGTCCACTTAAGAAGTGGTGACTCGGTGGACCCATCGGGCAGTGACCTCTTCGTAGAGTCCCGTTTCCTTTGTCACGCCTGACCGACCTGTGGAGCCTCCTCGTCCTTCGGCGGCTAATCACCTGTCACATCTACGTCCTTTCCGTCGACGACGTGTTCAATGTCGGTGTCATATTTCCCGGAACACATACTATGTTTGATGACAAATTTTGACAGTTACATCCATTATCCCTACAAAGTCACTAACAATTCGTCTCCCACTACACTTGTCTGTGTCTTTACACCTTTCTTTCTCGTCGACTCTTCGCCAGACCTCTTGTCTACTCTTGCCTCTCCTGTCTCCCCTGGTTCCGACTAGTAGAAATAATGCCAGTTCCAGTTCCCTTTCTGTTCGTCGTGGTCTCACCGTCAAGTAAAGGACGACTAAAGTCGAGGACGACAACTCAAACTATTCTCTCACCTAGGACATGCCCTCTAGTTTGGTCAGCCAGGATTTCCTTTCGTTGGGACTTATAAGTGACCTCCCTGACTACGACTTCGACTTCGAGGTTACAAACCGGTGGACTACACTTCTAGGCTGAGTGACCTTTTCTGGGACTACGACCTTTCTGACTCCCGTCCTCCCCTTCCCCTGCTGTCTCCTACTCTACCGACCTACCGTAGTGGCTGAGCTGTCTGTACTCAAACTCGTTTGAGGCCCTCTACCACTTCCCTTCGGACCACACGACGTCAGGTACCCAAGTGTTTCTCAGTCTGTACTGACACTACCTTTTTGTCCTGACGACAACCTTCGACTCGAAGGGTCAGGACGTTGCTACGGAAGTCGACGTCGAAACCGGCGATCTGACAGAGGAGCACATGTTACTGTGATGCACATCGACCCGAAACGGAGTTTAAGAGTAGTCGAATTAATCCGTCTCTTCCACTGTTCAAGAAGTGTCTGTGATAGGTGATAGAGTAATTGGAAATGAACGTTGAGTCTTCCTCTGGAAATTAAGGATTGTAGACTAATAGAGGAGTCTGAGGACATACCACTCCTATTCACTTCTCTAGGGAGTAGAGCCAGAGGTCGAAGTCCAGACGGCCTCTTCACCGTAATTGAGGTGTAAGACACTGAGGCTCCTCCTGCACGTGTCTCCCGTCCGGCTCCTCGGTGGAGACTACGGAGGAGACACTCATTGAGTGTACCGTAGAGTAACACAGTAGCCTTAGCAAAAGTAGAGGGTCTGAGGTTCTGAGTGGGTGTAAGATGACGGCGAGTCTGCAAAGTTTGGTGTCCCTGTCCTCGAAGACTTAATTTACTTAGTTTCGCCGAAGTATAGTCGTACACGGAGAGAGAAGAAAAAATTTTTTCTTTGAATGACCGAACAATTAGGTCTCCTACAGACGCAACAGGCTGTCTCTAAGTAGCCCTGGTTTCAGCCATTGGCCGACCCGGAGGTGGGACCTCGAGACGAAGGCAAACTCGTACGACTTCAATCGAGACCCTTCGTTCAAGTTTTGGTGTCAGATTCTCTTCTTTCTGTCTCACTCAATCAGGGGTTTGGTAGGAATGGGACTAGTGTATTTGCTTCAGGGGTACGTTCGGACGTATATACGCACGATTCAACAAGTCAGTACAGGCTGAGAAACGTTAGGGTACCTGACGTCTGGTGGTCCGAAGAGAAAGATACCCTAAGAGGTCCGTTCTTATTACCTCACCCAAAGGTACGGGATGAGGTTCCCTAGAAGGACTGGGTCCCTAGTTTAGGTACAGAGAATACAGAGAACGTAACTGTCCACCTAAGAATTGGTGATCGCGACGGACCGTTCAAACAATTAATGTGAGTTCAAGGTAAATGACATATATTATTTATGTACGTTGATCTTTCCAATTTCCCCGAAGGGACCACCGAGTCGTACATTTCTTAGACGGAAGTTACGTCCTCTGGACCCAAGTTAGGGACTCAGTCCTTCTAGGTAACTTCCTCCTTTACCGTTGGGTGAGGTCATAAGAACGGACCTTTTAAGGTACCGTCTCCTCGGGTCACCCGATGAACCTCAGCGTTTCTCAGTCTGTACTGACTTGTGTGTGAGTGGGTGTGTGTACACCTCAGAATCAAGGGGTTGGTCCCCAGTTTGGGTGTAGAGGATGTAACCTTCTGTCTTAAAAATGGTGACCTGGTAGTCCCTTCAGGGTGGAGAACAGAAAACATACGTTCGTACTCTTTCGGGTCAGAACTCCGTCGTTGGGTCCGGTAGGTTCGTTTAGACTCCAAATTTTCTTCAAGATTTGACATCTCAGATTCCACAAGTATTACCTGGTTCAACCACGACTTGATGTTAATCCTCTTGAAGACTTCCGTCCATTCCCTCCCATTTCCAGGAAGGTCGTCATGTGTGGGTACTCCTACGAATCAGTCCTCTTTACGTCGTCAAAATAGTGGTCCTTATTCGTAACCGTGTGAGAGACCAGAGGGACCCCGACCTCTTTCTTAGGAGCGGTTCCTCTCACTCACGGTGCGTTACGTGCACCCTTGGGCTCTTCTTGTTCTGTCACAAACGTCATACACATTTATGCACGTCAAAAGTGACCCTTTCTCTTGTGTCTTCGAGTCCTGGTTGACGGACCCTAGACTAAGGGACACAAGTTTGTAGATGGAGACACAGACAAGGGGAACTACGTGGTTCCATCCACGTAGACGGACTGGGAGGAAAAGGGCCTTCTTTAGTTCGATTAACGGAAATTCCACGCCATCCACAAAGGTCCGACGGAACAGGACTTATAACCTAAACTTATACCCAAAATGTCCTCCGACGTGATTAATTAAAATAAAATGTATTGACCTCAATCCCTGAGAACTGTAGCTATACATTTATATACGTCTTATAAGTTTAATAAGAACAAGAGACTAAATACCCCTCCCCCGTAAACCGCCGGAGTTAAAGCCTACGAAGAACTTACTGTCAGAGGATACATGGTTTTTTGACCTATGGCTTAGAAAATCTTTAGGAATTTCTATTGTGTTACGTTTCCTCCTTTGTTTCTGACTAAAATGTTACAACAAGGTTCTACTATATTCTTTTTTAAATAGTATTATGGAAAGGTGACCCGGCCACCTTCCGGTAAATAAAGAGAAGACTAGACCGGTATCAATTCCGGACTTTTAATGAACTACATATTTACACTATAGAAGTGTGCAATTAAGATACATGGAACAGAATCGTTATAGGGTAGTCCTCGTTTTGTCTGAAAACTGTTTCCTAAACAATAGTACCTCTTCATCTGTAGGTCTTAGAATAAAAAGTTTTTAGAGGTACTGGCCATATAGACTCGGCGGTTTTGTTACGTGGTAACTACTTGCCGTCATCAATAGTTTGGTGAAGTGGGAACGAAATGTTTATGTTTTCACGGTGGTTTAGTTCGTCACGGGTTCTTTAGGATCCCTTAGGTGTGTATATAAGTTTGCGTTGTTTTACATAAATGTAGGTCTCAGTATGATGAAAAGTATCCCAGATGGACCCCCGAGTGACAATTCTACCGAGTAATACAACGGGAGTGTTTGTTTCTTATTTCAGTGTCCCTAGGAACTCTGACTGGTCTAACGGGTTTGTTCTAAGACAAAAGAGTGACCGTGGAGGGAAGAGTTTCGATACTTTGAAGGTCTAAGGTCTGGAATCCGATGCACTGGTGTCCTGAGTCGATGTCCGATTTTTAATCGGTGGGGAAGTCTCTTAAAAAGTGACCGTCCCATATTCTTTCTGGGGCAGTCTTTCCCTGCTACGTTTTTTTTTTTTTCTTTCCCTTCTACGACCAAAGAGGAATTCCCGGTCAGTGGGAGAGCAAAAGGAGATTATTTAAAGGAAAAGAACGGACTGACGGGTCGAGTGAGAGAAACAGAGGAGTGAACGAGATGTTAAAATTAGTTATTAGTACGTCACTTTTGTGGGGAGTTGGTGGTCGAGGACTTAGTGACTTTAGCACTGAATAAAGAATATTTTATAGTAGTTCTTCATTTTATTCAAGTTAAATGTTTGTGACAACACAGGCTGAGAAACGCTGGGTCCCCTGACGTCGTACGGTCCGAAGGGACAGGAAGTAACAGAGGACCTACAGAGTTAAATGTTTACACTTCTTAGGTTTTAATTCAACTCCGTTGTTAAAAGAAAATATATGTCTTTATAACAGCATGTGTAAGTAAGTACAACTTAGTTATATTGACTCCTGTCGTCCGGATAATAAGAGGACTATTTCTGGTCGCCCTTATAAATTCATAGGATCCATGTGAATAATAAAACTATCCTTTAACGAAGACACATAGAATCGGAATAGTGAGAGTACATAGATATTGGGTTACATAAAAACCAGAGACAATTGTCTTCACAGGAAGTATTCCGTCACGTCCTTCAAACTGTTCGTACTAAAGGTCATCGAAATAGTTTTCGTCAACCATAAGTTTATCGAGTTATCACCCGCCTCCGACGTGTGAATGTTATACAAGTAACTACTTAGAAAAGGAACCTTTGTCGATCACCGTTGAGTCCCTCTTTTTGGTGAAACCAAGTAGTGAGAGAAAATTTACCAATTTTAGGTCAAAACATAAGACACTGTCGTTGCAAAAATGAAGATGACCGTATGCGAAAGGAGTCTAGTAGGATCGAGAGAGACCTGGTTTTATTTTATATAAGAAGAAGAAGAGGAAAAAAAAAAAAAAAATCGACACTCCATGAACGTTGGGACACCCAGTAAAGAAGAGGACCATTGAGGGAATCCAAACGTAATCAGAAAACTTAGAAGGTTTAATACCAAAGGTCGTGCAGGAAATGGACGACAGGTACACGGACCGGAGACATGAATTGGGGAATTTACTCGTAGACGAGAGTGTCAAAGGTAGTGGTAGACAACCACAGGTCGTCGAAGATAATACTCAGTCCATGGATGCACCGAAGAGGGAGTTGACATCGGTACGGTTGTGGTAGTAGTGAACTTTTGGTTGTCCTGTCCCCAATGACCAGTCTGTAGGAAGGTAAAGTGAAGAAGAAGGGACAAGGGTCTAGGATAACGGGACTTTAGTTGGGACTTATGTGTGACCTACCTGACTACGACTTCGACTTCGAGGTTATGAAACCGGTGGACTACGCTTCTTGACTGAGTAACCTTTTCTGGGACTACGACCCTTTCTGACTTCCGCCCTCCTCTTCCCCTGCCGTCTCCTACTCTATTAACCTACCGTAGTGGCTGAGTTACCTGTACTTAGACTCGTCGGAGACCCTCTGTCTCTTCCTGTCCCTTCGGACCACATGACGTCAAGTACCCCAGTGTTTCTCAACCTGTACTGACTCGTTGACTTGGCATTGTTGGGACGGGACTTGCAAAGACCAGGGACGTCCGTCCGGAGTGTGTACGTGTCTGATAGTGCGGTGTCTAAGTGTGACCACTGAAGAAAGGAGGAAAGAGTGAGGTGTATACAGGTTCCAGGGAAAGGAGACTAGGAACAATGATCTCAGGGAAGGTCCGGTACCCCGGAGTCCAGACCTACCGGTATTTATGGTGGGAAAAAACAGAGGTCCGGTACAGTACGTCGAACGTTCTAGAATCAAGGGGTTGGTCCCTAATTTAGGTCCGGGAGTCGTCATTTCGTGTCTCAGAATTTGGGGACCTGATGGTCCCTTAAGGACTGTAGTGGGAAAGATTATACCGGACAGAGAGAAAAAAAAAAAAATTATAAATAAACTGACGTGGTTCAGAATCAACTCCGTGTGTCCGAGAAAATCTACACCGTATACTTGAGAATTAAAGTTGTACGCCCGAGATCACGGGACTGGTCCCTACCTTGGGTCCAGGGACATGAACCCCTCGTGCCTCAGAATCGTTAACCTGGTGGTCCCTTCAGAGACAAAACAGAAAATAGTCTTAGTGACTCTACCAGAGAGGACATTTAGGTCTGTTGGAGACGAGTGGGGGATCAAAGGGTGAGTAAGTAAGTATGTCTTTTACGATCCTTAGGTGATCCCGTGTCCGTGGTTCTGTCCCCGACCCATATCTCGTCCCTTGACGTTCCGTAAAGGTCTCGAGTAAATTGGAGTACAAAGTTCCTGTGACTCTGGGCCCCTAAAAGCGAACACGGAGAAAGTGCGAGTATAGGTGTGCGAGGTGAACTCAACCGGTTTGTAGACTACTGGGCGGTAGGAGGTTGGCAAGAGTTGACGAAGTCGTGGAAAAGTGTCGACACAGGAGACAACAGACGACGGTTAAGGAGTGGTAACTAAGGTTAAAGGATTGAATTGAGTGTTTCTCAAAGACAGAGATGTGTACTAAACAGACAATGTTACTCTTCTACACTACAAACCCTTATTTTCACGTCTCCTCTCTTTGTGTGGTGGGGTCGTCTGAATGGCGTAGAGAAAATAAGATTTTTCGGGGGTTTCCTCTGTCGTCAGTGAGTAGATAGAGACCAGTAGTCCGTAGTAATGTTGACCACTACGTCGTTTTAGTTGTCGAGCAGAAGACCAATGAACACACGAGTTAGAGACCCCGGAAATGCTCAAGCTCACCTTAGTAAATCGATGTCAGGACAAGTACTATTCAAGTTTCAAGTCAGTGAGCCAACACAGGCTGAGAAACGCTGGGGCACTTAGTGTCGTGTGGTCCGGAGGGACAGGTAGTGGTTGAAGGACTCAAATAAGTTTTAGTACAGGTAGTTCAACCACTACGGTACGTGGGTAGAGTAGGAGACAGTAGGGGAAGAGGAGGACGGGAGTTAGGGAGGGTCGTAGTCCCAGAAAAGGTTACTCAGTTGAGAAGGGTACTCCACCGGTTTCATGACCTCAAAGTCGAAATCGTAGTCAGGAGGGTTTCTTGTGGATCCTGACTAGAGGAAATCTTACCTGACCAACCTAGAGGAAAGTCAGGTTCCCTGAGAGTTCTCAGAAGAGGTTGTGGTGTCAAGTTTTCGTAGTTAAGAAGTCGCGAGTCGAAAGAAGTGTCAGGTTGAGAGTGCAGGTATGGTATCGGAACTGATCTACCTGGAAACAACCGTTTCATTATAGAGACGAAAAGTTATACGACCTTATATAATTGAAAGCCAAGTCGACGAGTCTGACAAGTACTATGTGTGTGTAAATTGTCATCTGAAATTAGGGTAACCCGAGGGGTCTGCCGTGTCACCATTTCTTAACGGACGGTTACGTCCTCTGTGTTCTCCACACCCAAGTTAGGGACCCAGTCCTTCTAGGGGATCCCCTCCTTTGCCGTTGGGTAAGGTCATAAGAACAGATCTCTTAGGGTACTTGTCTCCTCGGACCGCCCGATGTCAGGTACCCCAACGTTTCTCAGCCTGTGTTGACTCGTGGGTGAGACAACAACACAACAAATTAGAGTAACGGTAGTGTCAAGCTCTCCCTTTAAGTCTTTTGTTTTAAAGTCATCATAGGGAGACTGAAGAGAGGGGTTCGAGTAAAGAAACGGTAGTCTTTTCGTCGGAAGTGACGGTGGTCTTCAAAAAGTAAGTAAGTAAGAACGTATTTACGTAAGTAATTTTTTTTCTTTAGTTAGTAGGTTTGGTAACACAATCCACTCTACCTAAATCGAGAGTGTTTTGTACGGACCAAAGAAAGGAGGACCTTAAGGACTTACGGGGTACTAGGACTGTATCGTCTGTACAAAGTAACTTTTCATCCCTGGACTAATTAAATTCCCCGTGGAGTCTGGTGATGTGTGAGTAAGATGTTGGAGGTGGTCGCTCAGACGAATGAGAACAGTCCACTCTCGTTAGAGGAGTCAAGACAGAGTAGAGTTGTTTTTAAACTTCACTGTCTGTGACTTCGGGAACCGCGTAGTATCGAGAACCTGTCTGACACAATATCGAGAATCTGTCTAGTCACTATGTCGAGGGAGGCACAATGTCGAGTCAAAATAAATCTTTTATCTTCCTTTTATGTAGGAGCTCGGCACCCCCGTACGGCTGGGTTGCTACACTCCTCTTCTCTCTGGGGACCGGGAGACCGAGGAGAAAAATGTACAAAGGGAGGGGTGGCCCGGACGGGACACATTTGACCCGGTCGGTCCTCGTGACAAACAAGATGGACTCCAGGAGTTAGGTCAGGAGCCTGGAAGGAAACAAGATAAAAGCTCCCCAAAAAGGAAGGAACAGAAAAGTCAAGTCAAGTCAGCGAGTCAGTACAGGCTGAGAAACGCTGGGGTACTTAGTGTCGTGCGGTCCCGAGGGACAGGTAGTGGTAGAGGGCCTCAAGTGAGTCTGAATGCAGGTAGTTCAGGAACTACGGTAGGTCGGTAGAGTAGGAGCCAGTAGGGGAAGAGGAGGACGGGGGTTAGGAAGGGTCGTAGTCTCAGAAAAGGTTACTCAGTTGAGAAGCGTACTCCACCGGTTTCATGACCTCAAAGTCGAAATCGTAGTAAGGAAGGTTTCTTTAGGGTCCCGACTAGAGGAAGTCTTACCTGACCAACCTAGAGGAAAGTCAGGTTCCCTGAGAGTTCTCAGAAGAGGTTGTGGTGTCAAGTTTTCGTAGTTAAGAAGCCACGAGTCGGAAAAAGTGGCAGGTTGAGAGTGTAGGTATGTACTGGTGTCCTTTTTGGTATCGGAACTGATCTACCTGGAATCACCCGTTTCATTACAGAGACGAAAACTTATATGATAGATCCAACCAGTATTGAAAGGAAGGTTCCTCATTCGCAGAAAATTAAAGTACCAGAAAATCGGTGGTGGTAAAACCTGAGGACACAGGATACGATTGATGGATTGTGAGAAAGTGACAGAGCAACAATCGAGATGTGGTAGAGGACGACTCGTCGACTAGGGGTCACACGCGGAGACAATAGACACGATGGTCTGGATTGATCCAAGTGTAAGGAGGACTTGGAAGAAGATCGACCTCACGAATGAGAGGTCACCCTATGTCTCACACAAAGGAAGTCATAAAAGAAAAGGTATACAAAAGGGACGTATAAAATAAAAATTTCTAAACACAAATTTGTGACAAAACATTGGTCGAAAAAAAATTTAGATCGTCATAGGATACTTTAGAAAGAGACAGGTATTTAAACATCCGTGTCTTTTGTAATTGACAGTTATTTATGGTAAAAGTTTGTAGGCGGGAAGGAACAGAAACAGAGGATTCGAGTAAACGTTGAAATATACTTACTCCGGAACGGTCCATTTGTCTATATTTGTGTAGTAGATCTGGTCCGTCGTTACAACTTAAACAACAATTCTTTCTATAGTGACACATGAAACCGTTTGTTGACCTAAACTACAGTGACTAAAAAAAAACTAAACCCGTAATGTTTGTTAAGAATAAAGTTATAAAGATAAAGAGGGAGAAAATTTTTTTACCGGCGTTAAACTGACGTCTTGGGGTTTGTTGTTTGGTGAGATACATAGATATAACCTTGTTCTCAAAGGACGGAAAGGGGTATACGGATAACACACGTATGACTTTAGAAGGTCCCATGAAGTCGAGTCTTATTGTTACCCTTCTCGTGACCCCCACGAATAAGGATTTCGACCTCGACGGTTGCAGTACCAAAGAATTTCAATCTGACAAGGAGACCGGATTAGAAGAGAGTCCGTCTTTCTTTCTTTCTTTCTTTCTTTCTTTCTTTCTTTCACTTCAGCATGTCAGTACAGGTTTAGAACCGCTGGGGTACCTGACATCGGACGGTCCGAGGAGGTAGATGCTCTAAAAGGTCCGGTCTTATGACCTCACCCAACAGTAAGAGAGGAGGTCCCCTAACAGGGTTGGGTCCCAAGCTTGGACCCAGAGGACGAGACGTCATTCTGAGAAGTGGTAGACGCGGTTTTCCCTTCGGGGAAGGTCCGTCTCCTGTACAGGTAAGTCTTGTTTACTTATGTGTCAGTATGTAAAGTACCGTACCAAAATTTAGTCCCCCTTTCAGGAGGATAAAGACAGGACAAGAGACAGTGGGGTTTAGGAAGAAAGGACGTAGTATGAAAGGATCCTGGCTGACTGGGAAGGACCTCGGAGCCCACTGGCTTGGAGAGAGACGAGTCGACTCGCAGGACAGAGAGGTAGAGGTTCCCGACTTTAAGGAGCGGAGTAAGGAGTTCGGGTCTAGTGAAGCTACGAGTCGAGACCCGTGGCTACTGCCCACAGGACACGAAAGACCTGTGGGACGTGGGAGGAAAATGTCGGAACTGTGGGGTCGTGCACCGGGAAGGGGAGCGACCTACGGCCGTCGGGGCCCTAAAGGACAAGTCACTGCGAGACGGAGAGTTAGAATTGTTGGTTACCACGAATGCCCTTTCACAATTTCTATCTTAGTCTACATTTTGACTTATCTATGAGGGATCAGACTTACGAGACTTCTTTTATTTTGTCAGGAGTTTATGTGTGTGTCTCTCTCTCTCTCTCTCTCTTCCTCTTTGGAAGACTTTTTGGGTACTTTTCTACTACTTTACGAAACTTTCATAGACATATCATTTCATGACTCGAGTAGTCAACTAAAGGAGGGGCCAATACGACTGGTGTTACATCTTTGTCTGTGGGAGGTTGCTTCGACAAAAGATTTCCGAAACTAATAATACAACAATCCGGACCAAAATTCGTACAGTGTATACTATTGTAAGTTAAGAATGTTCTTGGTAAAGTGTCTAGTTCCTTGAATCCCTGTCTCGACGTGGTTCTATATTTGGTTCTGTTCCACTGAACGTCTTGATAATTTAATTTTTAATTCATGTAATATTTTATCCATTCTTTTTCTTTTGATTGAAAGTTGCACAAGATTAGTGTACCGGACCAATAAAGATTTGGGAGAACCATAACTCATAACGAACACTTTTATGATGTCTGTAAAAGTAGAGAATTTTAACTTAGGTAACCATAATATACCAAGTAAAATATCAATAAGGTCGGTGTGTAAATATTTTTACATGTATATAAAAAAGGTCGTTCTTTAGCAGTGTCAGGAGTAGTTTAAGTAGATTTACAGTGAAAATCCAAAGACTTCAGTAATAAGTAAATAGGTCGGAAAAAGGAACTTCTACTTAGGATCTTTATCATATAATACTAAAATAATGGAAAAGAGATTTAACACTTTTTCTTTTGACTCTTGTTTTCGTAGATGATTGAGGATGGACTATTAGAATGTAGTACGTCATTTCTCTGTCGACAGAAGTGAAGGATTTCTACTGTCTAAAGAAGTAAAGGATCTCAATCAAGGTCAGAGTATTTAAGAGTTGTCTTACACGACTCTTGTACTTCTGATCTTTTACCTAGGTTGAATACTATATATCCATTTTCTCACATACAAAAAGACGTTTCTGACAGAATGTCGTCTTTCCTCTCTAAATCACTCTCTTTAAGAAGACAATAGGGTTTTAGGTTTTGAGTTTCATGGTAGTTCCTACATTAAGATAAGACATTACAAGAGACAAGGGGGTCATTCCTTTTGGGTCTGATTTGTCTTCGATGGTCTCGATCGTTCACCACAAGGAATAAGTTATTGTTGTTGTTTTTTGACAAATTAGATTTTCAAAGGTTATGATTACGCAACCCAGTAGGGTTATTTACCCTATAAAGAAGAAAGACCTATAAGAGTCCCTGTTACTG
Organism: Capra ibex; assembly: GCA_006410555.1. NCBI lineage: Eukaryota > Metazoa > Chordata > Mammalia > Artiodactyla > Bovidae > Capra > Capra ibex. Next base: position 3,428,929 of record SJYO01048061.1, on the reverse strand, counting down.
ATGTATGTATAGCATCTAAAACATCTTTTCTGAAGACGAGACAGACCTTCAAACGTTATCTAATGTAAGGTTCTTCGAAGGTTACTATTTTAATCGTATAAGAACTTCAACAAGTATTAAAATACGTAAAATAGTTGAGAATCCCATCCTTCCACCAGATATTTGATGACATGTATTAAAATCGTCTCTTAGTTCGAATTCAAAATGGGTAAGAAAAAAAAAAAAAAGTGAACTTTCTACTCTCGTTTGTAAATAACTTTCGACCGAGACACAGTCCGTGATAAGGTTCGAGTACTATGGAGACACTTCATCTAAAATCATAATATGGGTGACATGTCTAATTTTCAGAACGGGTCTGGATATACTTGACCTTCGTTCAGATCTTGAGTCTCTCAGACAAAACAACCCTCTCGTCTCCATCCCCGTCTCTTAAACTGAATGAAAAATTGAAGTTTCTTGAAAACATGTTGAGTTTCCAAAACGTTGGTACTACTGAAAGTAGTGAAGTACCGTTGATCTACCCTTTTGTCACCTTTGTCACCGACTAAAATAAAAAGACCCTAGGTTTTAGTGACGTCTAACCGTCTCTGTAATGAAACGGTTGTTTCCAGACAGATCAGTTCCGATACCTAAAAGGTCACCAGTACATACCTACACTCTCAACCTGACACTTCTTTCAACTCACGTGTTCTTAACTACGAAAACCTGACACCACAACCCTCTTCTGAGAACTCTCAGGGAACCTGACGTTCCTCCAGGTTGGTCAGGTAAGATTTCCTCTAGTCAGGACCCACAAGTGGCCTTCCTGACTACAACTTCGACTTTGAGATTATGAAACCGGTGGATTACGCTTCTCGACTGAGTAACCTTTTCTGGGACTATGACCCTTTCTAACTCCCGTCCTCGTCTTCCCCTACTGTCTCCTACTCTACCAACCTACCGTAGTGACTGAGTTACCTATACCCAAATCCACCTGAGGTCCTCAACCACTACCTGTCCCTCCGGGCCGTACGACACCAAGTACCCCAACGTTTCTCAGTCTGTACTGACTCACTGACTTGACTTGGTTTGACTTAAAGTAGCATTAAATTCTGTTCAGTTTATACTTTTAGTAGTCAAAAATTTGTATTTGTTTACTGTGGACTTTAAACGACTACTAAGTCATACACACTTCGATTCGCGAACCTCACCTAATATAGTAGTTGACGAGGGGTGTAGGGTCACTTCGTCGATAGAAACAATAAGGGTAAAATGTCTACTGTGACTCGAAATCTCTTCCACAGAATGGGTTCCAGTGAAAGACTGGAAATAGGGGTACTGTAAGTCGACACGTACGAAAAGTCAGACTTGAAAACTCCCGAAACACTTATCTTAGAAGAGAAAAGGTCTCTTGTTTCTACCCCTCAGAGGTTCAAGATCGGAGAGGGTTTAGACCCCTTACTTTGGTTTAATCTAGCTCGTTCCGTCGTAGAGTGAAGGGACCACCGAGTCTATCATATCTTAGGTGGACGTTTACATCTTCTGTGTCCAAGTTAGGGACCCAACCCTTCTAGGGGACCTCTTCCTTTACCGTTGGGTGAGGTCGTAAGAACGAATCTCTTTAGGGTGCCTGTCTCCTCGGACCGTCCGATGTCAATCACCCGAGGGTTTTCTCGACCTGTACTGACTCTCCCATTTGTTGTTGTTTCCGTCTGACGTTACGGACTTCGTTCACAGAGAACAAGGGACTCGTAGGAAGTGAAAACTTTAAATTAACCGGGTTACGTTACGTAGAAAAGAAGATTACCCAAGGATCACCAACCTCCTTTCTGTCCGTCGACGGACTCAGGGTCCCGACGGAAGCGTTGTTCGTTTCGTGACGTGAAGTCGTCCACTTAATTCTATCACGATTTGAAACCGGGGTCTAGTGTCGTCGTTGGGGACAAAACATACGAGACGGAGGAAGAGAGGTTTACGTGAAGAGTAAACCCACGAATGAGTAGCTGCGGAACCGGACCGATGTAACCCTAGGTCGGGACGTTTGTGTCAATGCGTATACCAGACCAGAGTCGTTCTGGCGTTCCCGGTGGGTTCTACCCAGTGGTTTGTCGTCTTCGGTTTGGAAAACTTCCCGTAGAGGTTGGTGTCCGAGAAGCAGAGAACGAAGGAAAACAGTTGTGTGACTACCTTTTGTCTTTTGTCTAGGGGTAGAAAGTATGACTCAGATGAAGGATTTAGAGTTTCTTTTCGTCGAAAAAAAAAAAGACCAAGAAAGATGTTTATGAAGTTTTGACACAGTACTGAAGGAGTTCCTAGACCCGACGAAGTAAAACTTAACACTTTTAACCTAAAAGAAACTGGAAATTTTTAGTGACCTAAACCATTTCCTTAAGTCCTATGTCATACTCCTAGGTTTTGAGAAAGTATGACGTGAGGCGTGCGGTTTGATGTTGTCGAGTCGTCATCCTCTCCCAGAGGTAACACAGACACGGCGGACTCAGTGACATAACTAATGTTTAACCCCGCTAGTCGAGTGCATACATCCGACTTGTCGGAGGAAGGGTGAAGAGACGAGTCCTTTAAGTCAGTTAGGAAACTTGTTTGGGATCGGAAAGTGAGGTGTAAATCTTTCCTATCCGTAAAATTTAAAACACTTAACAAAACCCGTGTTTCATCCACATTCTTTAAAAATTCTTTTCTTATAGTCTTGATTTTTAGTGGTGCCCGACTACTATACTTAAAAATTCTTTCCAGGTTAAAGGAGGATCAATACCGTCTCAAAAATTCCCAAAAGTAGTAGGTTATCCCCGAAGGGTCCACCACGTCACCCGTTTCCTTGGAGGATGGTTTCGTCCTCTAAGTCCAAGCTAGGGACCCAGTCCTTCTAGGGGATCTCACCCCTACCGTGAGTGACCGTTGGGTGAGGTCACAAGAAGGGACCTTTTAAGGTACTTCTCTCCTCGGATCACCTGACGTCGGGTACCCCAGTGTTTCTCGACCTGTCCTGACTCGCGAGTGTGTAGGAGGTTGTCAGTTCCTGTCCGTAAAGTAAGATTCTTTGGCGATGATAGTAAATTTATGATGTTTTCTGCTCTTTTCCTCTAGTAGAGAAAAATAACACCGACGAATTAGAACATTACTTGGACGTTTGCAACTAGTTCCTTCTACCTACCCCTTTTGTCACCAAGAGTTTTGAAAAGGTATTTATCATACCTTCAGTTTTCTTCGAAAGATAAATAAACACATTTACGTCAACAAGGTAAAACACTATACTTAGAGGTTTTGGACCTGTTTCTTCCACTTACAAAATTTTGTCATCAAAGGTTTCTAACAATTGTAAGTAGTAAGTCCCTCCAAACATTTGTAGGAGTTGGTAGGAAGTGAAGTCTGTTTGTTTTAGTCTTGGGACACTCGGTTCATACGTTTTACGAAATTTTTTTTGTTTTTTGTTTTTGTAAGGGGTCCACTAAGAATTGTGTGAGAGGGTCGTGACTAAGGTTTTCACTACCTACCTTAGTGGGCAGATCTACGAGTCTCCTCGTAAGTCCACTGTCAGTTCTGAATAGACCCCTTTTTTAGTCTCTCTGACCATATTTGTTCTTTCCGTTTTATCTTTAGACTTCGTTTCTTAGACTAAATATTGGCTTACATATATACGAACCACGAGTTAGTGAGTCAGCACCGTCTGGGACACACTGGGGTACCTGACGTCGGGTGGTCCGAGGAGACAGGTACCCTAAAAAGTCCGTTCCTATGACGTCATACCCGACGGAAAAGGATGAGGTCCCCTAGAAGAGTTTGGTCCCTAACTTGGGTCCAGAGGACTCAGAGGACGTGACAGTCCACCTAAGAAGTAGTGACCCGGTGGAACCTTTAGGTTGACACACACACACACACACACACACATATATATATATGTATATATATATATATATATATATACATAGAGTTATCATGTAAGATTCAAAAGGAGTCTCTTAAAGTCTTAATGGAGTTTTTATAAACTACATAAATTTATATAAACTATATGTTCCTACGTAAAAACAGACTACTCTTCTATTGATTTTTAAACTAAAAGGAACTGAAAACATGATAATAAAAGATCAGGGTAGTGAAGTACCCTTTATCTACCCCTTTGTCACCTTTGTCACAGTCTGAAATAAAAAAACCCGAGGTTTTAGTGACGTCTACCACTAACGTCGGTACTTTAATTTTCTGTGACTGAGGAACCTTCCTTTCGATACTGGTTTGATCTATCGTATAAGTTTTCGTCTCTATAATGAAACGGTTGTTTCCAGACAGATCAGTTCCGATACCAAAAAGGTAACAAGTACATACCTACACTCTCAACGTGACACTTCTTTCGACTCACGGCTTCTTGACTACGAAAACTTGACACCACAACCTCTTCTGAGAACTCTCAGGGAACCTGACGTTTCTCTAGGTTGGTCAGGTAAGATTTCCTCTAGTCAGGACCCACAAGAAACCTTCCTGACTACGATTTCGACTTTGAGGTCATGAAACCGGCGGAGTACACTTCTCAACTGAGTAACCTTTTCTGAAACTACGACCCTCCCTAACCTCCGTCCTCGTCTTCCCCTGCTGTCTCCTACTCTACCGACCTACCGTAGTAACTGAGCTACCTGTACTCAAACCAACTTAAGACCCTCAACCACTACCTGTCCCTCCGGACCGTACGACGCTAAGTACCCCAGCGTTTCTCAGCCTGTGCTGACTCACTGACTTGACTTGACTTGACTGAAAACATGATATTAAAAGATCAACTCTTATATGAGACTTTACCGATAAGTAAAGTACTTTCCTTGTTTCGTTTTTATTAAACAGATCAAATTGATCGATCGAAAATTATAGTGCAAGTTGAAATAGATTACTTTTCATCTTTTAATAAAAATCCAAGGAGTCTCAAATTTTAAAGAAAAGAGGACTTTCATAACTGTATGACTTAACTTTCTTTTCCTTTCTTATTAGGTTGTTCGAGATCAAGACTTTTAAATTTAAGGAATAAACGTTATAAATAGAATTAGAGACACGAAGTCGAGGACCCTTCTTTTCAATTCTTTCAAAAGTATGAACTTAACATATATTTATAAAAAATGAGGTCCGTTTAAAATACTATGTGTGAGTTGACATAAAATTCGACAGTGACAGAACATAGAGGAGACTATGTTTAAACATAGAATAGACTGTGTCCGGAGGTATTAAACATGAAAGGTCTTTATGATCCGTTAATTTTTTTTTAGGAAGGAGATGAAGTTTTCACTATGTACTGCGAGATAGTGGGTACTTAAAGTATTCCTATTTCTTGTCTGTATCGTTGTCACTGCGTTTTCTAAATTGGATATCTATGACGATTGACTTTCTATTTCTTCTTTAATCAACAAGATGGCTCCGTCATGTTTATCACCGTTTTTGTGACTGTTAGTCGGTTCCAACTCCCGGACCGAAAGAAGGAGTGGGTAGGGAGGGAAAGTAAGACAACCAAGTCGGTGGTTGTGGACGACCGTAAACAAGATAACTATTTGGAGGTAGGAGGAGACGTATCAGGGTACAGTCAATGGGTGGGCATCTTAAAGTACGGGGCAAAGAAGTTGTGGAAAGAAGTGTCCCGGGGTAAGAGTAGGAACAGTAAGAACTGGAGTAAAAATCAAGGACCGTGTGACTATGGAGGATGTCTACCGATATATGTAATTATCCTGAATTTCTGACCTTACGACCCAAAATAAATTACAAAAAAAGATAGTCTAGGTCTTAAAAAGATAAAATAGTCCTTAAGTAAGTACAAAATTTTGTAGTAGGAGAAAGAAGAGGAGAGATCGGACAGAGTAACAAAAGAAATAAAGGATTCGACTTTACGACGAAGGAATAGGGTAACATCCAGTGTCTACGGAAATTCCTTTATGTAGTAGATTCCTGGTACAACGGGGGTTTTGCTTTTGTGTGTTCTTATGCGACCTGATAGGTCTCATATTACGGTATTATTAGTCATATACATATAGCTTTCGAACATTCATATTGCAATAATTTCAATGATTTCAAATACTTCACAATCACGAGTCAGTTAAGAAACGCTAAGACATGCTAAGAAACACTGGGGTACCTGACATCGGACGGTCCGAGAAGACAGGTCCCCCTGAGAGGTCCGTCCTTATGACCTCTATAATCCTTATGGCCCAACGATAAGGGAAGAAATCCCCTAGAAGGGCTGGGTCCCTATCTTGAACCCAGAAGACGGAACATCCGTCTAAGAAATGGTAGACTCGGTGATCCCTTCGAGAGTAATTTTTATCATTGAAAATAATAAAGTTCCAGGAAAAAAAAAGGGGAAGTAAATTAATAGAAAATTTTAATAACAAGACAAAAATGTATGAATTGGAGTGACCCTAAAAACAAAAACAAAGACCCAAACAAACAAACCATCGCGCACGGATTATACATAGAGAAGTAGAGAAAATATAAAGTAAAACTCGGTATGGTGATAGAATTCTCTTAGTATCAGACGAAAAAAAAGTCTTAATTACGTAAAAGTCATATAATAAATTCTCGACGAAATTAAAACGTTTCCAAGCTCTTACTTCAGTTAGAGTTAAAAGGAAACACTTATGAAAAGAAATTTTTTGAAGTAGTTTTATGATTCCCCTTCCAAAAGAAAAAGAATCAAAAGTTTGAGTTTCATAAGTCGTCCGATCTAGATCTACGACCACCATCAAATCACCGATTCAACACAGGCTCAGAAACGTTGGGGTACCTGACATCGGGCGATCCGAGGAGACAGGTACCCTAAAGGGTCCGTTCTTATGACCTCACCCAACGGTAAGAGAAGAGGTCCCCTAGAAGGGTTGGGTCCCTAACTTGGACCCAGAGGACGTAACGTCCACATAAGAAATGGTTTACTCGGTGGTCCCTTCGGGTCTAGATCTACGACCGATAGAAATTACAAAGACCAGGTCTTATGGGATAGAAATAGACGTACAAACAAACAGGGAGATTTTCTTTTATTAATGATATAAAGTGAATCTTAATCCCGACACAAGGTACACGAAACTAGAGGACCTTCCTTCTCGTGATTACACACACAACTACGACCGACAGAAGGTGCGTTGTAGGGACGGGGTCTGTTTCAGAAGAAAAGTAGAGGAAGGAAACGTATTGACCTCTATTCAGAGTGAGAACTAGGGACGTATTTACTGAGGGAACCGTCGTCGCAAGACTTAAAAGTATGAGGATTACGAGGACCTCGGGGAAGGTTTCTTAAGGGTCAGGACCGGTTTGGAGACCCCCAGGCAGGGACAGTTGGTTTGTGTAAGATAAACCGTACAGACGGGACCGGGACCCCAGAGCACTTCTTTAACGAAGTCTTCAGTCCATTAAGGCAGAGTGGTTGTGTTACGAGATTGAACTCGGAAGTGGGGAGTATAGTTCCCAAAGTCGTCGTCGAGACAAGGAGTAAAAAACATGTTTAGAGACTCTTTCTCTCAACACCAGACTTGGAATCAAAACGGGTAGTCAGTGTTTCACAGACGGACGTTACTCCCTCTGGACCCAAGCTAGGGACCCAACCCTTCTAGGGGCCTCTTCCGTTACCGTTGGGTAAGGTCATGAGAACGGACCTTTTAAGGTACCTGACTCTTCGGACCACCCGATGTCAGGTACCCCAGCGTTTCTCAGTCTGTGCTGACTCGCTTAAGTGAAAAGTGAAAGTGTACACGGGTCAGGGTAGGTATGTCTTAGATGTTCTATAGGGAATCCCAGTTGTCGGTTCCTTGTTTACCAGAAGAGAGGTATAGACATCCCATGTGAAAAGAGTGATATTGTTAAAGAAAGCAGTAAATAGACTTGAGACTCATCCTTCCGTTTCTTGTCTTACTCTATGGACTCGAGTTTTTAGTAAAAAGGATTTTCTGAAACGTAAATCAATGAGAAAAATAAGTCGTTTGTTGAAAATGTCGTAAGGACGAGAAATAAAATGAGACACTCCACATAAAATAGCCGACCTAAAGTCGACTTAAACAATTTCCAATTCAGAAATATATGACGTTTCCAGTAGTTAGGTTCGACGATAAAATAGAAGAAAACGAGGACATTTCTCCCTTCTACTCGGTGTTTATGATTTTTCTTCCGTCTAAATGGAGTTTTTCGTATATTGAGTAGAATAAGTTTTAATGTTAAAATCCTTTGGTTGAACTTCAATACAGATAGGTATTGTATATTGTATATCGATATTTAAATATATTATATATATAGGTCAATCTTTAAATCTATTAGGTAAAAAAAAGGTCCTTATATTGACCAACCTTAAATAGTACTTTTTTATTATAGGTTATCTTTATTTAGGAATATGAGAGTAATAGTCCCGTAATAAATGTTACTACTTTTCGATTTTTGTCGTTTTTAGGTTACTATCTCCATACCAGTATCACTCTGATATAAGTTTCTCCTGTCAGAATTTATCGGTACATATTTAAAATTCCTACTTTCGACATATTTTGTACTGTTTACGAATATTATTTGTTATTTACCTATTTGATTCTATTTACGTGTTATGTAATGGTGTTGACGTGTTTTCAGTATATCAGAATTTCTATGCGTCTATCATGTCAGAAATCATGATCCAACAACCCTGATACCAACAAATAAGAGAAAAATGGTGGTAAAGACAGTAAAGAGAGTTTAGATTAAAAAAAAATTAACTTGCTATTTAAAAATTTACAAACGTGTGTTTTTCAAAACTTCCACATTGTTTATGAACCTGTTCAGGAACTCTGTTCTTTATTAGTGTTTTGTACTGTCAGTTCGAGGTTTTACAACTATATTGACCCCTCCCCCTGTGTTAATATTAAAGAAATCTGACTTCCAGTATCAAAGGTTTGGTTTTGATCTTTTATCCGATAAAGTAACACAGAGGAGAATTGACGTATAAATAGAAACGACTGTCTAAGCATTCCGGACCAGATAGAGAAAGGAAGTGACTTTAGAGTCAAGGATCACGTTACGGACCGAATGTGACCCTATGTTATGTTGACCCTCTACAATAAAAAAAAAGGGAAGTGTTTGAATTCTGAGAAGGGGAACCTATTTAAATTTATCGGTACTTTTTAAAAATTTATAGTGTCGTAGTGACTATTTTCTACTTTGTTTATGTATGTCCTGGGTCGCACGTGTGTGTAGGTGTGTGAGTGTTTCCTACGTCCTTTCTCGTCTCTCCGTTTACCTTGTGCAAAGTTTCTTTATGGTGTACCTTTTTCTTCTTTTTTTTACGATCAGTTTTGGAGTTAAGAGATTTGCTCGTTATATCTTCTATTTGTTCTTCGTTCTACTTCTATTTTATCGTTCGTTTACTTCGGTAAAGTTTCTATAAAAAAGAAAATGTTCATATTATAAAAAGAAGACTGATGGAACGTCCAGGATCGGTCAAAACGGTGGTAAGGTGTACCGAACAGAAGTCACCAAGATCCCGAGAATCATAGGAGTGATAGATGAGATGGTTTTACAGTGTAGAAGATCCTTAAGGTCCTCCCAGGTTAGTCGGACAAACACAAAACTGAAAAAAGGGTGTAGACTAAAAAGAAAGTAAGACAGACCGAAATCGTTATCGACTTAGTTTATATTATGCCACAAACGTACGAGTCGGTACAGGGTGAGAAACACTGGAGTGTCGGGTGGTCCAAGGAGACAGGTGCTTTAAAAGATCTGTTCTTATGACCTTACCAAACGGTAAAGGATGGTCTCTAGTTTAGGAGTAGAGGACACAGAGGACGTAACCTTCCGTCTAAGAAATGGTGACTCGATGGACCCTTTGAGGGTTTATACGATGTCTACTTGCGTTTTAGGTTGTAGTTTCCAGGTCTCTTCCTTTCGGGTAGTTAATCCCTTATGTAAAAACAACATCTCCTGACTCTTCGGTATTAAAAATAGGTTTTGACAACTTTGAAGTAGAAACTTACAATTTTTTTTTTTTTTTAGAACGACATATAGACGGAACCCCTATTGACAGTCTTCGGTTGGAGAGGATGAATTAAAGTTCGGTGTCAACATCAATACTTTTATACTTAATATATAGAAAAGTTTTATCGGTGGACAATGAAGGAGTAGGGATAATTTCCAGAAACGGTTGGAGCTGGAAGAGCATGTGTCAGTACCCAAGAGACAGACCGGTGGTCCCTTTAGGTCCGGATCCACTACTGGTGTGTCTGTGCTCTAATTTTTGTATAGGAAGACTCCGGACTTGGACTCGCGCAGACTTGTACGTAGGAACTATTGTGTAAGGGACTTTTTAATGCGGCTTTTAGCTTTCTACATAGGATACTATAAAGTTCGTAAATAGTCCTGGACTCAAATCTCAAGAGTCCGATCGGACTTTCTTTTAAGCTCAGTCTCTCTGTTCTGGGACGAGTCCCAAGGCCGGGACTCTAAGGTCGGTCCGGTCCTCCCGGACGTGGTTTAGAGAATTTCCCCTGAGTCACTGTTTTGCCGGACCGAAACCGTCCAGTGACGAAGCGATCGGGACACCGGTGGGATCACTGTCGGCGAGTCTTTCCGGTTTACTACTCTCCTCCCCACTCCTCGCGCGCGTCGGTCGGCGTCCTCTGGCCCCGGCCCACCCGCTCCGGGGGCGCCTTTGGACGCCCGCGCCGCCGGGGGTGTGGACGCGCCACTGGGGCGACGCGCGGCGCGTAGGAGGCGGAGGGGCCGGTGGACAGAGGGTCCACGGGCGCCCCGTCCGGCGCCAGACCGCCGGCGGTCCGTAGGTCTCGGGTGGCTCCGGCCCGTCCGCGGGGGGTGCGACCCCGGGCCCTCCGCCGCCGCCGGGCGCGGCACAGGGGCACGTCTGCCCGCACGAGGGGAAGAGGAGGTTGAGGGAGAGCGCCCGGCGCGGGAGCGGGGGGCGGGCGGACCCGGCCCGGAACCGGTCCTGCTGGGCGCGCGGGGGGCGGGCCCGGACCACCGGCTCTGGTTGGACATTGGGGTCGCGAGCCTCGCCAGTACCACGCCGCAACCGCCGCCGCAACCGCCGCCCGCCCCGCGCGTGGGTGGCGCCCCTGCGCCGGGGAGCGGAGGGCGCCGAGGCCGCCGCGCGCGGTGGGCCAACTACGCCGACGGTGGGTCCGCGGCCCGGACGCTCGCGCCGCCCCCCGACCCCCGACCCCCAATCCCGAAAAAGGAAAACCGGAAAAGACAAAAAAAAAAAAAAATTTAGTCTCAACCGAAACGGCGTCCCCGACCCTCCGACCCACGTCGGGCTCTCCTCTACCGGCTCCTCCGCCGCGACGACAACCACCGGCCCTCGCACCCATGGTCGTCCAAGGAAAAGGGACCGACGGTGGCCGAGTCGGAGGGTCGCCGTTGTCGACCCGAGAGGAGACGGTCGAGGAGGACCCCAGGGACCGCTCGAGTGGTTCGTGCGGACACGCGAGCCCTGCCCGTGTGCTGGCGCCTGTGCGCTCGGCCCGGGCACACGCGCGGACACGTATGCCAGAACAGAATGACGTGTCCCATCGACTCCTACGGCCGATCAGTGTGGGACCTCACACTTCAACGATGTAGTGCTCCTGGAACCACCGTAAATATCGAAGATTCGTACAATTGTAAAAGAGAATTGCAATTTTATACAGTAATACACCTTACCTGACCAACGGGTAACCTTTTGACCAGTGGAGGTTCGTGACATTTCCGAAAGGATTACAGAATCGCTCATTTCTTAGGCGGGCGTTCACGTCCTCTGTGGCCTCTGATCCCAAGCTAGGGACCCAGGCCTTCTAGGGGACCCCCTCCTTTGACCGTTGGGTTGAGGTCATAGGAACGGACCCTTTAGGGTACCTACCTCCTCGGACCGTCCGATGTCAAGTCCCCCAGCGTCTCAACCTGGGTTAAGTCGCACGAGTGACCGACTAATCCCAGATATTTCCATGGACCGGGCTTGAGGTGGACACTACAAAGGACCCCGAGGGTCTTCTCGTCCAAACCACTTTAGTTTCTTCGAACTTGTGGGACTAATCCCGGTCCCCTGTAGAAAAGAGAGTTACCGTGAACAACTTTTCAAATGAGTTCCGGATCGTAGAACGGAACCTCAACCTATAATTTGGGCCTGTTCTTAGGAACTGTCACTAAATCAGGAACACACACCAGGACAGAAGTGTGTACAGTGTCTTTATCTTTGTATACTTATGTCCCTCTCTCCTTTGTCTTACTTTGGAGGAGATCTTCTCTTCAGTCTTGAGGTTTGGTTTCTTACTCAGGGACACTTTTTAATCTCGGGTTCCCTACTTACAACTCAGTGTATGTGTGTAAATTTTTTATTTTAAATTAAAAATAAATTAAAATAAATTTAAAATAAAAATTAGAAATAAAAATTTTATTTTAAACTAATTGAATGGTAGAATTTTTTTAGAAACGTGTTAGGTAAGTGTAACCTGGTTATAATCACAGAAAAATTTTAATAAATTTCCTTTAAAATTTTTATTAACCGTAAAATACTTTATGTCTTGGTACACCTTATAAAAACGTTTCAATACTTCTATCATCTTTCTGGTTGATATATTTTTCCAAACAAAATTTGTTTACTTTGGTATATCTTTATAGAAAGTATTGTGTTTTACCTTCTATTATATTTGTTACTATATAGACATTTGGCAAGTAAATCTTTGTAGATTAGTAGAATTCAGTGACGAGGATTTACAAAATAGATTTACAATCAAATAAAGAGAAACGTATAATTTATGTACATCGATACTCGTAAGAAACCTTAAGTAGTTCAAACTCAGTAGTCAATCTTTTTAGTATAATTACTTTGTTTCTGGTTCTATAAATAATTAAAGAACCTACTTCACTATATCTCCGTCGTTAAAATGATTAGAGTCGTGGTGAGGAGTGGGTAGTCCGTAAAATCTGAGGTGAGACCGGTATAAACTAGATGACGACACATTTATAGGTATTAAGTACGAATCCTCGGTTTGTTAGGGTACCTACTACTCCTCTACTCTTTCAGAACCCTTTAGGTACTTCTTTACTATCGAATGCCACTTACTACAAGTTAAGCAGTAAAGGCTTCTTCTTTTTAGATTGAAGTCCTGACCCCTGGTCCGAACTAGTGAGTTCTCGAAAACACATCGTCTCAACATAATTCACTTTTCCCTCTCTCTTTCGAAGACTGTGTCTGTAGTCTTTTCCCTACCTCGTACGGGGGGATCGATGACAATCGTTCCCTCAATATATGAAAGATTTAATCAATAATGTCATTTAGTTTTCTTACAGAGTTCCAACATTTCTAGAATGATCTGGGTGAGGGTATTAAATGTAAAATTCTTTTGTCCTAATCGGTCTTCCAAAAGTCCTTCCTCTTTGACAGGAGTTCGTCCTATGTAACAACAATATATTAGAAATGATTTCTTACATCTTTTTTTCAAACAGGAAAGGAGGAGGAACTCTTAAGGTCTGGGGATAGAGGAGGAACTCTCGGGGTCTGGGGAAAGAGGAGGAGCCCCTGGGACTTGAAGAATAGTTGGACGGGTCCTTAACTGAGAGAGTCGAATCATGTACACAGGTCCTTAGACATCTTTGAGTGGTACATAACCTTATCCTTTAGTAGGATTTCCGTCTATAAATACAGGGTTTATAGTGTAGTAAGTAAGGTGGACGAGTAATAGAAACCGCAAAGAATAGTCATGTTAATTCCTCCTACCCGTTCGTAGAACAGGTCCAGATTACCCGGGACATTGATGTGGGTAGCGGTAGTAGGTTACTTTCGTTTAACGACGGGGTACCCAAGTTTTATTAAGTGTCTACACAGAACACTTTATAAAAACTCTTTATTCTCGTTAATGGTTGTAAACTTTTGGTACTCTACAAACCAAATAATATTTTCTCTTCTAGACCGGTTCAGGCTATACGCAAAGGTGTTCCGTTTCCGACGACCTCAGATCAGCCTGTTCCTAAAGGACAAACGAGGACAAGGAGTCGGATGAAGTTACGGGTGAAGGTCTTCCGTCCCTCCCACCCACACGAGCACTAACCAGTAAAGTCAGTACCGGCTGAGACGCTCGGGTACCTGACATCGGACAGTCTGAGGAGACAGGTACCCTAAGAGGTCCGTTCTTATGACCTCACCCAACGGTGTGGAAGGTCCCCCAGAAAGACTGGGACCCTAGCTTGGACGCAGAGGACGCCTAGGACGAAACGTCCACCTAAGAAGTGGTGACTCGGTGGTCCCTTCGGGAGAGTTGACAGACAGGAAGGCGTCCCGTCTTGAGGTTCTGACTCCCTCCCACACACCAACGGGACCCAACTGAAGTAATTTCATTGAGGGGCATGGGCCGTCGACCGGGGACTGGGGTAGGTCAATGATCGGGACTGGGGTCGGGAGAGTGTCAAGGTGTGGAGAAGGACGGAAAGGTAAAGAGGAGATAAGTTGCGAGACTCTAGTCTGTCCCTCGTGTCAGTCTCTCTTTTCTCCTTTTATGTTCCTTAAAAACTATATCAAGTAGGAGACATAGACGTCCAAGGTGTAGGTACCTAAATTGGTTGGTGTCTAACTTTTGTAAATTTTTCTTTAAGGTTTTTTAGGGGTTTTAGTCCCCATTTCACATACTTAAACGATGTACGACCGTTGATAAATGAATCATAGATATAATATAAACGTTGATACACGTATCGTAGATGTAACATAATCAATAGGCGGACGTCACCCCCTGTGGACTCAACCTAGGGACACAACCCTTCTAGGGGACCTCCTCCCGTACCGTTGGGAAAGGTTATAAGAACGGACTTAGGGGCACCTGTCTCCTCGGACCACCCGATGGACTGACTACCTGATTCGTGTCGTGTCGTCAATAATATTCATTAGATCTCTACTAAATTTCATAGACCCTCCTACCTCCAATATACGTTTATGACACGGAAAATTATAAACTCGTAAATGTCACATCTCCTACTTTGGTCCGGTCACATGTCAGTTTAGTCACTTGACACTAAATCTCTTTTACCAAAAACCCCAGGTCGTCCACGAAACTTTGTCTTCATTGATACTTTACGTCCTGTCGTTTTTAAACTAATTTTACCCTATAAACAAAGAGTACTTGAGTAGACGGGGATGGTAAATAAAGGTGGTTTTTAATCGTAGAGTAGACTGTGACGTCACTCATCGACTCTTTTGTTATAGTTACGACTCTTTCTTTAAAATTTTAGGTACCACCCCTGTACTTCACGGTACACGAGACACCTTTATCTCCTAAGCCAAGTTGAGACCTTCCTTAGCCGAGATAATCTAGATACCCATCTGTAAAATTTTTTATTAAAATAAATGAATAAGTAAAGACAGACACGACGCAGAAGTAACGACGAGTCCGAGGAGAGATCGACACCACACGCCCGAAGAGTAACGGTACCTCAGAGAACAGGGTCTCGTGTCCGAGATCTGGAGGCCGAGTCGTCAACCCCCGTACCCGAGCCGTCGTGCACCCCAGAAGGGTCTAGACCCTAGATCGGATACAGAGGACGTTAACCGTTCGTCTAAGAAAGGAAGACTCGGTGGTCCCTTCGGGATACCCGACTAATGTGACTCATTGATGAGGTCTGTCAGGTTATAAAAACTCTCTGAACAATTCTGACCAACATTAGACATGTGTAGAAAGAATATAATACACTAAAGTCCCGAGTACATACTGACAAAACTTTGGTTTATACCTATACTAACTTGAAAGAAATAATCTCTTAGAAGCGTAACCCTTTTATTTCCAGGTCTTCTGAATGAAATTTTTATATTTGTCTGGTTGGTCCTCCGTGGATGATAACTGAATAGGTGGTCGTTCCTAGTCGTACACGTTTCAAGTCAGGTACTCCTGTCCTCGAAAAACCTCTACCTCCCGGACCCCCTCCAAATTGTGGCAAACAAAGACGTAGAACTCGTCCTTCGTACTACAACATCCGGAGACCCCACAGGAGTAGAAGAATACTTAGTCGAAAGGTCCTCTGGTGTTTTATAAGTAAGAGGTACATATATAGCGTTCCAAAACCTTCTGAGGAGTCGAAGGATTTGAAAGGACCCTTATTTCTGAACGATCCCACTCGAATTTACAACGGTACTTCTAAGATTCACAGAGAACTCACTATGTACGTCGATGCCTTTTCGAGAGAATATTACTTCGTCCATAGAGAAACCCGTTGTACCAAGGACGTCAACCGTGGGGAAGTACTCCTTCCTAAGGAAAGGATTCTTTGGTGGTACCTTAACGGGTGAGGGCAGGAAGAGGACGGTCAGGACACGTGTAGGTAATAGTTCATCTAGTGCCTGGTCAAGACCTTAGGGCCATCTAGGACGTGAGGACGACAGCGCACAATAGACTTCGTGATTTTTGTACATTCACGTTGACCCACCACTTTGTGGTAGACGACGGAGTCTAAACTCCAAAACGTTTCAACAGTACACCCACAAATTACAAAGTCACGAAGGATAAACGTAAGTCTAGTCAGTATGCATCTTCTATCCGACCAGGTAGAAAGTTGCCGTCTATTTTCTTCCTTTCTACTACAATTTGAAGGTTCTCTGTCTTCGATACTAAAAATTTTTCTTAAAATAAATAAAAACTGACACGACCCAGAAGTAAAAGAGATCAACTCCGTTCGCCCCCGAGGAGAGATCACCACTGTACACGTGAAGAGTAACGTCACCCAAGAGAACAACGACTCGTACTCGACATCCCGTGTCCCCGAAGTCATCAACGTCGTACACCCGAGTCTACAACGCCAAAAGTCCGAGATCTCGTGTCTGAGTCATCAACACCACGTTCCCGAAATCGACGAGGCTCCGTACACCCTAGAAAGGTCTGGTCCCTAACTTAGACACAGGGGACGCGACCGTCCACCTAAGAAATGGTGACTCGGTGGTCCCTTCGGGACTTCGATACTAAAAAATTTGACCCTTCTTTATGTGACCCCGTTCCTTCCGTTAATTAAAGAGAATGTCTTTTTATTCGACGGATTACTATACCTTCCCTAAGGGTTCCTGTTTGACTTGAACCTTTTAGTATCCCATGCATTTATTCACACTAAGAGTGTGGTACGGATGAAAGGTCCAATTAACTTTTTTTAAGGACGAGTGCTGAAACAAGTTGAACTCTTAATATAAAAGTCCTCTTTGATCTAAAAGTTCCTTTTACTTTTTTCTAACAGTTTAGTCCTTATTTGTTCATTATGGGTAGTTTACGAGTACGACCCTCGCTTTGTCCCTAAAGTGACAGGACTCACCGTCGACTCAGTCGACGGGTTTCCCTGACCTACTAAAGACTTTTGTTTCCAGTACAAAGTTCTCTGGGTCAATCATTACTTTACTTCGTACAAAACTCGTGCGTTATTCTTTTCGACGACGGTCTATCCGTATTTCAAAACTCAGGACTTTTATTGGAACTTAAATAACATATTTTATAGAATCATAGGTCCTTGAGTCGGGGAAGTTCCGACTCCCACGACCCAACGACAGATTCCGTTCGGTGGGTTTGGTCACGAGTGACCCTCCTTCTCTCAGATCTGACCCTCCGTCTCTTCTCTCGACTACCGGTGCCACCTAGTTGAGCCCTGGGCGAATGGTTCTTCCGACAACAGTGGAGTGATTAAGAGGAGAATATTCAACGTTCTTTAACCCTGGTTGGTCTTAAGTTCTCGTTGGCACGGACGTACCTTATTTGTGTCACACTCTTCGTTCATCTAGACTCATCGGTCCTCTCCGTTCCCCACCTACCGTAGTCCAAGACAACTTCGGTGTGGGTCTCGGAGAAACTGGTCCAGTTCCGTGGGTAGGGGTCGACGGTACTCCTTACCACGATTGAAGAGTCGCGACAGGAACAAGAAGTCCCTTACCGGGAGAAATCTTCTGTCCTGGACAGGGGTTGGGACTCCCGTTAGTCTTCGGTTACTCCTTGTCCGTACATACATGTTTTTTGACTGGGGGATTGAGTTTTACCTAGTTGAGAGGGAAAGAGGACTTCCATGAACTTATTTAGTACACAGGGATTTAGGGACAAAGTCTGGGACGAAGATCCTTCGATTAGCTTCTACTGAAGGTTAAGATTCCGATAAAGTTATCCTCAATCATTTAACGTGAGAGAAGGATCAACAAAAATCTCGGGTCTTTAGAACGTTATGAAATCAGGACTTTTAAGGTTTTTAAATTACATCCACAAAAAATTTTTATAAAAGATGTACTTTTTAATAAAACAGAGACCTTTCACTGACAAAAAGAAGGGAAAGATTTAAATATATAAAATAAAGAAAAGGACGAAAGACACGACCAGTGGAACTTCTATAACCTGTGTCTCCAATAAAACGTAGAGTTTCCCTGTCGAAAGTAACTTAACTAATTCGTCATACATCCTATAAAAGATACCCAAAAAACCAACCATTGTAAAATCCATCTCAATAAAGATAAGAATAATATGATTTTCCAAAAAAAAAAAAATGGAACTTACGGAAACAAGAAATTTTTTTTGAATAAGGTGTAGATAACTCAATTTGTGTATAAAAGGGAAGTTAGACAATAACGATACTTATTGTTTAAGTTTTCTAGAAATTACAATGGAATTTAATACTAGAGGTTGTTTTCGTGTATGTTTTTTACTCTCGTTCGTTTGTTGATCCCCTTTGTCAAAATAAATGATAGTGGTCGATGAAACATAGACCCGGTTTAGTTCTTCGATGTAGAAAAGAGTAACCACAGTTGAGGCAACCAATCTCCTACCACTATTAATGTATGGTAGTCCATTTTATTACAGACTTTGTGCAGAAGTATGAACGCCTTTTGTAAATTTTTATGTCTCAACAGAAGACGTAGTGAAAGTTCGGTGGTACAGTAATCTCGAATTTTAACGATGAAATGTCTTTGGACCTTAGAGGTAGTGTCTTAGACGTTATTATGTTATAACAGTTCAGTTCATGGTATCATCGTTCCGAAGAGCACTTTCAAATAACTAAAACACGCACGCACGATTCAACGAAGTCAGCACAACTGAGAAACGTTGGGATACCCGATATCGGGTGGCCGGAAGAGACAGGGACCCCAAGAGGTCCGTTCTTATGACCTCACCCAATGGTACGAGAGGAGGTCCCCTAGAAGTACTGGGTCCCTAACTTGGACGCTGAGAATACAGAGGACGTAACCGTTCACCCAAGAAATGGTGATCACGGTGTACCCTTCGGGAGTAACTGCAGTGCAGTGTAATGAAGACGTCTATAATGTTATATACATGGATAAACCCGGTTTTCTATATTTATATAATGGATTATATAATTTATAATATTTAATATTTTATATGTATATCCGATATATTTATATTATATATATCCTATATACATTTATATATGTGTATATTAAACCCGAAGGGTCTACCACGATCACCATTTCTTGGACGGTCTGTTACGTCCTCTACCTTCTCTACACCCAAACTAGGGACCCAGTCCTTCTAAGGGACCTCTTCCTTTACTGTTGGGTGAGGACATACGAACGGACCTCTTAGGGTACCTGTCACCTCGGACCACCCGATGTCAGGTATCCCAGTGTTTCTCAAACAGCACTAACTTCGGTGAATCGTACGTACGTATATATATTAAATTCTTCTATATCAGTCTAAATAAGATGAAAGATTTCAATTACTTAGAACGCGATTGTGCCTAAAAAAAAAAAATTAAGTTATCGTTTAGACAGGTACCTTCTGTAGATGTCTCTCTTTTCTCTTTACTCTTTTATATGAGAACTCCTCCCCGTTTTTCCTTCGAGAAACCTGTTAATAGTTCACTTACTTTCCTGAGAAATTCTTTATGCGTAACACCAAAGAGAGGTTTTAATAAGTTGGAGTAATTGGGGTCACCATTGGACGTTTCAACTAAAACTCCACAAAAGTCGACCTTAGATAGTTTTGTATAAATAAAGAATTTTTTGTGTTCATAAACTCCCTTTAAAGACTTTCTATACTCTTTATTTAAGTGAAAGACATAATAAAATATAATTGTCAGAGGTCACCTATCTAAACAGGATAAGAACGAAAGTATGACAAAAAATACCATTAATAAATACTTCTACACAGACGAATAAGTCTGAGATTGGATTGGAATATTCAGAAACGTAGGGGTAAAACGAAACAGATCATGAAAAAAAAAAAATTGGGTCCCTTCACGAGTTAGTTATAAACAAATTACTTAATTGATTTATGGTGAACCAGGTGTTTAAATTAACGAACTCTAATTTACGAAACATACTTATTAAAAGGAAAACTACGTTATCCATAAAAATCACTCCGACAGTTTGTAAAAATATAATCCTTACCTTTTAAAAGGTAAGGGGCTGGTCTTTCGTTAGAGTTTTGTGTCGGCACTATTACAGATTAATGATTTGGGGGTCCCTTGCCTTCGAAGGATGAAATCACACTTTTATTTTATCTCCTACTACAACGTATTCATACAGGAGTACTCAGAAACTTTGTAGGAGTGTGACATTCTGACCTTTTCGGAAGTCTCCGGTAACCTAAGTAGGATCCGTCCTACTATTGAGTTAATACGTTTTTATAACAACGGAGAGAATATATTCTTAGGATTCACTTTTTTGAATCTTTTAACAAGTTCACTCTTCAAAAGTGTTGCGAAGTATTGTTCTATTTTTAATGTCTGTACTGCCGACAATACAAATATATAGTAATTCGGTAACTTACATTACCCAGAAAAATTGATTTTAACAAGTGAGGTCTTTAATAAAAGAACAATAATTTTGGGGAGGTCACTGGTTCTCACATAAATAAAAGGTTTGTCAGTGGCCTTTAGAAGAAGAAACTAAATTCGGATAAAGGACGAGAACAGTGTAATAAGTGCTTAATATAATTATTTTACTAACGAATAACGTTTAAGATAGTCCATAAACACATATATGAATGTACGATAACGATAATAATAATATACTTAAAAAATTTTAAGTGTCTCTGTTACCGATTTAGATCGGATTAGAAAAAGAGGTTTAATTCATTAGTTAATGGAGAACTAGTCAGTAAGTTATAACTCGGTGTTGATAATCTAGCGACCTTTACTAGTTGAAATAACAGTATTTGTCAACTATCGTTGTTAACGAATACCTAATTTGGTTCTATAGGGTATATTGTAGTCGACAATGTACATCATATATCTTTTATTTACATACAATAGAATTAAAACTTAAAGGATCTTCGTCTGTAACCCTACTTATGCACGTGCAATTCAACGAAGTCAACACAGGTTGAGAAACGCAGAGATACGTGACATCGGGCGGTCCGAGGAGACACGTACCCTAAAAGGTCCGTTCTTATGACCTCACCCAACGACACGGGAGGAGTTCCCGAGAAGGTCTAGGTCCCTAGTTTGGACGTAGAGGACGTAACGTCCGTCTAAGAAATGACGACTCGTTAGTCCCTTCGGGTAATGTTACTTATACACACACGTTAATTAAAACTTTCTTCACGAGGGTTCCTTCTAGTTCTGTCTTCGTTCTGTCCCTCTCCTTTTTCGTCACTAGACTCCGTATTCTGAGTGAGTGTCTCTCATCTAATTGGTCCCGATCATCCCCTTACGATCTAATATTGACTGTAGAGTCTCTACAGATTTCGGTCTGTTTAGACGACCCGAAAGTTGTCAGTGACGAATTACCGAAGTCCTTCCATTCACCCCCTCCCTTCTCCCCTCCCATTCCCATATTTTTCTTTGTGGGTCCGTGAAGACTGAAAGACGTCAATGACTGTTTCACCAGGGGTGTCGGACTCCCGTCACGGAACTTCTAGACACCTACGACCGGAAACTTTCATATAGTTTTCCCATGGTGGATGTGGTTTAAACACTTAGACTCCACCGGACCCGTCCCTTGGTTGTTGCAGACGGTGGAGGTCAACTACGGAAGTACCACGACTCTTTTACGTTGATCGTGTAAATTCCCGACTCCATCATATTACGTCCCTAGTCGTTTTATTGATAGTGACATTTAGGTTGTATTCGACTCCGACAGTTTTAATAGGTGTAGCCGACCTCCGCCCGACTTCTCTGAACACTTTCCGAAACTTGATTTCAGTCGGAAATTTTATACCTTCTGAATTGACGTACCTTCTCTTCTCTCCTGTAAAATTCACCTACTTTTTCGTTTTACGACGGCTGACCCTCCGTTTGTTCCTCTTCCTAAATCCTCACGTCTTCTAAACCCTCCTTGTTGTGGACCCCTTCCATCTCCTCCCTCGTCCTAGCCCCTCCTCCTCGGTAGCCTGAGGAGACGGCCGACCGTACCGGGACCCAGTCGGGGCACCCGTCGACCACATGTCCCGATAGGGGATCACTGTGGTGTAACTCGTCTTTGCCGACCTGAGAGTGATGGCGGAATGGGTCAGTCACTACTCAGTAAAGCTCTTCTCAGCACGGGAACCGACGTTTCGACTCCATCAGAGATCTTCCTATTAACTAAAGTGGAGACGAAAGAGAAACTAAATATTTGTTCTTTCTATACTACTTTTTATTTACATTTATTCGTATTTTCTCGAGAAAGTCAGTCATATTTTATTTTGGATATGGCCTCTTCCTATGTAGTGTCACGTTAACCGGTATAAAAGAGAAAGAATCGTCACGTATTTTGTTATTACTTAGAATATAACCTACTTTATACTACGTCTTGGACCGTCTGTGTAGTGTCCAAGAGTTACTTTCACTTACCTGAACTAAAAAGTTAATAAACATTTCAACAGTTAGAATTTCCTGAATCCGTATTCAGTAAGGTCATTACGAAACCCTTTACTTGTGTTACCTTTCATTTTTACTTAGTAAATTAATTATAGAAAAATTACATAAATCTCAAAATAGTAATTGACCTTCTTCATTTACAGTAGAGAGAAAGATTGGTGCGAGTATAGGTTAGTCAACATTATCAGGGTCCTTCTCTCAATTAATTTTAATACTGTTATTGTTTTGTTACTTGAGTTAAAAGGGGAACAAAATTTATAGAAGAGTCGTGTGGTCCTGTTAGAATTTCTATAAATTCAAAAGTTCTTAACAACTCTAACTTCGAAGTGAACATAGACTTTACGGTTTCGTTGACTAAATCCTCGTCTTAATTGATTTTCTTACTTAACAAGCTGGTAAAGTCGGTCTCGAGCTTTCCGTTCATGTTAAATACCACAGAGGGACCAGTTCTCCTTTCGTCTTCTTTAGCTGACTCAATAAGTTTCTGTTCTGGTACTCGAAGACAGAGGAGGTTTTGACGGAAATAGTAGGGTCGAGAAAGAGTCGAGGAGTCAATAAGAAGAAACCCCAATAACCGGAGTAAAGTAGGGAGAGGAAAAAGGATTTAGTTAAATTAAGAGTGAGGTAAACGTCATTAAATATATTTGACTAATGGTCCGAAGATCGTTTACTTTAAAGACATTTTGACTTAAAGGAGTAATAAGTACGTATATACTTACAACGATTGTTAAAAGGAGTGGTATTCTTTCACAAATACTCGACGGATCAGTGTGCACGATGTAGTTTCAAGTGTATTAAAAAAAGTATGAATACGAAAGTCAAACATTCAACGTATAATAATACCCTTTTACAAGTAGAGACTATACCAGAAAATATGTGACAATAATAATAATAAAAAGGGGTTTACGAATAGTCACACAGTCTGTTACGTAAGCACGGGGTCTGAGTCTCGATCGTCCGTTACACGGCTCTTCGACAGAATTGGATGTATCTTACGGAAACCCGAGTGTCCACCGCGATCACCATTTCTTGGACGGACGACTAGGTCTTCTGTTTTCTCTTCTGCTCCCAAGGTAGGGACCCACTCCTTCTAGAGGACCTCCTCCCGTACCATTGAGTGAGGTCATAAGAACGGACCTCTTAGGCGTACCTGTCTTCTCGGACCGTCCGATATCAAGTACCCCAGTGTTTCTCAACCTACACGGACTTCGTTGAATCTTACGTCCGTTACACGGAAATCAAACGAAAAGAAAAAGACTAAATACATCTTACCTAGGATAAGGACAACCTTATTATAACTTTTATTACCTTTGTCAGCATAAGTATTTTCAAAACTTTGTGTGTGGTCACATACCCCACCATCATCATTCCATCGTAATCAGTCAACACAGGCTGAGAAACACTGGGACACCTGGCCTCGGACGATCTGCGGAGACAAGTACCCTAAGGGGTCCGTTCTTATGACCTCACCCAAGGAAAGAGGTTCCCTAGAATGGATGGATTCCTAGCTTGGACCCAGAGGACGTAACGTCCGTCTCATTCTTTGGATCGTTACTACTACTTCTCTCTCGACTCCCTGGCTGAGTGACTGGTCGGACGCATCACTCTTTCCGTCGTTGGTCAGTCCTCAGGCCTGCACACAAACTTGTTTGAGGTCCTATACCACTTCCTGTTCACTTCAGACCGCACGACTCAGGCACCCCACCGTCCCTCAAACTGTACTGATTCACTGACTTGTTCTTCCTGTCTAAAGTTTATTTTTACGTATATTTAATTTATATAAAAATTGAAGACCTTTATATACAGTGTATTAGATCGAGGTATATTTACGGGTAGTGGTCTTCTGATTTACGTTCAAAGGCAGTAAAGGTAGAGATTATCTACACACATACATTCACTTATACATATAAACAAATATAAGTGAACGTTCTTATATATAAGGATAAGGGAGAAACAATGACCTTCTGAAACTTGTTTATATATTTCTTTTAGATTAGTGTCTTTAAGTCTTAACCCCTTTTGGTTGTAAGGGAAATGGACACGGTAAACCCTTTGACTTTAAGTAGTCCAATTTCTTTGGGCGGTTCTGGACCGTCAATCACCTACCGTTTTGGTCAAGTCTTTGGGAAAAGGCTTGTTTGTCAAGTCACAAGAGAGGTGACCGGCCGAGGACCAGAATAGGAGGGGAACGAATAAGTAAACTAGTTGTCAGCTCGCACTGAAAATTCTTAATTCTCAGATAATCAGACCTATTGTATTATAATTTCACTATTTAGAAAAAGGGGCTTCAGTTACTTTTGTCGAAGGTATATAAAGTGAAGAGGATTTTAAAGGGAGGGTGTAGTTGGTCTTGACACTTTTATGAGTCTTCTGACCTTCTAATAAAGAATAGGGACTTCGTGGATTATAAAGGTCCACAAAAGTGATGCACCCTCCTCTTTTTTTACGAGAACCAAAACGAGACTACAGACCTTTTCAACAATTGATCTGTGGAAAAATAAGGTGTCGAGACCGGGTCTACTTTTCAAGAAAAAGAACCTTTAACTTCGAATAAAAATAACGACGGGCCCTTATGACTTCGAAGGACTTTCGAAGTCTCATGGAAATTGAAAAACCTTTGGGCCTACGGAGGAAAGACGACTTTTATAATGGGCTCACCTAAAACTCACTTTAACTCTAAAAAATTTTTTTGTGTTTTGAAGTTTGAACTCCGATTCACTAACTTGTTAATCACACCGAGTATATACATCTGTCTACTCATTCTCGACAACTAGTAGACTGAGATCTAATCGAGAGACCTAAAAAAAAACACACACACTTTGTATAAAAGAACGACTAAAAAGATAAAATTACCGGAATGACATCGTGTATTACCACACAATTAAGAAAGGAAGGTAATTTGGACTTTATGGTATGAAACCCGAAGGGTCCGACATCGCGATCACCATTTCTTGGATGGACGGATACGTCCTCTGTATTCTCTGTTCCCAAGCTAGGGACCCAACCCTTCTAGGGGACTTTCTCCCGTACCGTTGGGTGAGGTCATAAAAATGGACCTCTTAGGGTACCTATCTCCTTGGATCACCCGATACTAGGTATCCCAGTGTTTCTCAGGCTATCTTCTTCGTTGAATCGTACGTACGTGGTATGAAATCAAGTTTGACAACTTAGATTAGTTTGACAGTTTTTTTCATAAGTAAATAAGTAAGTAAATTAGTAGGAGATCCGTTTATAAACGACTTTATAATAATAAGACACGGTCCGTGACCTCACTGTCATTCCTTACTAGTTCGTCTTCAGGGACGTAAGTACCTTGGACGGAAATTAACCCTTCTCCATCCATTATGTGTCATCCACTTGTTTTCTACACTCTGGGACCAGTTCCGACGTTTTTTTTTTTCTGTCTTCTTTTCCAAGAACCAGACCTTCCGTCGAAATCTGTCTCGTTCCTTCCTCCCCCTCTTCTTTCCCCTCTTTCTACTCTCCCTTCCTCCTTCCCTTATCATTTAATTGGTTGCTTCGAAGAGACTACCGAGTCGTCCATTTCTTAGACGGACGTTACGCCCTCTGTGTCCTCTGAGTCCAAACTAGGGACCGAACCCTTCTAGGGGACCTCCTCCTTTTCCGTTGGGTGAGGTCATTAGAACGGACCCTTTGGGGTACCTGTCTCCTCGGACCACCCGATGTCAGGTACCCCAACATTTCTCAGACTTCGATGACTCGGGTGTACGTGTTCGTTTATTTATGAAGACTTTTTTAGGACGAGTCGGAGTGTAGAGTGTGCAGATCAACAGAAGTCAAAAACTCAGAAAGGACGGAACAGTTGTGCTTAGTGTCACTACCTCGACAGGTAGAGATGTTAAATATATACCCTCCCCGTAGTCCTCCAGGTATTACAACGTTTACCCGTAATCCCCCCCGGCAGACCCTAGACTCGCCAGTCGGGACCCTTTCCGACAAGGGTTCCATGTCCCGTTACAGGTCGTTCCCTACATCGACACTCGGTAACCGGTAGTCGGTCCCCTACCGATGTCCTCGGAACTACTCCCCTAGACCTACTCGTGGGTGGTACCTCTGGTTGTATTTCACAGAAGATACTTTACTGTGTCATAAACTCGAAATACGTTAGTTGTCACATATCTCGATGTTATCCCTCACTTACACGACTTTTGGTATCCAATCTTTCTTGAGGGGCCCTCGTCCTATTCCTGTCTCTATTTTCAGTCTCCGACCTACGTCACTCCGGTCAAACCTCCGACACCGTTACCACCTGTTTTATCTTCATTTTCTACGACTTCTCCCTCCGACCTAATGATTTGCCACCTTAGCTGAACTAAGTCACTGAATAACCTGTTAGGTCCATTTGACATCTCTCCTTAGTTTCTATCGAGAGTCTTATCGTCGATAACTTCAGTTATTTTACTACATTAATTAACAACAACAAGTCTGCGATTCAGGACAGACTGAGAAACGTTGGGGTACCTGACGTCTTCGGTCCGAAGGGACAGGAAGTGGTAGAGGACCTCGAACGAGTTTGAGTACAGGTAACTCAGTCACTACAGTAGGTTGGTAGAGTAGGAGACAGCGGAGGAAGAGGAGGGTGGGAGTTAGAAAGGGTCGTTGTCTCAGAAAAGGTTACCCAGTCGAGAAGTGGAGTCCCCCGGTTTAATAACCTCGAAGTCGAAGTCACAAATATTTTATAAAGAACTTGGGGTCTAAGATACTAAAACACTGGACTACTGAGTCTTGATACAAATTCCTGATTCTACGAAAAGTCAGGGAAATTCAAACCAAAGTCCGTGATCTCTCTGATCCGGAAAGAGAGTCTCGACAGTCCCCCAGAAACCCCAGTCACTCTTCGAGTCTTGGAAGGTGTGTCGTTGACCCACGAAGGATGGAGACGAGAGTTCACCACGAACAGGAACACAAAAGACGTTTGACCCTCTTCCTTCTTTCATCCAGCAAGGTCCGTAATCATGAAACCGTCCCTTTTTTTTTTTCATATAGTTTCAAACGATTTTTCTCTTTTTCAATAAAAGAAAATAAAACTGTCTCAAACACACCTACGTTCTGGAAGATGACTCAGTGGTTGAGTCGGCGTTATATTGATAAAGTCGAAGGACCCTTATGACAAAGACTCAGCGTCACTATATTACTAAACTTGTAAAGTTACGAAAGTCCTTGGATCTTGTATGGTAGAAACGAAGTGTCGACGTGTACCAGGAGTACCATTATAAGTAGTAACGTACGACGGGACATACTTTTATGGTGTCTTATTTTCTTTACAAAATTAAGGACTTTCTTCACAAGTTTGTGGTCAAGGGATAAGGTGTTCAGAGAAAAAGGGAGTCTTTTATGCGTTTTTCGTTATGTACTGAGTAAACAATTTTCAAGGTACAAAAGTAACGTTTAAGGATCAGTCCGAAACCTTAACTACGAAGAGAAGATGCTAAGGGTATAAGACACTCAGTGGTTCCAAAAACCTACAACCGTCCTCTCAGACAAGGATGCTACAGGAGTGTCTCAATGTGCACCGGTCCTTCCTTGTCCCACGGACCTAAACTTGATCATCACTCCCACCCACAGGAAGAAGGTAGGTCCGTAGGTACTGGGGTCAGGACCCGCGACACGTTTATCTTAAGAGTCGTTATGACAACTTCACATCGGTTACTAAGGTATCCAGACCCCGCTCCCACGACTCTTGAACGTAAACATTGCTCAGGCGTCCACGACTCCTGCGGCCAAGTCCTTTACTGACCAAATCCCTAAGGGAGGCAGAGAGGAGGTCTATACGGGGAGGGTGTGTCCTACTAGTGCACTAGGTCCCGTAGGTCATTGTGCCCTGAACCGCCGAGGAAGATTTGGTGTGACACCGATGGGTCCTGAGGCCTTAAAGGGCGGGTCTGTTGAGCGACGACACATGTGTGTAGAGGGGGCAGACAGGAAGGTGACCGCTACGGTGGTGGTTACACACGCACGCACCAAGTCACTCCCAACCGTTCCCCAGTCGGACGCCTCTTCTCTCTCTCTTCGACCACCGGGAGCCAAGTCCCTGGAGGTAAACGGAAAAACGGGGTCGTCCATTTACCACCTCCACCAGAAAAAAATTTTTTTTTTTGAAAAATAAAACATAACGTGATATTGGCTAACTACTTATTACACTATCAAAACCCACTTGTCGTTTCCCTGAGTCCGTGTGTGTGTGCATATAGATAAGAGGTTTAAGGGGAGGGTGGGTCCGACGGTGTATTGAGACTCTGCTCAAGGGGTACGAGATATCATCCAGGAACGACCACTAGGTAAGATTTATGTCGTCGCACATGGTCAGGTAGGGTGTGAGGGATTGATAGGGAAGAGGTATACGAAGGAGGATGGTTAGGATTCAAGGAAGAGTTCTAAAAAACTACACCCGGTAGAAATTTCAGGAATAACTTAAATATTGTTATAACGAAGACAAGAGTGCCAAACCAAAAAACCGGCGATAGAGTCGAGGGGTTGGTCCCTAGCTTAGGTTTGGGCGGGACGTAACCTTCTGTTCCAAACTCCTGGCTGGGGACCCGTACCAGAATGTAGACAAGTGCATTTACTGTCCTTCTCTAAGGTAGGCCTTTACAAAAGAGACTAAAATTCCCGTCCCGTGTCAAACCCACCAAGACAAAGTACTCTTAGATGACGGAGATTTCCAGAAGAATCTTGTTACCCTCTTAAAAAGAAGGGAAGGTATCTTCCCAGGTGTGGAAAGGGTCCACTGGCGCGGTGTATCCCTTGTCGCGTCCGAAACTCCCGAGCATCGAAAGTCGACTTCAGGTTGAAGGACACACTTAAACTCATTCAGGTAGTGAAAACTCGTCCTTCCGTACGAAACCAGGGTCAAAGAACTAGAAATATTACCCTTATGATGGGGTGAGAGACGGTGTAGAAGGGGCAAAGGTCGGTTGAATAGGAGTAGGAAACCGGAAATAGAGTTTACGGTAGTAAAAAAAAAGGGTAACTCTTTTAAAAATAACTTTATATAAACTGTATTATAACACACTTAAGGTGTACCTGTTGCACAGTTAAACTATGAAAAAATATAACCTCGTATCATTGATCTAGTCTGCGAACCTCGATTCTACCCTCATTGACCGTTGCCAAGGAGGAAAATACGAGGACTAAAGTAAGATACAGACGATCGGGTCACCTAAGGATCTCGTCCCTAGTACAGGGGAATTAACAGACGACGTAGAAATGACCGTGTGTCGGACTGCGGAGTATCTACGAGTTGGACACAAACGATTTACTCCTTTGCTTACACACCGATAACAGTCTTAACGTCTCTCTTAAAGGATTCACTGACCGTGGCTCATCCACGAAGCGTTCACTGTAAGTACTAAAAAGTCACGGTAACTGTGACCTTAGTGTGCAACATAGAAGAGTATGAGTTAGGCACCCCTCTTGCCCCACTTGAACCTTGTTGATGTCAGACTTGTCAGGTTCAGTTCTTTTTTTACACCACACTATTTGATGACCGGGCTTGTTGATCTTCGTACTGTGTGAAAAATTTTCCGAATTCCTTTGCTCTCTAGGTATTAAATTTTGCGTCCTAGTGTTCACGTTTTTTCGGCGGGAATTGAGTAAAGCGAACGGGGAGTGTTGAGTGTGGTGTCTGTCAGGTTCTCGCGTGGAAGAACTTCTCGTTCCCCACTTTTCCTTAAGGGAGGACTGTAGTGGATTGAGGGGGGAAGGAGAGGAGTAGAGACCCCTAATAGAATAGACAGGGAAATTACAGTCGGTCGGGTTTATCGGAGAACAGTTTATAAAGACCCCGGACATGAACTTGCTAAGAGAGTTTAGACACTTGTCCTGTAAAAAGAAAGAGAGAGAGAGAAAAAAATACAGTTTTATTTGGTAGACGAACATGTTGACAAAGATTAATGAAGGGACGGATCTGAGAGGTGAACTCCCCAAACCATGGTCGTGGGGCGGGTCTCGCGACGGCGGGTTTGGGAGCGTCCGTCGAGCAGGTGCGGGAGCGTCGAGGCCCATCTCGGGCCCAGGACATGCGGACCCACAAACACCCAGGGAGACGGGCCGGCAGACGACCCCCGTGGAGAGGGGGGAGCCAGAGGGGCGGGGGGCGGGGACCCTCGGGGTGGAGCGTCGGTGCGAGGAACGAAGACGTCGGACCTTTGAGTCGTACGCACGGCGTCCGAACCCCTCGCAGAACGACGACCACAGGAGGGAAGAGGACGGTCCCCCCGACAGTCGACAAGGCGTTTCGAAAAGCGGCAGAGACTCCATTCAGACCAAACAAAAAGAACTTCTGTCTGGACGGGACGGAACGCACCGCCCTGAGTTTCGAGGCCCTACCGACGGGGTTCGGTTCTCGTCAATCCTTCAACCTGCGGTCTAGTTGACAAAAAGTTGGACAAGGCTAAGAGGAAGGTAGATGTGACACGTAACGGAATGGGGACAAGTAAACGGGAAGGAACCCTTCTTATGTCAGTAACTTATGTAAATAGTAAAGGAGGACGAGGTCACGCATAGTCCTCCTTAAAAGACGGTACGGTCCACATGGAAACACGAAAGTGGTGGATCTTCCGTCTCGTACCCCGACCGTAATTGTAAAACGTACTGTAAAAGTCTCCTAACCTCCGTGTAGCGCTATTGATTTGAACATACGAAATTTTCGTATCAAACATTCATAGCGAATAACGTTGAACTTTTTCGGAATACAGGAGACGATAGTATTGGACATATCAAGAAAGATATATTAGTAGAGAGGAAAAAGTATTTTGTTGACGGGGACTGGTAGTCGATCGTTGTCCTGAAAACTTTGTCTTGACTTTTCAGTCGGTTCTCAGTCTGAAACCTAATTAAACGTAAATTAGATTTACGCGACACATTCCAAGGCACCGCCTGGAGGTTCCCCGTCCGGGCCTATGAGGTCAAGTGGACCTTCTGTCAGGAGAAGAAGCCACCCCGTCCAGTGGTGAATCTGTGGACACCAGCAAAGAGGCCACTACTGGTCACCTACCGTAGTCGAACCAGGAGTCTCTTTGCACCCCCACCCCCACCCCCCCACGGGTCCGATTACTAGGGGTCCCCCAACCGCCAGCCAGAGGCCAAGCCCTAGACCCACCTAGGACCCTCCGGCGCCGCCGACCGGCGCAACTCCCCCACCACGAGCCTCGTCTTCCCCTTCACGGACCTGCACTGGCACCGGAGGCGACACCAGACAGCGGGGACGTCCTCGCCGGGCCCGCGGCGGCGCACGTCCGACAGGGCCCGGCTCAGCCTCGCGGCCACGGCGCGCGGGCCCGTCGGGGGTCCCCCGCGAGACACGGTGCCGGCGCCGGCGACGCTGACGCCCCACACGTAGACAGTGCACTCGCTCGGGCCGCACATGAAGCCCGGGGACACGCTCACGGTGCTCACCCACACGCTCCGGATGCTGCCGTCGTGGACACGTCCATTCCCCCGCGCTGCGGCCCGGGAGGCATACGCGAGGGGCCCCCCGAAGCCGGGGAACCCCCTTCCCCTCCGACCCCTGGTAGGGCAGACGTAGGATCTTCGGTGGTGTCCCTCCCCACCCGGGACGGAAGGCGGTCAGCCAAGACCTTAGTGCGAAGAATTGGGGCTGGAGAACGAGCTCCCGGGTCTGAAGTCACCTTTATTATAAACGATTCCAAGTGAGCGAGCTAATGTTTAGAGTCGAAGATGACAACGAAGGAGTAATGTCTGGTTTGGAGGGGTGAAGGGGCATTTACCTCAATAAAGCGACCCGAGAGGTGGGACTAGTGCGTACAATTAGTATTATAAACGTCTCACCTTCGGGGATAAACAAAATAAAGAATTAACTTCCCATCGACTAGCTGTCACACCGCAGTGAAAGAGTGGGGACAAAAGAAAGAAATGGTTCCTTCGTGGCCTCTTAGACTAAAAGGATTTAAGGTCCCTTCGGGTGACACAAAAACTTACACCTAAACGGGAGAGTCTCCATCGTAAATCAACTGTGCATCACCGGACATAGTCTTTTAGCATGCGGTTTTGCTCGTCCGGGCATAAAAGAACCTTCGTTATCGAAACCATAACAAAAGCGACGAGCGTAAAAAACCGAAGTCACGTCGAACCACAAAACATTCCCACCTCACTTTTATTTAAGTAAAGGAAACGTGTAAAATTTCCTCACTAAACCCAAGAGTATGACCTTCCCCAGTTCGATAAAGAAGCTTCTCTTGTGGGGAGTACAGATATTGGTCAAAGTGTATTGACGCGGTAAACGAAGCTCGGTTCTTGGAGTTAGTCCAGTAACACTTACTAGGTCCGGGAGCCAGTCATTTTCACGTAAGAGTCACGTGAAAACACCCTTATGTGTGTCACGTAAGGGTGGTCACAAACCGTCTGAACATCCTTTTTTTTTTAGGTGAATAAAATGGGTGTCACATCGACTCTTATTCTTAGGTTGTGATTGTCTCTCTAGTTCGTACTCAAATATCGTTTTACCAAAACAAAAAAAAAAGAGGACACCGTAAACCCGGATCTTCGCGTTCCTCCCATGCATTATACGCCCGACAAACTGTTACTTTTTTTTTTTTTCAGTATATTCATTAAACCTCCCGGTGTCCACGAAGACACACAAACACATCGGAACCTCCGACGCCAAGTTGGGAAATTTTCATAACTTACGGTGTTGAATAAAATCGAACAGTCAGGGTGTACGATGTCACGATAATTCCCGTCGGGAAACCTTACTTTCGATTCATGACAGATTATAAAGAGAGGTTTAAGTTGACAATGGACCGAAGAGACAGAAACTAACGGAGACCGTTCCGGAGGAGTTATAACACTCAAGACCTGTGTAAAAAGTCCCGTAAAACGTAACAAGAAAATAACCTTTGTATTCTTCGTCTTACGTCAAAAAGTCGGTCATTCGATCAAGACCAATGGTCATCGAACTTGAGGGGGAAATTTCTTCGACTAGCCAAAGGAAAGACAATCAATTTCCCATCGACACCATATATATATATGAGAACAAATAGAGGGTACCTTTTACTAAAAAAAAAGCAGGACGGCAGAAACAGTGATGTAAGGAAGGTAGCACCACGTTTTACGTCGGGACTCAGTACGTACCAAAACAAACGAACACACACGTAAGGACGAAGAGATATAAATTCTGACTTACTTTCTTGCTACAAACAAAGGTCAGGAGTAGAAAGTGCGACAACGGGTAACTACGGCCGAACGACCCGGACCACATCTTAGACGGGGACGTTTAAGTGACCGATGTAAACGGTCCAGTCACTCCTGTCGGAATGTGTGTAAGACAGACCAATAGAACGGTCGAACGGGAGAACAAGACACGAAGTTCAAATCGATGAGGTAAGACAGACGTTCTTTATTAAGGATATAATAGCGGTCATTCCACCTTTGTACCCGAAGGGGTCACCGAGTCGTCATTTTTCTTAGACGGACGTTAAGTCCTCTGTGTCCTCTGCACCCAAGCTAGGGACCCAGTCCTTCTCGGGGACCTCTTCCTTTACCGTTGGGTGAGGTCATAAGAACGGACCCTTTAGAGGACCTGTCTCCTCGGAGGACCCGATATCCGGTACCCCAGCGTTTCTCAGCTTGTACTGACTCGTGAGTGAGCTCTATCTTTGTCGTCCAACAGAAAATACAAAATACACGAAGACCCAGAACCAGAGACACTACTCGGGGACATCCACTAAAAGTCTTTATCTCATTGAAGGTCTCTGAACGGGGTGGAGACACTTCTTTTGTGTCAAGACGCGACCGTCCGATAGTATCTCACCAATTCTGACACCCGAGACCCTCTTCAAAAGGTCCTAAACTTAGGGTGTGAATTGTAGACAGACTTGAACCCGTCAATGAATTGTAAGGACTCGGAACTAAAGAAGTAGACTTTTTACCCTTATTATTTCATCGATAGAATACCCTAACAACACTCCAGATTGTCTACGTCCTCTGAAAACGTACTTCAGTCGTGAGTCTGTACTTATACGAACATACACAGATATATTGTAATAAAACCCTACGTGTTTTCCACTCGATCCTACTTACCTATCTTTCTCTACTTATCTATTTCTCGGACCGAAACACAAACAATCAGTCAACTAGGACACTTTCGTCAAATCAAAGTAATTACAGAACCCCCACCCCCCCGTGGACAATAACTAGGTTTCAAGTTTTCCAGTTCGTTCCTGTCGTTAAAACCGAGTTCGGCTCTCGTCGACATCCTCTATGTGACACGAGAAAAGTTCAATTCAGGTGACCCTAAGAATGTGGCACTGAGTATCCTCTGCATGAATGAAATCTACTCGACCAACTCCCACTACTGCAAATGTGTGCTAGTGTTCACCAGAGAGAGAGGGTCAGAGGTGACCGTGGACCGTGTACTAGAAGGAGGTTTAAGATATCGTATTTCTAGACTGGGTCGCTAATAAGCACACCCACACTACCAGATTACTCCTCATTTGAGTAGAACCACTTTATAAAGAAATTCTTGTCAGTTTACAAACTAAGATATTTTTGTTTGAAAACCAAACCTTAAGTCCCATAGGACTTATTGGGGGGGACCCATGGACACTAATGTGAATTTCATGACCAAAGAATTTGTAAAAAGGTTAGTGAAAAACTTTATGTAGTGAATTTTCTCAAAGTAAAAAACCTTGAACCCTTTCGATTGACTTAGGTAATATCGGTCAAGAGATTTCACGATAATCTCTTCCCTTACCATTGGGTGAGGTCACAAGAACGGACCTCTTAAGGTACCTGTCTCCTTGAACCGTCCGATGTCAGGTACCCCAGTGTTTCTCAGCCTGTGCTGACTCGTTGATTGTGTGTGTGTGTGTGTGTGTGAGAGAGAGAGAAAGAGAGAGAGACGATATACCGGAAGGGACTACCGAGTCACCCATTTCTTATACGGAAGTCACGCTCTCTACTTCTTCTAGGTCCCTAGTTTGGGTACTTAGTGTACCTGTCTCTTCGGACCTCCCAATGTTAGGTTTCCCGACGTTTCTTAACCTGTTTGACTCTCTGATTCGTGAGTGTGAACGTGTGTGTTTCACGACATACAAACGATCTGAGGGACAAATGATAATCTCTATCAACACATCAGCGAATCAGTACAGACTGAGAAACGTTGGGGTACCTGACATCAAATGGTCCGAGGAGGCAGGTACCCTAAAGGGTCCGTTCTTATGACCTTACCTAACGGTAAAGTAAAAGGCCTCCTAGAAAGACTGAGTCCCTAATTTGGACACAGAGGACGTAACCGCCCACCTAAGAAATGGTGACGCGGTGGTCCCTTCGGGGTATTCTACAACATTTATGTACGTATACATATTGACTTAGTGAAACGACATATGGACTTTGCTTACCCTGTAACAAGTAGTTGACATAAGGGTATATTTTCCTTTTCAATTTTTTATTATTTTACTTACAGTCAATTGAGGATTTTTTTATTTTCACGATGTTTTCTACTCCTTATGTACTGTCCAAGGGTGACTCCTCTTTATGGTTTACGGATATTCCGTTCTTTCTTACATTAAAGATACATAAAGATACTCCCAAGGTAATTCCATCCTTAATATATAACACCACATTTAAGACCTTTTTTACATCGTAAACTGTATTTAGAAAATCATATTCCTCCAAAAATAAGGTTTCCCACCTGTTAACCTTAAGACTTACTTATTTTTAACTTCTTTACCAAATCTCCGTCTTTTTGTACACCTACACAAACCTCTTCTCATCTTCCAAGACCCCGACCGAAGTGACCTTTAATCACGACACCCTTCGGACCATCTTCTATATAACTCTCGACGTCGACCTGTCGACCGTCTCTCGAGACTTGGACTTCCACTTTCAATTTACGAGTCAGCACAGGCTGAGAAAACGCTGGGGTACCTAATGTATCAGGTACCTTAAGAGGTCCGGTCTTACGACCTCACCCATCGGGAAGGGAAGAGGTTCCCTAGAAGGGTTGGGTCCCTAGCTTGGGTCCAGAGGACGTCTTCTTAACGTCCGTCTAAGAAATGGTCGACTCGATGTTCCCTTCGTTCGACTAACACTTCGGACACGAGTCAATTTGTCATATATCCTTGGTCCTTCGTCAAACTTGTGCCCTCAAACTTGTACTAACTACCAGTTACGAAACTAAGTACCTTTCATTATACCACGGACCCCCGGGTCGTCCAACCCGATCCGTGAACTACCCCTCCTTGAGTCCAATCTAGCACAAATTTATGATCAAGGGTCCCCTCTCTTATTCCTATCTTAATACTCCGTAAAATTTCTGACGACCTTCTATCTTAGTATACGAAATCATGAGTCCCTACTCATTCTACCATAGTCACTATCTTGACTACCTTCTTTCAGTCCTCTTTCTCAGTCTTTTGAGTAGTTACCACTTTTCCGGGACGATTTAATTTTTGTGAATAAAAATAGACCTTAACGACACTTTGTTTCTTACTAACGAATATCTTACTCAGACCTGAAATACCGTGAAGACCCCAATCTAACCTTAGAGCAGACTTAACAATTGAGCTCAATTGAACAAAGACAGTAAGTAGGGACTCTGTCAGTAAACTAAAGAGACTTTCAATCAAAGAAAAAGACCTTGTAGAAATACCTATATTTCTTGAACTGTAAGACGTCCTATAATAAGTCTTATTAAAAATTAGAAATACATATTTATGTAAATTATAGATATATTAAATTTTTAATTAAATAAGTCAAGTCAAGTCAACGAGTCAGTACAGACTGAGAAACGTTGGGGTACCTGGTGTCGTGAGGTCCGGAGGGACAGGTAGTGGTTGAGGACTCCAAATGAGTCTGAGTACAGGTAACTCAGGCACTACGGTAGGTCGGTAGAGTAGGAGACAACAGGGGACGAGGAGGACGGGGGTTAGGGAGGGTCGTAGTCTCAGAAATGGTTACTCAGTTGAGAAGTGTACTCCACCGGTTTCATGACCTCAAAATCGAAATCGTAGTAAGGAAGGTTCTTGTGGGTCCTGACTAGAGGAAATCTTACCTGACCAACCTAGAGGAACGTCAGGTTCCCTGANTGAGGACTCCAAATGGGTCTGAGTACAGGTAACTCAGGCACTACGGTAGGTCGGTAGAGCAGGAGACAGCAGGGGAAGAGGAGGACGGGGGTTAGGGAGGGTCGTAGTCTCAGAAATGGTTACTCAGTTGAGAAGTGTACTCCACCGGTTTCATGACCTCAAAATCGAAATCGTAGTAAGGAAGGTTCTTGTGGGTCCTGACTAGAGGAAATCTTACCTGACCAACCTAGAGGAACGTCAGGTTCCCTGAGAGTTCTCAGAAGAGGTTGTGGTGTCAAGTTTTCGTAGTTAAGAAACCATGAGTCGAAAGAAATGTCAGGTTGAGAGTGTAGGTATGTACTGGTGACCTTTTTGGTATCGGAACTGAACTGAAACAACCATTTCATTACAAGGACAAAAAATTTTACGACAGATCCAACTAGTATTGAAAGAAAGGTTCCTCGTTCGTAGAAAATTAAAGTACCGACGTTAGTGGTAAACGTCACTAAAACCTCGGGGGTTTTCTAATTAATTATCTAAATTAAATAAGTCTGATACTTTGTAGGAATATTCGTAACCAAATTTGTGTGTACATACTTTTATGAAGTTTATGTACCTTTATGGGGATTATACCTTCATAATCATTAAAAAAAGACCGTCGATAAAGACTACAGATGTGACAATTCATCATACTCTCGACATATACTAATAAGTACTCTCGACCTAAAAGACTTAGGAATATCAGACAGGATCTTCACAACCTGGATGAACGAGAAGTGTCAACGTAAAATGAATTTAAAAAAAAAAAAGTTTTAACCTCACATCAACAGAATGTGACAAAGATGACATGTCGCGACACTTAATCGACACACACGCATATAGGGGAGGGAGAACCCGGAGAGAAGTAGGAGGGTAGAGTGGGGAGGTCCGGTAGTGTCTCACGGCTCCACTCGAGAGACACAGTATGTCGTCGAAGGAGGATCGATAGACAGATCGCACGCCATCACACATATACAGGCACGATGAAAGAGTCGAGTAGAGTGAGTAGAGTGTACCGGGGTGGGGCACAAGTGTCCGGGTAAGAGATGCGGACGCAGAGCTAGAGACGGGACTTCTATCCAAGTAGTCCTGGTAAAAAGATCTAAGGTGTGTGTACGTAATTGTATGCCGGAAAGAAAAAGAGAAAGACTGGATGAAGTGACACATACTGCCTGAGATCTAAATAGGCGTAGAGATGTTTACTGGGTTAACACAAGGAAGAATACCGACTTATTATAAGTCCACATATATACGTGGTATCGAAATAGGTGAGGAGACGACTGCCTGCAAATTCAACGAAAGTACAGGACCGATGACATTTCTTACGACGCTACTTGTGACCCCATGTACACAGAAACCTTAATACCGACGTAAAAGAATCTATTAACTTATTGACCGAGGTTCGGATAAAACACCTTAGTGAGAAGTCACAAAGAAAGAATCACCAGAAGACAAAAGGTGGAACGGGGGGGTGGGGGGAATCTACGTCAAGACATAGGTTTCTAGGTTGGATAGGACCTAGTACCTCCTGACCCCATGTACAAATAACATTTTGTAGGTGTAACATTCACCACGACACGTCAAGTTTCCAGTTGACTAAATAACTTTGTAATGAGGCGCAGGATCTCAGTAGTCCCCAACCCAACAAATTAGTGTCCTTACATTTGGTTGAATTCTGACTTATTATTAGTAAGATCAAGAACTTTGAGAGGTTAAAGGTCAGGGCATGAAGTCAGGAGAGGGACGAGAGGTTTGAAAAAAAGGAGAGTGATAAGTAGTACAAATAAAGTAAAGATTTAAGACGAGCAAACCCCGTTCCTCAAGTCGATAATAAAGATAATAGAACAAAGAACCAGTAGGTGTCAGAAACTTCAGAACCACAGATAAGTTTCTCAACTACAGAAATCCATAATTACAATATATATATAAGTGAAAAAAGGTTAGAACGAAATATTACATATACATGAACATTTATTATATTTATGGTTCCGGACTCCTTCAAGAGAAGTACGTATATATAAGACCAACGACCAATTTCGTATATATACACATAAGTTTATATATAAACGAGGGAATTTAAATATGCGTATACAATATATGTAGACTTATGTAGTTATACAGCAGTTTGTATACAAACGTACACATACACAAATACCGCACATACACCCACAATTATATACTCACATACGTGTTAACGTAAATGGATACACACAAATGTATACACACACGTAGATTTCCATGGTGTTTCTGTGTGTGTACATTGGGGAGAAAGACTTTCTGACGACAGACGTCTCCCCTCAGGTAAGGTAAAAGTTTAGAAACGTTACGATTATGAAGACTATCTTTTCCGTGGAACCCAACAATAGTGTAAACATCTGGATGATGTTTGGTTATCGAATAACCCCGTATGAAACCCACTGACGGAGAAGTTTTGTAGAGTACTTCTGTCACCCTTCAATGAACCAACCGAGGATTAAACCAAGAGGAAAAGTGACAAGTCAGTTAATCCGACGAACTCAGTGTAAACTTGATGCTAAGTATAAACCCTTCCTACTTACCTACTTTCAACGAGTCATCACAGACTCAGAAACACTGGAGTACCTGATATCGGGTGGTCCGAGTAGACTGGTACCCTAAGAGGTCCGCTCTCATGACCTCACCCAACGGAAAGAGAAAAGGTCTCCTAGAAGGGTTGGGTCCCTAACTTGGACCCAGAGGACGTAACGTCCGTCTAAGAAATAACTACCTTGGTGGCCTCTTCGGGGTATAAACCATTTCTTCAAGAGATTAAGATTATGATTTTGAAACAAGTATCTGTCCTTACTTTTTCACTGAGGGAAAAGATGAAAAATTCACTTTTAATCATGACGAAAACAGTGATTATATAAAAATAAGACGTATGCAAAATACCTCTTAAACTTTTAAGGAATTCCGGGGGATAAGATACGGCTTCGGAACTTAGGTCCCAATCTATGTTTTAGGGACTCCTAAGAAGAATATCGGGCGTCAGTATTTTGATATTTGGTTTAGTATTTAAAAGAGATAGGAGTTCCGTTATTATAGAAGAACAGACCAAAACGGATATTGTTATTTAAAGATGATAATGTCTTTAAACTAAAGGACGAATCAAGTAGACTTAAAAGATTAGTATGGAGTCGTCCCTCTTTTTTCCTTTATTTATTTTATTCTATTTAGTTGAAAATACAGATTGACCTGACCCGAAGGATCTACCGAGTTGTCATTTCTTAGATGGACATTGTCCTCTGTGTCCTCTACACCCAAGTCAGGGACCCAACCCTTCTAGGGGACCTCCTCCTTTACCGTTGTGAGAGGTCATAAGGACGGACCCTTTAGGGTACCTGTCGCCTCGGACCACCCGATGTCCCCAGCGTTTCTCAGTCTGTACTGACTCGTGTCCGTTCTTGAAGTCCTCTTCTGTCGACCTAATCCCCTGTCTTCTTCGTCCACCTCCACACCACCCCCTGACTTTCCCTCGATTAACATCCTCCTTAAACCAAATCGAAAGATGGAAAGAAGGACGGATCTTCCGTACACTTCAATGTCTTCGGAAAGAAATTTTGACTTCAAATCAACTAAATACTGTAACACAAGTAAAGTCCGTACGTCGTGTCACCGAAAGTCTACATTTACACACACACACACACACACACACGTGCACACTCACATACAAAAAAAAAGACAAGAAAAGGTACTATCCAATAAGATTCAATAACTTATATGAAGGGACAAAACATGTCATCCTGGAACGAGAAATAAACTATATATCATCAGACATAGAACTGATACGGTTTCGGAAACTGACACACCTGTGTTATTTGACGCCTTTTAAGACTTTCTCTACCCTTATGCTCTGGTGGACTGGACGGAGAATTCTTTGGATATACGTCCAGTCCTTCGTTGTCAATCTTGACCTGTACATCGTTGTCTGACCAAGGTTTATCCTTTTCTTCATGCAGTTCCGACATATAACAGTGGGACGAATAAATTGAAGATACGTCTCATGTAGTACTCTTTGCGACCTGACCTTCTTCGTGTTCGACCTTAGTTCTGACGGCCCTCTTTATAGTTATTGGAATCTATACGTCTACTGTGGTGGGAATACCTTCTTTCACTTCTCCTTGATTTTTGGGAGAACTACTTTCAATTTCTCCTCTCAGTCTTTCAACCGAATTTCGAGTTGTAAGTCTTTTGCTTCTAGTACCGTAGACCAGGGTAGTGAAGTACCCTTTATCTACCCCTTTGTCACCTTTGTCACAGTCTGAAATAAAACCCCCCGAGGTTTTAGTGACGTCTACCAC
>SJYO01048061.1:3185565-3386113 GCA_006410555.1 Capra ibex | reverse complement strand
ACTGAGTAACCTTTTCTGAGACTACGACCCTCCCTAACCCCCGTCCTCCTCTTCCCCTGCTGTCTCCTACTCTACCGACCTACCGTAGTGACTGAGCCACCCGCACTCAGACTCACTTGAGGCCCTCAACCACTACCTGTCCCTCCGGACCGCACGACGCTAAGTACCCCAACGTTTCTCAACCTGTACTGACTTGACTTGACTTGACTTAGACATAGAACCTCTTCCGTTACCGTGGGGTGAGGTCATAAGAACGGACCTTTTAGGGTGCCTGTCTCCTCGGACCACCCGACGTCAGGTACCCCAGCGATACTCAGCCTGTTCTAACTCGCTGAAGTGAAAGTGAAAAGTGAAAGTACGTAACCTCTTCCTTTACCGTTGGGTAAGGTCACAAGAACGGACCTCTTAGGGTCCCTACCCCCTCGGACCACCCGAAGGCAGATAGCCCAGCGTGTCCCAGCCTGTGCTGACTTCGCTGAATCGTCGTCGTCGTCGTCGTCGTCGTCGTCAGAAATAGACAATTAGGGTATAAGGACAAAATAGAAAGGGAAAACCATTGGTATTGAAACAAAAGATACAGACACCTAGATAAAGACAGAACATTTATTCAAACAAACACAATAAAAATCAAACGTGTACATTCACTCTACATTATAAACAGAAAGAGACAGACTGAATGAAGTGAGTCATCCTATTAGAGATCCAGGTAAGTGGAACGACGTTTCCCGTAATAAAGTAAGGAAAAATATCGCCTATAAAATACGACACACACATATAAATATATAATAAGGTGGAGGAAACCCGAAGGCAATATCGAGTCAACCATTTCTTAGGTGGACGTTACGTCCTCTGGGTCAAGTTAAGGACCCAGCCCTTCTAGTCGACCTCTTCCCTGTCCGATGGGTGAGGTCATAAGAACCCGAAGGGGACACCATTTCTTAGGAGGACGTTACACCCCCTGGACCCAACCCTTCTAGGAGACCTCTTCCCTTTCCGATACCTGACATTTCAGGTACCCCAACGTTTCTGAGCCTGTGTTGACTCACTCAACGTGAGTGAGTGGTGGAGGAAAATAACGGTATATATGGAATTCACGGAGTCGTGTATCTTACTTTAAGTTCATTCAATTTATACATACACGACACAGAGGGGAAGTCAGAATAACAATTAATGTCGGAGAACAATTATAATTTAAATTCCACATTTGTAGGGATAAAAGGGTACTAATATATTATACAATATTTGTGTATATCTATCCAACAAAGGTAAGTAAAAAAGAACGAATAAAAGAAATTA
This sequence comes from Capra ibex, assembly GCA_006410555.1. Taxonomy (NCBI): domain Eukaryota; kingdom Metazoa; phylum Chordata; class Mammalia; order Artiodactyla; family Bovidae; genus Capra; species Capra ibex. The sequence continues at coordinate 3,384,817 of SJYO01048061.1, read as the reverse complement.
TTATCTAGTACCGGGAGTCAGATCAAATATGTATATATTCGTAAAATATGTATATATTCGTAAAATATGTATATAATTCTTAAAATATGTATATAATTCTTAAAAGTGTTCATATACTACACAACTCCATACTTACATAATGAAGTAATCTGACAGACGGATAATCACTTGTGAGACCAAACTTCAAAAACAATAAAAACACAAAAAACTATATCTCTGAACTTTCTCGTAAGCTAAATTTTAACGAGTGTGTATGAGTGTGAGTATGTGTGTCGAGAGATCGTGAGACCGAGAACGTGTTCGTTCATGTGTGATCTCACTCAACCCAAGGCTCTGTGAACTCTCCCACAGAGGTCCGTTGTCTTCACACTTATTTTCACAGAAGGACACAACTCTTAGAACCGTTTCCCTTTGAAGTTTGTCCCACCTTGGCCCTCTAGACTTCGAAAACAGGAAACCCTTTAAAACTAAGGTTCGGACTAGACCCTAAGTTCCAGCACTCAGTGTAGACTCCTCCTCCTCTTATCATGACGACCCGTCTCTCCTGGTACCCTCTACCCGGTCCCGTAAAAGTCTCGGGGTGTACCCATTTAAGAGTTCGATAAAGGGTAATTGAGAATTTAACTATTTCTAACTCTCGACGTTCTTCCAACGTTTAGAGTAAAAGAAACCTTTTCTCACGAAACAGAAAAGTTCCTAGTGTAAAGGACCGTTTATTCTTTGAGATAAACCATTATCTTGAGTAAGAAGACAGATGAGATTTAGTAGAATAAATTCCGACCGATCTTACTACCGAAACATTTCCCTTTTCTTTTCATTCTGGAACTATTCTCACGAGTGACCAGACTGGAAGACAGTGGAGTCAGAATTAAATACACCACCCTGTCCGAAGATACGGTTTCACGGACAGTAGGATTAACATGCACTAGTGAACAAGCTTGTAGTTTAACAAGGTTCAGTTATCACTGGGTGAGGTCAAAGGGCTAAATAATAAAATAGACCTATAAAGGATCCTTTTCCGCCCGATTTAAAAAAAGAATTTTCCCCGGTCACTCAATCCATAACGAATCTTCGAAGAGAATGTCGTCACGTACTTGCATTTAAACACTAAATCGGTTACTCTTATTCCTCGGTTTTACTTCTTTAGTTTTTCGTGTCAGTTGCATAAAGGATTAACCAGTAATGACGAGAAAGTTTCGACAGTAAAAGACGACACGTGTTGTCAATCTGTTTTGATCAATAAAGAGATTTGTTTTACTGTACCGGTAAATTAATTTGGAAAAGAAGAGGTTTTATGTCTTCTGTTCAATATTTGAAAAAAAGAAAGAACTAGTTGTAGTAACGAATATATTCAAGATTTTCGTCATAACTACACTTTTATTGAGTAGAAATTCTTTCTTTCCTGTAAAAATTCTTTGATTCTTTTATAAAAAAACTCTTTCTTTCGTTTATTAACTAAACAATCGACACATGATCTATCTGAAGAAAACTAAAGAAGGAACTTATCTAAACTCGGGGTTTTAATCACAACACAACCATTATGTTTTCTTATTATCTTTTTATAGATGAATGAGAACTCGTACGAAACTACCTTTTATAAAAGTATACATACTTAAGTAAGTGAAACGACTGTTTTCAGGCATATCAGTTTCGATACCAAAAAAGGTCATCAGTACACGTCTACACTCTCAACCTGGTATTTCTTACGACTCACGACTTTTTAACTACGAAAACTTAACACCACGACCTCTTTTGAGAAGTCTCAGGGAACCTGACGTTCCTCTAGTTTAGTCAGGTAGGATTTCCTCTAGTTGGGACTTATAAGTAACCTTCCTGACTACGACTTTGACTTCGAGGTTATGAAACCGGTGGACTACACTTCTCGACTGAGTAAACTTTTCTGGGATTACGACCCCTTCTAACTCCTATCCTCCTCTTCCCCCACTGTCTCCCACTCTACCAACCTACCGTAGTGACCGAGTTACCTGTACTTAAACTCGATTGAAACCCTCTATCACTTCCTGTCCCTTCGGATCTAACGATGTCAGGTACCCCAGAGTCTCAGTCAGTACTGACTTTCTGACTTGTTGTTACTTAAGTAAGTGAAGAAGATATTGAACTTTCCCCATTAGTTTTAATGATAACAAGTTCCTGAAGGGACCACCAGGTCACCAATTCTGAGACACGAAGGTTACGTCCCCCATGTCCAAGTTAGGGACTGGCTCCTCGATTGTAGGGTGTACGTTGGGACGTGTCAGTTTTTCCCTATATATATATATTCTAAGAGATAGGTAGTATGACTCATTGGGTTCTTCTTTACGCAGGGGGTTTAGTTATCCATCGAAGAGAAGTTTGTATAATTACAACAGGACTCTGTTGTATAAATCCCCTTTAACAAGTCAACGACTCAGAACAGGTTCAGAAACGTCGGGGTACCTGACGTCGCGAGGTCCGGAGGGACAGGTAATGGTCGAGGGTCTCGAACGAGTTTGAGTACAGGTAGCTCAGCCACTACGGTAGGTTGGTAGAGTAGGAGACAGCAGGGGAAGAGAAGGACGGGAGTTAGAAAGGGTCGTAGTCCCAGAAAAGTTTACTCAGTCGAGAAGCGTAGTCCACCGGTTTCATAACTTCAAAGTCGAAGTTGTAGTCAGGAAGGATACTTGTGGGTCCTGACTAGAGGAAATCCTACCTGACTGACCAACCTAGAGGAACGACAGGTTCCCTGAGAGTAAAGAAGAGATCGTGGTGTCAAGTTTTTATAGTTAAGAACCTGTGAGTCGGAAGAAATACCAGATTATCAATCCCCTTTATAAAAGTACTCAAATCTCAGAACTTTACTCTTGGAGTAATAAGTCCTCGGAGTAAAAAGGTAACTTTTATATAGAACTAAAAAAAGGAAAAAACACCTCTTCGTCTGACACGGAGAGGAAAGACAGAATACAGTCTCTATCTCGTGTATTTTCGAGTTTATAACCCGTCCTCTTTCTTGTGGAGTAAGCAAATCGTAGTTTTCTTCAGGTCCATTGTCTTTAGTGACTCTGATTTAATGAGTATGGTTGTTTCTCGATAAGAGAGTCGACATTAACTTTAAGAATCTCACCAACGCTAATCGCGATTGATTCCTGAGTGATCTCAGTCGTTATCCCCTTTGAGTAGGTGTTGGAAACCAAAAGGAAAGGCTATTTCAGTTTTCTTTTGTATCCATCCTCTCAACTTATGTATAAAAAATAAAAGTGCCTGTACTTGATCATAATAAAACACATAATGGGTAAAACCTATCATACTTACTCAGTTGAATCTATAATAAAAACGAGAATATTTTAGTTCCACAAATATTATACTTTAGGTCTTCAAGTTTATATACGTAAAATTTTATATACATACCACAAAAAATCTTGTTTCTCTACACTTAACTGCCGTTACGTGGTCTTCTCTTCACACGTCTCTTTTGACTTGTTAAAGCTAATCCAGTAGTACTCGTAAAGGAAACACGGGACTTCCACCCGTACGGTTGGAAACGTAGGACTATACGCCCAAGACCCCTGTCCGAAGTAGAGAGTGAGTGGTCGGACGGACCGTACACTGTAAGGACTTACGAAGATAGAGTCGGTCGAGACGAACATACGATCTACTTCTTAAAATTCCGAAAGCTCCCTATCACGTGACTAAACAATAAGTATTTCGGAAAGACACGTACGTATATGTACGCACGAGTCAGTGCACACTGAGAAACGGGCGGTCTAAGGAGACAGGTACCCCAAAGGGTCCGTTCTTATGACCTTACCCCACGGTAAAGGAAAAGGTACCCTAGAAGGACTGGGTTCCTAACTTGGGCTCAGAGGACTCAGAGGACGTAAGCATTCTCCTAAGAAATGGTGACACGGTGGACCCTTAGGGTTATTTCGGAAGTAACTTAAATTATTAGACAGGAAGTCCTCTCGACTCACTCTTACAAACCTGTCCTTCCTTTCCGTCTCCGTCTCACGAGATCTTTTACGGACCTTTAACCTTAATTTTTTGTTTCGTTCGACGAACAAGCAAGAGGTTGTAACAACAAGTTACACACAGGAACACTTTCAGTGAATTGAAGAGACTCGGAGTCACCTTAATGCAAATTGTTCGTAAATAATTTATAGAGGTGTTCTTACAGATCTCTCCAGTGAGACGAGAAAGACCAAACGCTCCACCCATCCATCCACCCTCAACTCCTCGACTCCCGTTATTAAAAGAGTCGGTATCCTAAATTGTATTTATACACTTATATCACCAAGGAGTCACCGTAATTACGTAACTACGCTAACACTGTCAGACTATAAATCTAGATTAAACGCCCCCAGTAATACAAAGGAAAACTTCTCATTGACACAATTTAATTAATGTACCTTCTAATATGATCGTAGAATTCCTAAAATACTTCCCTACTCTTTTAAAATTTCCTTTTCGTTTTTACATAGATCTTTGATTATCAGTTACTTCCTTAAGCATAGTAACAGTATTTTTCCTTAAGGAATTAATATTTGTATTACAAGCCACACAGTCTCCCCTTCTCAAGGAAAGGTGACATGAATTTATGTGGTTTAGCCAGAAAAATGCCGTAGAAGGTCGACTAGAGACATATTTATGTACGAGGTCTCCGGCACCACCATCACCACCACCACCAAATCAGCGATTCAGCTCAGACTTGGAACACTGGGTACCTGACATCGGGCGGTCCGAGGAGACAGGTGTCCTAAAGGGTTCGTTCTCATGACCTCACCCAACGGTAAAGGAAGAGGTCCCCTGGAAGGGTAGGATCCCTAGTTTGGGAGTAGAGGACGTAACGTCGACTTAAGAAATGGTGACTCGGTGGTCCCTTCGGGGGATTGCGGCATTTTATGTCGTTAAATTACTTTTGGTTTGACAACTGGGTACAGTGGTGCATTCGTTTATCCAAGTCACCGACAGACAAAGGTACACGTACAAGTCATTCGGTAAATAGATGAAAAATTAATTTAATGGCGGAAATTAAAAGTGTAGACAAGACGGAATCTTCTCATAAAATACATCGTGCTACACAAACCAAAAACCTATTCGAATAAAACCCTGAAAGAAAATACAGGACTCTTGAAGTTTTTTCGTAACCTTATTCAGACACATAAACCATAATAGGTCTAAAGACAAGAAGTCTAAAATTTGTTACCTCGAGTTAAACAAATTCTCCTTCTCTCTCACATTTGTCAAAATTTAACACACTCTACAGTCATGGTGGCCACCAACCGGTCACTTGGTAACATTTCATTAACCGTCGTAACAATAGATACATCGAGTAATTAAATTACGTCTTATATAAAGAACAAAGATCACTTCTTGACATCCAGGAAATCCCTGATTAAAGAGGTACTTCAAACTAACTAAGACTTTACGTTTTATGAATGTCAAAATAACCTTCAGTCATATTTATAAAAACTGTTTTTACACACATTAATCATAAAGATTATTCAATCAACCATATGTAATCAGTGGTTGTAATTCTCGACTTTGACTTTTACCTGGTGAAAAAGTATAAATTTTTCCTCTTCCGTTACCGTTGGGTGAGGTCATAAGAACGGACCTTTTAGGGTGCCTACCTCCTCGGACCGTCTGACATCAGGTACCCCAGTGTTTCTCAGCCTGTGCTGACTCACTGAAGTGAGTGAAAAGTATAAATTTCTGAATATATGTCTATATTTTAATCTCTATGTCTAGTCACACAGGATACACACATTAGAGATACGGTAAATGACCAAGTCAATGGTCGATAAATACCTCTTTGATGATACACCAATCAACCCCAACAACAAAAAGTCGGGGAGTCAGTACAGGTTGACAAACACTGGGGTACCTTACGTCGGACGGTCCGAAGGAATAGGAAGTGATTGAGGACCTCAAACGAGTTTGAGTACAGGTAACTCAGCCACTACGGTAGGTTGGTAGAACAGGAGACAGTAGGGGAAGAGGAGGACGGAAGTTAAAAGGGGTCGTAGTCCCAGAAAAGGTCACTTAACCAAGAAACGTAGCCCACCGGTTTCATAACCTCGAAGTCGAAGTCGTAGTCAGGAAGGCTACTTATAAGTCTTGACTAGAGGAAATACTAACTGACCAAACTAGAGGAACGGTAGGTTCCCTTAGAGTTCTCAGAAGAGGTTGTGGTATCAAGTTTTCACAGTTAAGAAACCGTGAGTTGAAAAAATACCAGGTTGAGAGTGGAGGCATGTACTGGTGACCTTTTTGGTATCCAAACTAATCTACCTGGAAACAACCGTTTCATTACAGAGACGAAAAATTACACAACAGATCCAAACAGTATCCAAAAGAAGGTTCCTCGTTCACAGAAAATTAAAGTACCGACGTCGGTGGTAGACGTCACTAAAACTTCGGGTTCTTTTATTTTAGACAGTGACAAAGGTAACAAAGGGGTAGAGAAACGGTACTTCACTGTCCTGGTCTACGGTACTAGAAGCAAAAAACTTATAACTCAAAATTCGGTCGAAAAGGTGAAAGGAAAAAGTGGAAGTAGTTCTCCGAGAAATCGAGCAAAAGTGAAAGACGGTATTCCCACCACGGTAGAGGTATAGACTCCGATAACTATAAAGAGGACCGTTAGAACTAAGGTCGAACACGAAGAAGGTCGGGTCGTAAAGAGTACTGTATGAGACGTATTTTCAATTTAGTCGTTCCACTATCATATGTCTGAACTGAATGAGGAAAGGGTTAAAACTTGGTCAGGGAACAAGGTACAGACCAAGATAACGAAGAACTGGACGTATGTCCAAAGAGTCCTCCATCCATTCCACCAGACCATAAGAGTAGAGAAATTCTTAAAAGATGTCAAACAATACTAGGTGTGTCAGTTTCCGAAATCACATCAGTTACTTCGTTTTAACCTACAAAAAGACCTAACGGTCAAATAATAGACTACCTATAAACAATCCTCGGTCTTCTGACTTGTCAATATGAGAACTCGAGTTGAGTAAAAGAGATGTTATAACGTAGGTCTCTTCGAAGATCAATAACTTTGTACATCAAACTAAATACAAATAGATCGTGTGGACCTGAGAAATTTATGTCCAATGGTAAAGTAATCCTAACACTTTTTACTTACTCTTTATTTTACTATCCAACATACAATTTGTTTACGATCAATATTTAGAACAATAAAAATGATATAAGTTTCATTTTATTCTAGAAGAAAAAGCAATATAAGGAATACATGTGTATTAAAGGTAAATTCAATTAGTTTTTATTATGAGGTGTACTTTTATAGTACTTAAAGGATAAATTTTTTTTTCTTTAGATTCATCATTTATTAAAAACTCACATGGAGGTTATAAACTAATATTCTACACTACTTTAAATTAACATCGTATCATACTGCATCCTTATTTGGGACTTATATGATACTTTAGCCACAATAAGACATATTATTAAAGAAGTACTGAAGGAAAGTATATGAAAAGTCACATACTTATGAATTTATTAAGTCCGAACATACCTCACTCCCCCTACAGAAAGTCTACACGACAACACAGACTGAGAAACCCTAGGGTACCTAACATCGGGCGGTCCGAGAAGACACCTCTTCCGTTACCGTGGGGTGAGGTCATGAAAACGGACCTTTTAGGGTACCTACCTCCTCGGACCACCCGGTGTCAGGGACCTCAGTGTGTCTCAACCTGTGCTGACTCTCTGAAGTGAAAGTGAAAAGTGAAAGTACGTAACCTCTTCCTTTACCGTTGGGTGAGGTCACAAGAACGGACCTCTTAGGGTCCCTGTCTCCTCGGACCACCCGACGGCAGATACCCCAACATATCTCAGCCTGTGCTGACTTCACTGAACCGTCGTCGTCGTCGTCGTCGTCGTCGTCGTCGTCGTCGTCGTCGTCGTCGTCGTCGTCGTCGTCGTCGTCCGAGAAGACACGTATCTTAAGAGGTTCGTTCTTATGACCTCACCTAAAGGTAAGGGAAGACGTCTCCTAGAAGGGCTGGGTCCCTAGTTTGGGACCAGAGGACGTAGTGGACTTAGCTGTCCACCTAAGAAATGGCGATCGCGGTGGACCCTTCGGACAGTAAGTCTATGAGTACCCAAATAGTCTAACCTGTTAAAAGAACCAAGGTTTATTATCTTTTGGGTTGAGTTTATACGAATTCTTTTTTCTTTTTCAAACGACCGGATAAATTAACTTTATAAATCCTTTACCAAGGGTTTCACACCAAGTTGACCCTTGAACAATCTTCGCGTCTAAGACTCCGGGGTGGGGTCTAAATGGACGAGTTTTCGAGAGTGGTACCCTGAATCGGTAGACGAATTTTTTCTAGTAGTACAACGGACTATTGTATCATTTTAAACTTTCGGTCACAAGGTCCTACCTTAGACAGAAGTCCACGTTGAGTTAAAGAACGAGTTCCCTAGCATGGTCAAGGATTTACCCCCAACACCTGGGGTCCCTGTCGGGGTAGAGGTTCGAAGTGTACCATCGGTCACCGTCGAATTCTATGGTCAGAAGTATCGTACAGTAGGTCACCTGTTCTCTTTACTAAAACGGAAGTGTCAGAAGTCATGGTCCGCCTTTGGACTTCTTACTTCTCTTGATCTTTACCTTTGACATACGTAGTTGTATACGTTATACCAAAAGGAAATACATTCAGAGAAATCTTCTTCTCTCAGTCTCCCTCTTTTATACTGACGTTATTTCTGCTTTTCTACTCGATGACCTCTTTGTTGTCCTCTACTCGACTGACCCCTATACTTCCGATAAACTCCTTAGCCTCCTTTACCATTTATTATATTTAGACGTTGTACCCCAAGTATAAAATCTTCAGATCTGGGGAACGTCGAAATTTTGAAGTATTCGATAAGTTCACAGTACAAATTATAACATTTTATTACTATTAAAATTAGTAAGTACGATAACGATAAGAGTCACCACTGTAATGATAAGTAAATAAGTCAGTTACGTACAAATCGTGATCCTTCCGTCATTTGTGTGTCGGTCATAACGAGTGAAATGAATCCAATCAAAATGTGTTTTTATACTGATATGACATGGACAGTTCACAGTTCGAAAAATTTTTTATAAAAGATTTAACGTAGTTGGTTTACCATTTTGTTTTAGGTTTTTATCCATTTTTTTTGATGATTTTATGTAAGAATCCCAGCTATGAAATATTATTTTAAAAGAAATATTATAAAGAAGTATTTGGAACTCAAACAAAATACCGAAGTTCCAAAAAGGTCACTACAACTACTAGACAGAATAAAAAACAAACATACAGAAGGAATCTACTCTTGTTTAGTCTAAATCGTATAATGAGTTCACGTAATTTAAAGTGTTCTCTTTACACATCAATGTCGACGTTCCGTCCACAACACTAGGACAGTTTAACGAGTGCGATTAAAGCTCAGTACAGTCCCTCCAACGACCCTCTGCATTCTCGTCGTGTCCTTTAATATCCCTCGGACCACTATTGTTGCACAGGAACATGACACTGGATTCTATTATGGATTGGACAGTGTAATGGTTACGAGGTCAATTTTGTCTTCCGGACGTAACCTCCAAACTTCGAGGGGTCCACCGCGATCGCCATTTCTTGGGTGGACGGTTACGTCCTCTGTGTTCCCTGAGCCCAAGTCAGGGACCCACTCCTTCTAAGGGACCCGCACCATTATCGTTGGGTGAGGTCATAAGAACGGACCTCTCAGGGCACCTGTCTCCTCGGACCGCCCGATACTAGGTGTCCCAGGGTTTCTCAACCTGTACTGACTTTACTGAACCGTACGTACGTACACAACCTCCAAATGTGGTCATAGTGACTCTTTTCTTTTAATCCTGTTAAGATTTTTATACCAACAAATATATTATAAGTTCAGTAATGATCGACAGTATTAAGTCATCCATTTCTTAGACGGACGTTACGTCCTCTGGACCCAAACTAACGACCCAGCCCTTCTAGGGGACCTCTCCCTTTACTGTTAGATGAGGTCATAAGAACGGACCTTTTAGGGTACCTGTCTCCTCGGACCGTCCGATGTCAGGTACCCCAGTGTTACCATCCTGTACTGAATCACTGATTTGGTGGTATTATTTATTTTAGTTCACAAATATTATTTATTTTTTTTATTATTTTTTTATTTATTTGAAAGTTGAACAGGAGTGGGTTTCAGGTGTATATATATTACGTTACAGGGACTGAATAAAAGGTGGGATTGTTAATGTTTGTCGATTAATAACATAAAACGAACATATAACAAATAAAATGTATAGAAGGATGGAGGAAATTTTACATTCGAGGTACTCTTGTCACCTAAAACAGGGAAAAACAAATGACGATATAGGGGTCATAGATCTTATACAAACATGAATATCTTATTCACTTATTCAATTCTTATTTATTTATATTTTATATATCTTTTTTTTTATTTTTATACCAACATTAATAACTTTCAAATCATCACTTTTATACCTATTTTAACCGTTAAAATTAACACTACCGTCTTTTTGTAATAAAAATTTTATTTATATAAACGACATATCAATTTAATGAAACCAACACAAAAGCGTCGAACCATTGGTATTCTTAAGTCAAGTCAAGTCAACGAATCAACACGAACTGAGACGCTGGGGTACCTGACGTCGTACGGTCCGAAGGGACAGGTAGTGGTCGAGAGTCTCGAACGAGTTTGAGTACAGGTAGTTCAACCACTACGATAGACTGTTAGAGTAGGAGACAGTAGGGGAAGAGGAGGACGGAAGTTAGAAAGGGTCGTAGTCCCAAAAAGGTCACTCAGTCAAGAAACGTAGTCCACCGGTTTTATAACCTCTAAATCGTGGTCGTAGTCAGGAAGGTTACATATAAGTACTGACTAAAGGAAATCCTACCTGACCAACCTAGAGGAACGTCAGGTTCCCTAAGAGTTCTCAGAAGAGGTTGTGGTGTCAAGTTTTCGTAGTCAAGAAGTCGTGAGTTGAAAGAAATACCAGGTTGAGAGTGTAGGTAAGTTCTGATGACCTTTTCGGTATCGAAACTGAATCCACCTGGAAACGGTCGTTTCATTACAGAGACAAAAAATTATACAACAGAACCAACCAGTATCGGAAAGAAGATTCTTCGTTCGTAGAAAATTAAAGTACCGACGTCGGTGGTAGACGTCTTAATCGACACTGCAACAGATAGTAACCGAAGGATTCCGACAGAAGATCCCTTTACGTAAAAGATCCACACACAGAAATTAGTCACGGGACCCATTAACAGTTCGAGTATATATAACCGTTTCACGACACGGCCCCAGGTCGGGGGCGTCCTAGGTCCCCTTGGACTTCCTTTTTACCGCAGCCACCTACTAAATCTCTCTCTATTCCTTTCTTATCACATCTATTCTTTTATCTCCTCTCTGTCTCCGACTATAAGGAACCAAATGTATCTTTCGGTTATTTTGAAGCTCTGTTCTTCAAACGGGACAAGTGCCTCCGGTGTCCACGGAAGGGCCAGAGGGTTCCCTCGCTTCTACGTCTTGCAGAAGGGCAAATCCAGAATCTTTGGGCCCGTCTATTCACTTGCGTCCCTCGGAGATACGAGGTTCTCTAGTCGGACTTTTTTCTTTCATTCTCTCTTTTTTTCTCTTTTTTCCTTTTGTACCCCACTGGTTCGAAGAAGTTCGCTCCGGGTAACAAAAACAAAAGTTTTCCCAGAAAATGTGGAAATGAACATCTATCTCCCTTTACTTTCTACGTTTCAGTATGTCTCAGTCGGGTTTGTAATGTAGACAAAACAGAAATAGTTTTGGTCCTAAAAAAGACGTTTGGAAAGGGTATTTGTTATAACACATGTAATAGAAAACCGGAACCTCCGGACACTTGTAAAATACTGGGAGAAAACTATTTCCGACAAGTTGGTTTTTTGAATAAAAGGGAACTTTACAAAAAAGAATATAAAGATTAGATACAGTCGGAGTTTTTCATAATTTGTCTCAATGTAAGAGTGCCTCATTTCCACGTCACTCAATGTTCTTTCTTGGTTTATAGAGTTTTCAGACTACACCAATTTAAGTTCCGATGTGAACAAAAAGAATGTAAGGTTGATACAATTGATTACGTGAGGGTCCACGTGTCACCTATTCTCTATACCCTTGAATCGTTGTTCGTAACCGGGTTATTACTTTAGGATGTAATTGTGATGAGATTATTGAAAATTGAGAAACTTTCCGACATACAAAATCCGAAAGACACGGAGAATGTCAACCCTCCTATATTTATTAGTGTACACATCGACATTCTCAGACCTATATAGACGGTTTGTTCGATTTTACGATTGTCTCCCCAAAACTAACCTTTATAAAAAGAGTACAGGTCCTCTGAATAATCGATATCAGGATTCGACTAAAAGAGGTCTTTTTCCACTAGTCCCAATCGGGGGACAATTACAGTCTCCTCAATCACTTTCAGTACTTCATCATTTTGTCTGTCTAAGACCAAACCCCCCATCTACGAGCTCTTTCGGATCCCTCGGGCAACTCAAGACTTCGGAACGAATTGTCAAGAGAAGGTGTACTGAAACAGTACCCACCCTAGAGGGTACCATCGAGGGCCGTCACGACCGGATTTCATTCTCAAAGTAAATGAAAAGTTCTTTTACTCATGCCCCTCCAGCATCTGTACATAGGTCAGAGTCGAACACTTAAAATAAAACAACGACTAGTAAGTCACAGTCTTTCTTCCAAATTGGAGGGAGTGAGTGGACCACGGATCCTTCTGTCCACTTTCCAATTGGTCCACACACAAGGCACACACCAACCGTGTCTTCCTCTCCTCGTGTCTCGGTACGTCTTTCCAACCGCGGAGCCTCTACCACTACTTTCTTTAGGACCCTAAGTTTCCTCCTCTGGTTCCCTCGGAAGCGACACTACCCTTTCCCCAGTGTCTCCTCCTTAACCCCGGGGTCATTCACCTTATTACTACAGACACAAAGGGTTTTCTACAAATCTACTTCGTTCAGAACGGAGAGTTGGGTTCCTTCGTCGGGAACGTGCCCGTAGGTCCCCTCATATTCCGACATCTGTGTGCGTGTCGCCGAAAAGATTACCCTTCTACACTAGAAAAGTCTTGTTAGACGAGTAGGAAATAAAAGAAAAATTTCCATCACAACAAATACAACAACAACAAGTTAGCGAGTCAGTACAGGCTGAGAAACGTCGGGGTTCCTGACGTCGTGTCGTCCGAAGGAACAGGGAGTGATAGAGGGCCTCAAACGAGTCTAAGTACAGGTAACTCAGTTACTACGATAGATTGGAGAGTTGGAGACGGCTGGGGAAAAGGAGAACAGAAGTTAGAAAAGTAGTAGTCCCAGAAAAAAATCGAACTGTATACGTAAATTAACTCAGATATAGAACTGAACTTTCTCACTGTAAAGTCTCAAGTAAGGAAATGAATATTCATCCATTTCCTGTATACTGACGAAGCAAAGGGGGCGGGGAGGTGGTGACTAACATCTTGACCCTACCTACCGAAATCCTTACCTGTACCCTCCTCTAAGGTCCAGTGTCCGAAATCTTGGACCTCAAGAACTCGACTGAGAATTGAGACGGAACACACTCGACACAGTCCTACACTTTCCGACGATTTGGACAGGTTATTGAAAGAACCGACACTGGACTTCTTATCCTGTCGAACTATCTCTCGTGATGAATGAGTCGTACTTGACACACGGGTCCGCGACACGATCCATGGGATATATAACAAGTACCCTAAGAGTTAAGTCGAAACACTCTTATCGTGACAACACAAGACTGTTGTCGTCATTAATAATTAGACGGAATGTCCTAACACTCTCCCATTAGTTACTCCAATCTCTGTAATTTGTTCGTTTTCAGTATAAGGTTTCATCCCTATTTTGAGACAAAGAAAACTCTGTATTTGATATATGTCGAAACCTTCTATCAAAGACGGGGGGCTGTTGAGGGTGGGTAATTTGAAAATACCTTGGGGAGGAGTAGGCAAACGTGTACCGTATATTCCCCACCGTGGTCTTCAGCTCTTGGACGGACGGTCACGTCCTCTGTATTCTCTACACCCAAGTTAGGGACCTAGCCCCTCTAGCGGACCTTATCCCGTACCATGGGTGAGGTGACAAGAACGGACCTCTTAGGGCACCTGTCTCCTCGGACCACCCGATGTCCGGTATCCGAGTGTCTCTCGACCTGTACTAGCTTCGTTGAATTGTGTCGTTATATAAGATCAAAGGGTAGATACGAAACTTTTTGGTCTATTATATCTGCTTATATATACCTTAAGTCCCAATTTTTATAACCGGTATATCTTAGAACAGACAGAACTTAACCGACACACTGTGGATTGTCCAATAAAGTGAAGAAGGCTCAGATAAAGTAACCTTCTCACTCTTAGTAGAGAGAATACTTCGAATTTACTCTGTTACCTTCTACTGGATAGCGTCCCTAACTGTTTTTAACCTAGTGTAAATTTACTTTACAGTGCCAACTTACTCTCAAACGTCTTATTAAGAAATATTTACGTTCAGTTGCGGTAGTTTAGATTATTGTCCTACTAAGCACAGACTTTTCACACTTACATTTATTACAATCTCATTGTAAACCATTCTAGGGAAGACTTCTTCCTCAATCATTTGAACATAAGAGAAAACGTGGTCTCCTTTTTCGGATTTATATGACGGTCTCTACTCCAGCGACTGTAGTTTCCTGTGGACTCATGACTACGTACGACTATTTTATCGTAAGTCAAACAGACTGAGTGACCACTTTTTTATCTTTGGTAACTCTCCACCTGATTTCCAGAGCCACACTCCTAACGATCGAAAGTCTTATTCACTTTTTGTTTTACGAGAAGTAGAATCTGAAACAAAGTTCTCGAATGAACGTCGCTACCTTTGTAAGTTATTCCCATTTGTCTTGAAACACTACCTGACTTTCAAACACACGTGGGGGGGCAGTATACAACTTCGGGAGGGACGGAGAGTATACTACACATAATAATCCTTCATCCTGGAAACCCTTAACTAAGTTAAAAAAGGTCATCAGTACATGGTTACCCTGGCAAGCTGGTATTTCTTCCGTCTCACGGTTTCTTGACTACAAAAGATCAATACCACGACCTCTTCTGAGAACTTTCAGGGAACCTGTGGTTTCTCTAGTTTGGTCAATTGGGATTTCCTTTAGTTGGGACTTATAAGTAACTTTCCTGACTACGACTTCGACTTTGAGGTTGTGAAACCGGTGGACTACGTTTCTCGACTGACTACCCTTTTCTGGGATTATGACCCTTTCTAACGTCCGTCCTCTCCCCTTGTTACCTCCCACTCTACCAACCTACCGTAGTGGTTGAGTTACTTGTACTTAAACTCGTTTGAGACCCTCTATCACTTCCTGTCCCCTCGGACAGTACGACGCCAGGTACCACAACGTTTCTCAGCCTGTACTGAATCGCAGACTTGTTGTTGTTGTTGTACCCAAATCTACTCCAGTACCGTTCAAGGGGGTACTATCCTAATCACGAGAATATTCTTTTCCTTCTCTGTCGTCTCGAGAACCGGGAGAGATGGAACTAGAACCTAAGGGGTCGGAGGTCTTGACACTCTTTAGTTACAGCAAACTCGGAGGACCATATACCACAACACAATATCGGTGGACGCGATTCTGTGAGAATTACCCGTCGATAATGAATTCGTATCCCAAGAGAATTCGTCTTTGCTTATCAGGTTGGGACTTTGGTCACTTTGGTTCTGACCAATTTTATTACATTTGTGTCACACTCTTCGGAACTTAAGACGGACCCTAACAGTGAACCCTCCATGGGAAACTTACCTCGGACCTTCTTCCTTTCCCTAAACATAGGAACCCCATACTATCGTAGTCTCTCCACTCTGTAAGTAGCGTTTACTCGCGTCTCTTCTCCGACTTGACGTTTAGTTACACAACTGTTTTATACGGTTCAGACTGTTTACCTCCGGTTCAGTTTTCGCCGTCGGAACCGAGACAAGTAGAAGAGTGAAGTCTCAAATCAGACTGTCTAAACGTCTCTCTCCCTCGTCTCAAAGAACCAGTAATCTCTTTAGTAGTGACTTCCTACGTGAAAAGACAACTACTCGATCCTCGGGGAATCATAAGGGTCGTAGTCTCAACGGGGTTTCGGTCTCTGTAAATGACTGAAAATCAGAGATGATTTAGAGAGTCTAAAGAAGAACGACCGAGGGTACAATTATTCACCATATGACCTCACAAAACGTGTGGACTCTAGAGAGACGAAGACCCGTTTGGTAATCGGACTTTTAAGATATTTCACTCAAAAACTTCCAGACTACTGAAAAGATGAGAAAGTTTACGAAGACATGGAGGTTTAAGAGTAAGACCTTTAGTGTCACTTAATTCACACAGACTTAAAACAGTAATTCCTCTACCGGACCAAGAGACAGAGACTACTTCCTACCTCCTTAGTTCACACACCCGAGGAAAAGTCGTCAAAAGAGGAGAGGGTCCAGTCGTCTACCGTCTCGACCAACCCCGGTTCCAGAGGAAGACTGGTGGGAGAATTTAGTAGAAACGTAGGGACGGTGCCGTTGGTAAACAGAATTTTTCGAGTGTCGAAGGTGTAATTGGGTGAAACCCCTAAAGAGTAGTTCTCTTCCAAATATATTTGTCCCTATTCGACACGTCAACTTAAACCAAACAATGACAACCTTCCCTAACACTCTAGTCCACCGTCTCCCAAGTACAGAGGTCTGTCTAAGACTGTTGAAAAGGAGGTAGTAGACCCGCCGGCAAAAGAAGACGGCGTGTAGGGAAACTCCTAAAATTTATAAAGAGAACCAAAAGTCGACTTAATCTCCTACCACTTCAGAACTCAGGGGACCTACTTGCAAAAGAATGCACTCTTAGACCTAACACTTGTCGTGGAAGAAACAGTTCACGTTGCCGAAGTCTATGACTCGACATAAACACCAGTACGAGCTGACAATAAGTCAATCCTCCACTAAAACGATAAAACCCTCTACTCCCTTTACCTTTATTTACCCCAACGAAAAACTCAGGTCTTTAGGTAAACCGAGTTACCTCGACTGTGTGAAATAACGTCCAAAATCCCGGAGAAAGATTAAGAGTCATCTTTGGCTAAGGGACGAATCTAAAGGATTCCGGTGCAGACAATCAGCCTTTCCTCTGACCCCATCGGTCTTGACGGCGACGTCTAGAGAGAGGAGACGAAAGAAAAGAGACCAGGGAGGAAAGAAACGGAAAGAAAGGGGTCTTAGGGAATCTCGAACTACTCGAAAAGGAAAGGAAGGGGAAGACACGAGGACCCTTTAGGTAAAACATTTCGTGGGCCTAAATTAAGTCGTCGGGATCTCCCACTATCCAAGTTTACATCGGTGGTTTCCTTAAACCTTTTAGAGAAGTTTCTCGGACCGAAAACTCACATAACAGAACACCATGTTAGGAGAAAACTTAAAGTCTTCGGATTACAATTAAGAAAGAAAGAGTAGCGTAACGAAAAGATTTTTAAGAATTTAAGGGGTGGAGGGGAAGTAGAAGGTTTCAGTTTACCTCTACCCAGTTCGACGGATCCCATATTTACGTAACTTGTCGTAATAAATTGTTGTTAGAGAGATCCATCCGTAAACGATCCTCACTTAGGGTTCCAAAGGCTCTAATGAATCGGGTATCATCTACGTGTTTCTTCATTTATTTATTCATCGACTTCGAGGTCCTGAAACCGGTGGAGTCCGCTCCTCAACTGAGTAACCTTTTCTGAGACTACGACCCTCCCTAACCCCCGTCCTCCTCTTCCCCTGCTGTCTCCTACTCTACCGACCTACCGTAGTGACTGAGTTACCTGTACTCAAACTCACTTGAGACCCTCAACCACTACCTGTCCCTCCGGACCGCACGGCGCTAAGTACCCCAACGTTTCTCAGTCTGTGCTGACTCGTTGACTTGTTTCATCCACTTACCCACCGTCCCTCTACCTTTACTGTCTAAAACAACTTACTCGTCTAAAGTACAGAAGGATTCGCAGAAGTTTTAAACCGAGGAACCTCCACGGCAGATCTCGATTCTTTCGGAGAACAAGTCAGGGAATCAACACAGGGTGAGAAGAGTTGGGGTACCTGACATGGGGTGGTCCGAGGAGACATGTACCGTAAGAGGTCCGTTCTTATGACCCCACCCAACGGTAAAGGAAGAGGTCCCCTAGAAGGGGTGGGTCCCTAGCTTGGGTGCAGAGGACGTAACCGTCCACCTAAGAAATGACGACTCGGTACTCCTTTCGGTTCTTTCAGAGATCATCAAGCATTCATTTTCCGACAAAATTAAAAGACCGAAGGAAGGAATCGTTTTGCCGTGAGAACGGAAAACTGGAAAATGGGAGGGAGGGGTACTTCCTAACCCTCCTATGACTTCCTACTACTAGGACTACTTCCCAAAGAAATTGTTCTGTCGTTCAAAGTGACTGAAAAACTTTTTGTTTGTTTGGTTGTACTCCGACGTTATAAAGGGTAATTTAGTGAAATTATACGGGCTACAGGACAGGAGAAATAATACTAAGAGTCACAACGTCGTTTAACACAGGACTTACAGGAACTAACTTTACATGTAAGGCGTAAGTCCATACCCCTGGTCTCACTGAGGAAAGAAACCCACACTTTACTGTAGACGCAAGGCCTGTCCGAAGTTGGTGGGCTGTTGACAAGAGGGCTCACTAGACACTCGACCCGGAAGCAGTGGACAAGTCAGACGGTTATATAAAAGGTGTAGACAGGAGGGTCAGCGGGGCTCTAAATAAAACGAACGGACTGCCGTTTTACAGGAACGTGGACTCCCTGGCTCCGACCCCTTTGTAGCTAGAGAACAAAGAAACTGTACTCAGGTAATCGAAGTAGACAGAACTCCTGTTTGGGCCGATTCTCGGCTAGACTAAAAAGAAGAAACCCCTGGAAAGTCTCAAAGTTCCAATGTCTCTTTAACCGAAACACGTTTCGAACAACGGTAGACAACGACCAAAGATTGGAGTCTCGGTAAATTCTCTACACGGTGCAATCTAAGTGTGTCTGCGAAATTGATTACTATGCAGGAGCATGAATTGGGTTCTCGTTTATAATTCCAAACAGGATAGACACGGTAAATAGATTTATAGGGTGCTAAGTCGGACAAAAACCGAAAAAACTGTATCACAAATAGACACTATTCTACAGTAGAAGTCGCCGTCGCACACATAAGACCTATCAGTATTTTATTATTACGTACACTTACCTCTCGGTTTTTTCGTTCGTCCCCTAAACCTCTAAGGACAAAACAAAATTAACTCTTTTGACTTTGGGTCTCTCGAATACACCGAAGGACAGTTTCAGAGTTTTAATCGAGTACAAAGTCCACTTTAAACGGAAACCGAAAATTTGTCTACTATCGTGACTTGAAAACCACTGACAAACGAATAATAAGGAGTCACAAGAATCTAAAGAATTGATTCTTTACTGACAAAAAATTCCATATTTATAATAAAAGATCATTTTTAAACTTTCCCCGATTTTTCATCTTCGGAGTCAGTCTTATACGTTGATATGTCGAGAAAGAGATATATATATGTGTGTATATACCCGAAGGGATCACCAAGTCCACCATTGCTTAGACGGACGTTACACCGTCTGGACCCAAGTTAGGGACCCAACCCTTCTACGGGACCTCCTCCCGTACCGTTGGATGAGGTCCTAAGACCGGACCTCTTAGGGTACCTGTCTCCTCGGACCGCCTGATGCCAGGTACCCCAGCGTTTCGTAGTCTGTGTCAACTAACTGATACGTGTCGTGTATACATATGTGTGTGAAGATATGTTTATTTATACTATTAATATAATTATAAGATACGACCCAAAAGAAAGTAATACAATGTATACGGAGTATAAGTGAAGGAGTGTATGTTTCAAGATTAGCATCTCGAAAAAATTCCTTTGGACACGATTCCTTTATTCCTCTCCTTCCTTATACGATATACGTACTTCTACGTAATACGTGACTACGGATATGTTCGTTTTTCAGTAGCCGTCTAACAAATAGGTTGTCATCTTTTACGTAATATCGTGTCATTTAATTGCACTATTAAACGTCAGTAACCTTACGATTCATGCTTCTAAAACAAACACCCGCACCCAACATTTTAGTCTAAACTTTTTAGTGCTGATGATAACAAGGCAGAGGAGACGATAGTTAACACCCTTTCCCTGCATGCGTATGACTGTTTATACGTTTTAAGACACTTTTGGTTGACCACAACCACACTAACAGTGACGAAAAAAAAGAAACGAAATTTTAAGAAGACATCAAAGTATAACCAAGTGTGTCGCACTAATGTTAGCACCCCATGCAATGCAGTCCTTTGCCTTTGTGTGATCCACTTTTCCTACCGTCACTGTCACTGTTCGTGACTTGCGGCACACATTTTTACTGTCTATAAAGGTCAACCGGTCCCTCCCAAAGCCTAGGAGTCCACCCGGAACCCTTGGTATTTAACTTATTCTGGTATACTTTCCACGACCAATAAAGGTTAAGGGTTAGGATATAAGGGTTATTTAATTATAAAATCTTTCTGGTAACCGAAGTCTTCAGAGGTTTTATACATTCATCGTCCTTACTACTGACCCGGGGTTTAGGGACCACAGGTAAGAAATCTTTGCACACTATGGCTTCACCACTCCTATAATCCCTGACTCGAACGAGAACCGTATTGGAACTTTATCGGGTAGAAACAAAGGTCGGCGGTGTTCCTGCCACGGGGCAGAGAGAAGGTTGTCCGCACTCGTACCTAGGGAGAAGGGGTCCGAACTAAAAGAAAAGGGTAGGGTCTCAGAGAGCAGGTGGACGGTAGGAGAGTTCCTACGAGTCCTGAATCAGACGAAAACCCCGCGACGAGGGAGGTGCCACGACACATATCCCCAGAAGACCCTCGTCTTTCTGCATTGATTGTCTCCCTTTTAACAAAAAAGCTCGATTATCACAAACCACGAAGAGTTTGGTCTGACATCCTCCCCGGAGTGAGTGCGTCCCACTCAGGTTCAGTCCCTCCGTCTTCTCCTAACTTTTCCAGAACTGAACCTCGATGACCCCTCTACATACCCCACAGGGCCGTAGACAGACCCTGTAAGGGGTCACCGAGTCTCCATTTCTTAGCTGGAAGCTACGTCCTCGGTGTCCTCTGAGTCCAAGTTAGGGACACAGCCCTTCTAGGAGACCTTTTCCCGTACTGTTGGGTGTGGTCACAAGAACGGACCTCTTAGGGTACCTGTCTCCTCGGATCATCCGATACTAGGAACCCCAGTGTTTGTCAGTCTGTACTCATTCCGTTGAATTGTACAATCGTACAGACCCTGTATTAATCCTTCTTCTAAAAGATAAATTCCATCCCCGACCACCCCCACATTAGAATGTACCAAGTGCATTGGTCGTATCGAAGGGAAATAGAACTCTGCTCCTAAGGTCATTTTCCTAAACAACTCGATTTTCAATTATAGAATATCGAATGTCACACATAAAGTATTAAACAACAACAAATCAGACTGAGAAACGTTGGGGTACCTGACGTCGTGCGGTCCGAAGAGACAGGAAGTGATAGAGAGCCTCAAACGAGTTTGAGTGTAGGTAACTCAGCCACTACGGTAGGTTGGTAGAGTAGGAGACGTCAGGGGAAGAGGAGGACAGGAGTTAGAAAGGACGTAGTCCCAGAAGAGGTTACTCAACCGAGAAGTGTAGTCCATCGGTTTCATAACCTTGAAGTCAGGTTACTTATAAGTTCCAACAAAAGGAAATACTAACTGATCAAACTAAAGGAACGTCAGGTTCCTTTAGAGTTCTCAGAAGAGGTCGTGGTGTCAAGGTTTCGTAGTTAAGAAACCGCAAGTCGGAAGAAATACCATGTTGAGAGTGTAGGGACGTACTGATGACCTTTTTGGTATCCAAACTGATATGTCTGGAAACAGTCGTTTCACTATAGAGAGAAAAATTATACGACAGATCCAACCAGTATATAAAAGAAGGTTCCTCGTTCGTAGAAAATTAAAGTACCGACGTCAGTGGTAGGTGTCACTAAAACCTCGGGTTCCTTTATTTCGGATAGGGACAAGGGTAGCAAAGGGGTAGATAAACGGTACTGCACTACCCTGGTCTACGGCACTAGAAACACAAAACTAACAACTCAAAATTCGGTCGAAAAAGTGAGAGGAGAAAGTGAAAGTAGTTCTCCGAGAAATCAACGAAAAGTGAAAGACGGTAATTCTTTCCTACCCCATAAAAGTTTTCAAAATAACAGAATACAACTAAAAGAATTATGAGAAATTAAAGGGGTGGTCGGACAAGGGTGTCGAACAAATGCACGACTATGGGAAGGGAAGTTAGATATAAAGGGTAGACATAATGAGGTCCCAGTGATAAAAAAGTATCTTATAAAGATGAACTCACTAAATGACTATAGACTTTTAATTGTATAGCTTCGGTTCCAAGTTTTAGCAAAAGACAACGTTCTGTTGTCTATCATGAGTCATAGCTTAAAGAGTGACATTAGTTTAAGGTGAATGAGGTTTCCATCTATTCGAGGGTCCCTCCGGTCCCCGGTCGTCCCTAGTTCAGGTTCCGACCCTTGGTCCTTTGGTCCCGACTCGATGGAAGACAGACGCGTGCCGAGACACTAGTACATTTAGTAAATTGAAGAGGGTGAAGTGTGGTCCCCCACCGAACTGGACGAATTAGACGTCTAGAAGAAGTCCGAATTTTTTAAGACCAAGAGAAGGGACTAAAATTATAAATTACTATACGTATCAACAGGAAAACGACGTACTCTTAATCCGCACTTACTATTTACCGAGTGTTACTTACCGAGAGTAATCAATATGGAATTTCTTTTGTGTAGGTAAAAATTCAGAAAGGAGAACAGTAAAATAACCCAAAAGGTCATAGCCATCAATCATAGTCACCGTAAACTAAAAGGGACCCTCGGGACGTAGGAAAATAATAACGGTAGGAGCTGGAGAAGAGAGACAACAAAAGTAGTATCACCGACACCTGTGTATACAATTTCTGATAATGTCACACAGGAGTCAGTGAGTCAGTACAGGTCGAGAAAGGCTGGAGTACCTGACATCGGGTAATCAGAGGAGACAGGTACCTTAAAAAATCCGTTCTTAAGACCTCACCCAACGGTAAAGGAAGAGGTCCTCTAGAAGGACTAGATTGGGTCCAGAGGACGTAATGTCCGTCCAAGAAATGGTGGTCACGGTGAACCCCTCGGGTTTCTGATAATTCGACCTATAATAAAGGGTTTAGTGATCAACGAAGGACAACATTAAGACACTATGGCACAAAGAAAGGAGACAGTAAGGGAGAGTAGGTCCCTTCTAGGAAACAACCGTCGAAGAACGGATAGGACTTGCTTCCAATTTTTGGATCTCTACTCGTACCTCCTTAATTCTTTGTCCCAGACACGATGTTCTCAATTGTCAGATCCCACAACTTAATAACTCGACGAGTTAGTGGCACCCATCCCAGACCTCTTGGTCCCGTGCGACTTCCTTGTACCGTCTCCCGTTGTGGGTGGTACCCTTTCTGGGACCTCGGGTGGAAGGGTCTACCACCCCCAGACTATACCACTCTTCTTTCTCCCACTGAACCGTAATGTCCTACGTCCCTCGATCTTACCTCCGACAGACTATTTCACCAGAAGATCCGAGACATTCAATTGAAATGGACTATTTGTAGTAGAAGTAACAATATTGATTATAATTAACTGGTGACACTTACCTAAAGGGATCACCGAGTCTACCAATTCCTAGACGGACTCCACGTCTTCTGGACCCAAGCTAAGGACCCACCCCTTCTAGGGGACCTCTTTTTTTACTGTTGGGTTAGGTTATAAGGACGGACCTCTTAGGGGTACCTGTTTCCTTGGACCGTCCGATGTCAGGTAACCCAGTGTTTCTCAGCCTGTGTCGACTCACTGATTGTGATGTACTTACACTTTCCGTGATACCATTCATGATATTCTCCCAGTAAAATAAGGAGCGTAATAGGGAAAATCCATGCAACAAAAAAAAATTAAAAAGAAATAAATAGAAATAATAATAATAAAAACTATGTCTGGTAACTATTCAGAAATAACTTAAATAATGTCACAGCAAAGACAAAATAGAAAACCCAAAAACCGATGTTCCGTACACCTTCGAATCAAGGGTCTGGTCCCTACCTTGGGTGTGGGGACGTAACCTATTTAGTACCCAGTCCTCAGATTTCGTATCGTTAAACCCCTTCGAACCGAAGTCAGTGTACCCATCGCCAACGACCTCGGTCGAAGACCTTACAGACAAATTCCCTACTCCTCTTCTGTAAACGAAAGGGGAAGACGAATGGACTGTACTGTAGGGGTTTCGTACATTGACGGCATAGACAAAATAGGACAACTCTACCTGGGTCTGTGAATTTGGTCCTTCCGTAGTTCTGAGACTTTTAAGATACAGTAACTCGTTCGGTCAGTATTTCACTTCGACCTTTCCTTTCTTTTTGAAACTAAGGGAAACCATAGAAGATTAACTTTAACCGGTATACCTTCAGGATTCGTTTCTACGAGAACTGGGTTCGTCGGACCATGAAGAGAAGGATTCGACTTTCGCGTGGTGTAGGGATCGGAGCACACCGGGACATCGTGGAGAATTCCCGACAAGGAAACCTGCTGTCGGTTCACCAGAGATCTCTTTAATAGGCCTTTAACTAAGACTACGATTCCTCAGGAACTCTCTTTATCGTAGACAGAGAACAAAGTCTCATTAAGTCGACTATCTAAAAAAAAAAAAATCCGTCCATGTTTTAAGGTACGACGAGTTTCTACTCACAAGGAATACATCCTAAATTATGAACCTGTCAAGGTCGTCTCCACCCCCTCTAAAACTACGGTTAGAGACTAACCTTACAAAAAGGTTATGATCGTACACCAAGACACCATCCTAAAGTCAATCAGTTCAAAAGGCGAGTCAGTATACTAAACCACGAAGACCATAAATGCAAGAGTAGATCATATCTACTGGACAGTGACTTGTAAAAACAGCACGAAAAAAAGGAAAATTAAGTTATCGGTTTTTTTTTTTTCTTCCCAAGAGATACACTCTGGAGTATACTGAAAGTGACCCTCGACAGAGGTGAAAGTTGAAGGTAAAGGAAAATTTAAGGTGACCGACCGGAATCAAAGGTGTACACGTCGACCCTTCCGAGAACACACTCCGGACCAGTAGTATAAAGGAAACGTCTAGACTCACGAAAAAAAGAAAATTGAAGAGTTTATACTGTGTTTTAGTTCTGAACTTTATTAGACATCACCACACCGGTTCCCACCTTTATACTCCGTATGTAAAGATATCTCGATATATAATATTAGTAGGAAAAAATACGGTAAAATATGGACACTTTATGGAAATACTTAACTATACGAAGGGGTCCAGTAAACCCTTCCCGACCACAAACGTAACTGAATACAGATCTCTAGATGTCACTCTACAAATCACTCTAAGTAATCCCAAAATGTCTTTATTTTCTTAGTTCGTTAAAACTGAGTAGTTCCGAAATCCTAAAATGTTTTTATTTCCTCAATATCACTAGCATTTTGAGGATCTTCTTTCGTATCCACTTTGTAAGAGAATCCAGTCAGAGAGGTCAATTACCTTTATTTTTACTTTTATTTATTTACCCTGGATTAGTTTGAGTATTCGAAAACGTGACGAGTCATTTATATTTTTTTACTTTTCTGTTGGACACCTTACCCTCTTTAATAAACGTCTACTACGGTGCTTGTTCCCGAATTAGAGGTTTTACGTCTTTGTCGAGTATGGTGAGTTGTTGGTCTTTTGTTTTGTTGGGTTAACTTTTTACTCGTCTTCTGGAATTATCTGGAAAGAGGTTTCTTCTGTGGGTCTACCGGTCACTCGTGTACTTTTATACGAGTTGTAGTGTTTAATAATCTTTGTGCCTTTAACTTTGATGTCACTCCAGGGTGGAGTATGGACAGTCTTACCCGTAGTAATTTTCAGAGGTTTATTGTCTACGACCTCTCTCACACCTCTTTTCCCAGGGGAGACTGTGACAACCACCCGGATATTCAACCACGTCGGTGATACCTGTAGTGATACCTCCTAGGAGTTCTTTTGATTTTTATCTTGATGGTATACTAGGTCGTCAGAGTGAGGACCCGTATATTGGTCTGCTTTGAGCTTAAGTTTTCCTACGTAGTGGGGATACAAGTATCGTCGTGATAAAAGTTATTGATACTGTTCCTTCGTTGGATTTACAGGTAACCGTCTACTTGTCTATTTCTTCTATGCCATACATATATGTCACCTTATGATGAGTCGGTATTTTTGTTGTTTTATTACGGTAAACGTCGTCGTACCCACGTCGGTCTCTAATAGTATGATTCATTTAATCTTTCTCTTTCCGTTTGCGACACACTATAGTGACTGTACACTTTAGATTTTATCCCGTGTTTACTTGAATAGACGTTTTGTCTTCGTCTGAATGTCAGTATCTCTCGACTGAACACCAACGGTTCCCACTACCTCTGTCCCTCTCCCAACTTGACCATTAAATCCGAACCATCTATGGTTGATCATATATATTACCCACTTGTTGTTCCAGGATGACATATCGTGTCCGTCGATATAGGTTATAGGACCCTATTTGGTATTACCTTTTCTTATATATATATATATATATATATATATATATATATATATATATCAACACATTTTGACTCAGTGAAACGACAGTCGTCCCTAACCGTTTTGTAACATTTAGTTGGGACGAAGTTATTTTGTTTTTCAATACTACCGACTTTTGATCTCAAAACCACTACTAGTGTGACGTCACATATGTCTTTAACTTAATATTACAACATGTGAACTTTACATAGTTTACAATATTTGTTTACAATGACGTCAACTTTTTTCCCTAATCAAATGTTCTACACTTTACAGAAACTTAAATTTTATATATGTCTACCAGAGTTAGTAAACAAGTCTACCTATAAACGTACGTGCCAACACCATATGTACAGTCGACTAATTTGACGGTTACCCCGGCGGAGGTCGGATGACCATATTTACCGGAGGACCAAGGGTTTACAAGTAATAGTCATGTCAGAACGAAACAAAAACGTAACACAGAAATTAGTGTATGACTCTTTTCTTTCTTTTCGCGAAGGGAGTATCGAGTCAACCATTTCTTAGACGGGTGTCACGTCTTGTGGACCTAAGTCAGGGACCCAACCCTTCTAGGGGACCTCTTCCGTTACCGTTGGGTGAGGTCATAGGAACGGACCTTTTAGGGTACCTGTCTCCTGGGATCACCCGACGTCAGGTACCTCAACGTTTCTCAACCCGTGTTGTCGGAACGAAACAAAAACGTAACACTGAAATTAGTGTATGATCAGTATAGGACCAATAAACGTTGTTTCTTAAAGTCTGAAGTAGACACAAACGAGGTATAGGAAAACAATATGACATACTGAAGATGTACTGTATAACCAAGAATGAAACTAAGGATAATTGAGATAGTTGAGGATGGAGTCTAGAAACGTTCATCTTAATGTGTCTCCATGAACAGTGTTTTAAACAACTCAGTCGTCACATCTTCCGACGTCATTAAACGAAATGGTACCTTCCAATATGTCTAAAATTACCTAAATAGACCTCTTTCTTTCGTCTGACAAAAGAGTGTTCTTTTACAAGAAAAGAAATACAAGAAACACAAGTATAAAAGAGAAGCTGAAAGTGACATTTTACGGGAGGGAGTCAAAACTTTAATCTAGTCGTTCTTGTTCCTGTCAACAGTTTTCAACGGCGAAGACCGAACCTGTTCTTTAAAGTGTACAACGAAGGTAGGACAATTACACTTAACGGATATTTATCTGAAATCGTTAACTAAAATGAAAAACATTAGTCGACGGGGGTCTCCCTAGTAATTACCTACCGGAACTTTTTCCTTCTTTAAAGATACACAAACTGTACGAAAGTAATGTCATTAACCCCTTTTTCTCTTCTTTACCCTACACTGAGTCCCGAACCCCCAGAGACACAGGATCAAACGAAGAGTCTACCTTGAGACACGGACTTTGTGTAAGAACGGAAGACGACGACCGAGTCCAACCGAAAGGAACACCGGTACCCGACTGGAACCAGAGGGACTGGGACGAGGTAGGGGACTCCGGTAGAGGACGACGGGGACACCCCGTGTCCACAGAGGACGGTACGGTAGGGTGGATGGTTTACATCAGGGGATCCATGAGGGTAAAATCCACGAGAGATCCTATTTCGGTAATCCTACTTCTAACTTAAGTTTTAGTGAAAATAAACCAACTAGCACCAATCTTAGCAGAAACTAGTAACGGACGTTCGAAGTTGTGTGATCGTCTCTCAGGTTACTTTACATAGTACGTCACAGAGAAATATTTAACAAAAGAAATTCTCCATACTTGTCCTGAAGTGACCACCGGGTCACTATTTCTTGGGTGGTCGGTTACGTCCCCTGTGCCCAAACTAGGGACCAGACCCTTCTAGGGTGTACGACGTCTCGTTGATTCAGGAACATGGTGTTGGTGACTCGGGCACACGGACCCCAGGCACGGGGCACCGTTCTCTTCAGTGGTGCTACCCTTTCGGTTCGTGATGTTACTCCTCATCGGGGGTGAGCGACGTTGTTCTCTTTTCGGACGTGTTATTTTTTTTAAATTTGTTTTATTCTTGATTTCTCGGAGCAGTACTTTCACTTTCCTCTCACTTTTTCAACCGAATTTCCAGTTGTAAGGCTTTTGATTCTAGTACCGTAGACCAGGGTAGCGAAGTACCGTTTATCTACCCTTTTGTCACCGACTGAAATAAAAAGACCCGAGGTTTTAGTGACATCTACCACTAACGTCGGTACTTTAATTTTCTGCGAATGAGGAACCTTCCTTTCAATACTGTCGTATAATTTTTCGTCTCTGAAACAGTTGTTTCCAGGTAGATCAGTTCTGATACCAAAAAAGGTCATCAGTACATACCTACACTCTCAACCAGATTTTTCTTTCGTATTACGGTTTCTTAACTACGAGAACTTGACACCACAACCTCTTCTGAGAACTCTCAAGGAACCTGACGTACCTCTAGGTTGGTCAGGTAAGACTTCCTCTAGTCAGGACCCACAAGTAACCATTCTGCCTACAACTTCGACTTTGAGGTTATGAAACCGGTGGACTCCTCTTCTCGACTGAGTAACCCTTTCTGGGACTACGACCCTTTCTAACTCCCGTCCACCTCTTCCCCTGCTGTCTCCTACTCTACCAACCTATCGTAGTGCCTGAGTTACCTGTACTCAAACCCACCTGAGGCCCTCAACCACTACCTGTCCCTCCGGACCGTACGACGCCAAGTACCTCAGTGTTTCTCAGCCTGTACTGACTCACTGACTTGACTTGACTTTGTTTTTTGTCAATACTTGTCTCGAGTGACCCAAGGAGCAATATCGTTACTCGAATTATCTCACTATAAGGACGACTGACTAGAACCTTTACTTTCAAAGTAAGTGTTCCTACTTTAATTTCGTGATAGTTCAAATTTTACAGTACGTCAAGAAACAGTCACTCCAAGTAATACGATATAATAATATAAGCATGTTAAAGAAAGAAGATTCCTCGAATTATAAGAGCGACTTACAATTTGTTGACGGCGTTTTAAGAACACTCTAATAATAAAAAGGATTACTGTATTTTAAAAGTTTTAATAAATGATTAATTAGGAAAACTTAAAGAGGTTTCATCCCGCTTAAGTTTGTCAGTCGTCGGAGGAGGAGAGGCTTCGACCCGACTAATAACGTAGAGCGTAGGAAGGAAAGGTACATTGACTCGGGATCTACCTCTTCACGTAAGAAGACCCTTTACTGTAAAACATCGGAAAGTTTGTCGAAGAAATTTTGTTTTCTCTTATTTTTAACCTGTGTACACATTTAGAAGACCCTTGGGACACAGATCGTCTCCCTAAACTTAGTTGAGGTTATAGGTCAGACCTTCACGGAACCTGAAAAGGTCCTGTTTTCGTTCATTTTGAACCTTAGGATGGATCACACAATGGTCAACTTTAGTGAGTGTCAAATAAATTTAGATCAACAAGAACGAGGAAGGAGAACCGTCATTTATCTTATTATTACTTTTCAATAAACAAAATCTGTATCCTTCGTTTGAATACGAATGGTTTACCCTTTCCCCTCCTCCGTCCTATTTAGTCCTCATACCCTAATTGTCTATGGGTGACGATACAAAACCCTGAAGGGTCCAGTACGTCACCAACTTCTTAGGCGGACGGGTATTTCCTCTGTGTTCTCTGCGTCCAAGTTAGGGACCCATCCCTTCTAGGGGACCTCCTCTTTTACCGTTGGGTGAGGTCATAAGAACGGACCCCTTAAGGTACCTGTCTCCTCGGACCACCCGATGTCAGGTACCCCAGCCTTTCTGAGTCTATACCCGTACGTGTGTGTGTGCTACATAGTTTATCTATTTGTTGTTCCGAAACGACATCTATATCGTACACCTTGGTATAAGTTATAGAACGTTATTGGATCTTACCTTTTCTTAGACTTCGACACGAAGACGTTGATTGTGTCACGATATTTAGTTGATATCAAATTATTTGTAAAAATGTCAATAAAAATTTGTCGTTTCACTATATCTAGAGTTAGCGACACTGAGACTAACAATCATAACACGCGGAGGACAAGCCAAAACACCACCTCTGCCGCAAACCGAACTGACTCTGAGTGGAGAACCGAGAACGACAAACGGAACTACTGAAACCGAACACAACTGACCGGACATAACATCCAAGACCTTAGACAACATCCTTCTCGAGTTCACCGAACCTAGACTAGGAATCCTCCTTTTTCCCTATCCGTCCTTCCACAATCCTTCAGGAAAGGATTAAGGTCAGAAAGACACTGTCGGGTTGGAGGACCTTTGCAGACTCAATATGAGGAAATGACCTGTGAGCGTCGGTACCAACTGGGACCGTGGCCCTCGACAGACTCCAAGGTCGGTAGTCGTCGTCCACGGCGGTCGGGTAGGAGAGTAAGAGTCTCAGAACTACCCCACACCGGGAACACACGTACCCGGAACAGCGAGAACATCACCAAGTCAAAGGTCCGTTTTCGTTCCTTCTCGAAAGGGTATCTCCCAGGTCGATAGACTGTGACCATAGGAGTGAACTTTATGTAGCTAACCCCCTCAAGGGACCACCAGACCACCAATTCTGAAGTCGAAGGTTGTGTTCCCCAAGCCCAAGTTGGGGACAACAACAAGTCAGCGAGGTAGCACAGGATGAGAAACGTCGGGGTACCTGACAGGGACAAAGGACAGGAAGAGACAGAGGACCTCAAACGAGTTTGAGTACAGGTGACTCACCCACTACGGTAGGTTGGTAGAGTGGGAGACAGTGGGCGAAGAGGAGGACGAAAGTTGGAAAGGGTCGTAGTCCCAGAAAAGGTCACTTAGTCAAGACACGTAGTCCACCGGTTTCATAACCTCGAAGTCGAAGTCGTAGTCAGGAAGGTCACATATAAGTCCCAACTAAAGGAAATCGTACCTGACCACACTAGGGACCAGTCCCTCGCTTCTAGGGTGGACGGAACACCGGGTTTTAGGTTTTGTATTTTGTCTTCGTTATACCATTGTCTAAGTTCTTTCTGAAATTTTTACCAGGTGTATTTTTTTTTTTATAGAAATCTTTTTATGTAACTAACGTTCTCTGGTCGTTCTTTAGGATACTTTTCCGTTCACTGAGAATCTATAATAGGTCGTTCCTTTCGTCTCACAAGGTCTCTTAGTCTTGCGGGAGGTCATTGGGAATTTAAGTGAGGGGTGAATCCTATACACTAACTTTCTAGACATGTACGACACACTGGAATTCGAGATGGGAAGTCACCCCAGTCAGAGAGGAACATAACGAATAACAACCTGAGGGTACTTCGGTTCAACAGAGGTTCTACACAGGGTACCTATGTGAAAACCTACTCACTACTCGTTTGATGTCAGACCCCAAACTCCACCGCGTGTGTGTGACGGATTGCACGAACGACTTCAGGGAATACTAGATTGCAAACCCTTAGGGAGTAGTGTTTCTACCTCCTACACTCCTGGCCTCCTACGTCACATTCGGTCGACGTAGGACGACGGAGACGCCAGGAAGAGGGGTGCCCGAGGTCCCTACACGGACGGGAGGTTGCCTACCCAATCCAATTGGGGTAAGCGCCTTCGTTTCCCTACGTCCGGTTTGTTTCACTCTTAAATGTGACGGGTTCCCTTTATGGGAGTAAATTTCCGCCTCCCCTAGAGTATCCGTATTCACGTGTGAATCTTGTGGTTTTGCCTAAGAAAATTTATCCACGGGAAGACTCTCACTCTCTTTGTGTAATTCGTGAATTGTCAGAAATTAAAAATACATTTAACCATAAAAATAAGAGGTTAAATTTTTCGCACAACAATTTATTTTGTGTCTACTTCTTTTGGTGTGTGTTGGTACGTATCGAATTGTTTTGTAATCTGTCAACTTAAGAGTCCTGTTCACTAACTTTAGACGTCAGTGTGGTCCTCGGTGCACAGGGTAGGGTTCAAACTGGACTGAGAGACGGAAGTTTTCATTGGTAACTGGCCCACGGCCCAGGAAATCAGTAAATAAGTGATAAACTGTACTTACTGTAAAATCTATAGGTTCTGTATCAAGATTTATTTGGGCTAAGAGGACTAGTCTGCACCAAACTAGGGACCCAACCCTCCTAGGGACCTCTTCCCGTACCGTTGGGTGAGATCACAAGAACGGACCTCTTAGGGTACCTGTCTCCTCAGACTGGTCGATGTCAAGTACCCGAACGTTTTTAAGTCCGTTCTGACTCGTGTGTGTGTCTTAAATTCTAAGTCGTGGAACAACCATTACTACTCTCTCTGTCTATACTAATTCAGTGTTAAAACAAACAAAGATATCCTGAATGTGACATTCTCGTCGTCTATATAACGTTTCCTTTATAATCATCAGTTTTACAGTCACTGAAAAAGGGGGATTTATGAGTATACGGACCAATATCAAAAACTCTACCCTCCTTTCTCTTTTTACGTAAATCTTACAAACAAAAGAGGTGGTCAGAAAAGGACCCTCTCTTCTCTCTTGCTCCGCTTTACTTAAGAGAAAGGGGTAAATAGAGAAGTAGATGTCCAAGGTAGGAGATTGTCAAAGGAAGGAGACTAAATTTACGTTACGAGGACCCTTGTACAAAATACATCTGAGTTATTTTGTCCTAATCAGACTATCACCAAACAAGTTTGACCGTGTTTTAACCCTCGTTCACGATAAAGGATGGACGGTCTACAACATAGACCATTTTCTTTGCACCCTATTAGATACAATGTTAGAGGACCCGGAACCATATAACACTTTAAATCCCTTCCTTGTTTCAGTCCTAAGTCCGTCTTCCTAGATCTTGTACTCTTCTTTCTTTCAACACACGAATGAGCACCCCGAAGGGTTCACCCCGGTCACCATTTCTTGACGGACGGATGCGTCCTCTATATTCTCTACCCCCGAGTTAGGGACCTAACCCTTCTTAGAGGACCTCCTCCCCTACCGATGGGGGAGGTCATAAGAACGGACTTCTTAGGGTACCTGTCTGTTCGGACCATTCGATGTCAGGTATCCCAACGTCTTCTCAACCTGTGTTAACTTCACTGAATTGTTCGTGTGTGTGTCGACGAATGGACGTAGATGTAAAAAGATTTATACACTTGGGTGAGAAAATTCCGATGAAAGTCAGTCCTAGCCCCACTCCAAGAGTCCCCGCACTGTCACCCTATAGTATCCCAAAGTGAGGGGTCTTCCTTGACGACCTGGATACTCCTTTACCACTGTCCTCAAACTTGACTAGTAGTTCGGAATCTCTTACCCTTCATAAGACTTTATTACTTCCTTTTGTGTCGTGCGAGGAAGGTACCCCCGATCCTAGTTCCTTCCTCGAGGTCCTCTCAGGCCTTAAGTGGGGAAGCGACGTACCTACGTCGCAGAAACAAGTACTAATCGTCTCTTGTACGGAAACGTACACTGTGACGACCCGCCGAGACTTTACTGGAGGGTATGCCGGGGACCTCCTACGGGAACTTTAAAAAGTTTTTTCGTTCCTTGGTATCTTTAACTTTCTTGCCTAGAAGAAACCCCCCAAAGTAAGGACCCCCCCAAGTAAAGGGGGAACCGGAGCGATGCATTTTGGCACCCCTCCATTGTTCATGGTCACGACTCTTGACTCTGACGCGAGAAAACGACGATTTCTACTGTCTCAGCTCGAAACCCTGTAGTCCTGTAGGCTCGTTTGTCATTGATGTGTTCGTCGTGTAGAACATGGCACCACTTACCAGTACAACTTCTCGTCCTCATAAGCTCTGACCCACAGGTATTTAGGGCTTCAATGATGAGATTGGAACTACCAGTAGAATCCGATTACACTGAACGATTCCTTCTCGGCTGAGTGACCTTTTCTGGGACGACGACCCTTTCTGACTCCCGTCCTCCTCTTCTCCCACTGTTTCCTACTCTACCAACCTACCGTAGTGGTTGAGTTGTCTGTATTCAAACTCGTTTGAGACCCTCTATCACTTCCTGTTCCTTAGGACTACACGAGGGGGTAGGTACCCCAGTCTTTCTCAGTCTGTACTGAATCCCTCACTTGTTGTTGTTTCACTCCTAAGACACTTTTTGAGTCTCACATCGACTTTATACCCGTATAGAAAGTTAGACGTTTCTGTTTTCTGTTAATTTTTTTGTGGACTAAAATTCTCATTTGTAAAAAAAGACTTACAACTTTATTAATCATTTTTATAAAACGTAAACACTTCTCAAATACTTCTACATAAGGGTCCCCTCGACAGTTTTTAGGGTGTCAATCCTATCTAGGTAAAATCTTTTAACTTTATAAAAACAATATTCTAACGAGTAAGGAATCATCAACTACAGAGGTAGTTCGTCAACCAAAGGTCCACCTATGTTTTCATCTGCCTTCCCTTAACTCAGGAGACTATTTCAGTTAGGTCACTCTTAAACCTGTACTGTTATACTGACGGTGCGGTTCGTTGAATCAACGATAAATATGATGTAAACTCTAAACAAAACTTCCAATTTATTTTATTACTCACGAAACATTGTTATATACGTTGGTTTTACGGTGTTGATTTCGTTTACAAGACACATACAGAGATTTATAGAGAAAGATTCATTAGTAGCTCTTGTATTTTTACGGTGGTAGGAATGTAACGTTAGTGGTAAGACTGTTTAAGTAAGATCTATACGTTTAGATTTATATAGGGTACATATGTAAAAGATACTCGCCTCTATAATTTTTTATTTATGACTTACGTCTTTACAACGCACTTGGAAAGTGGAACCGTGGATAAAACCTCCTTTTATCAAATTTCTTTGGTGTCATCGGGCTCGGTCTACTGACGGTCGACCGACTAAGGAACGAAATTGAACGAGACCATCGACGACGAGGATAGAACTGACACTAATTCCCCTTGTAAAATGGACCGTGTAAAGAGATGACACGTAAGGTGACACGAACCTCTTTTGCTGTAGAAGTGTAGTACAGTCTCTTTTTTGTCGTAGGGCGTTGGATAAACATGTTAATCCCTATTAAGATACATTCACCTTCGGCTACTCCCGTCTTATCTCACCAGTCGTCCAGTAGAGAGGTACGTCACAATTGTGCCTCTGTAAGACCCACAGGTACGACACAAAATTCGAGAATGGTTGAGAGTTCGAACGGATGAATAAATAATATTTGTAATTTTCGTCTCTGGAAGTGTTTTCCCGTTTTAATTGTTACTCACGTAAGTGTGTTTCTTTTACATAAACTTACTCCGCAGAGACGACAATCTCCCTAACAGTCACCCCAACAGAGTTTCCCACAAACACGAAAAGAGGTTTAACAAACTGAAACTGTTAGTTCTCGTACATCTCAGGGACATGGTCCTCATACGTGTATTCACCGTAAAAAAACAGACTTAAAAATGGTTAAGGTACTTATGAAAAACTCACGGATGATACATGACTCTGAAGAGACCATCGAGTCAACCATTTCTTAGACGGACGTTACGTCCTATGGTCCCAAGTTTAAGACACAACCCTTCTAGGAGACCGCTTCCTTGATCGTTGGGTGAGGTCATAAGAACTGACCTTTTAGAGTACCTGTCTCTCTCCTCGGACCGTCCGATGTCAGGTACTCCAGTGTTCCCAACATGTACTGAATCGTTGCTTCGGCGATGATACATGAACTACACATACAGAAACTTCCTGAGTCTCAGATCGTCTTCTACATTTATTTAATTATTGATCTTTACGACATAAACCATGACCCTTATGTGACCATTGTTTTGTCTTGCCACAGTTTTGTCTTTCCTAGACTCTGGAAATGAGAGAAACGTTCGATTGTCCAATCGGACCATTACAGTACCTACCATGGTCGTCTGTTTTTTAGGACCAAGTCTCTGTTTCCTGAAATAAACAACGAGTATAGTCCTGTCTGTCACATTTAAAGTACAAGTATAGTCAAGAAGAACGAGAGGTTTAGAATACGCTTTAACGTCACTACCAGGTCTACTTGTGGTACATGTGTTATCACTTAAATATCAAAGACGAAGAACTCACTTAGAATGATTAGATATGAAACAGAGTTTTAATGAATAATAATTATGTAAGTTTAAAAGTTTACATAATGGTAAATATAAACATAATGGTAAATAGTAATGTTACTATTACTGTCAATAGTATATTGACATAATAATCACCTTTTTTTAAAATTGAAAATAAATAAACAAATATCGACCCGACCCAGAAACAACGGCACACCCGAAAACAGATCCACACCGTTCGACCCCGGTGGGGAGTGACGTCACGAGCCGAAGAGGGAACAACACCTCCTACCCGAGACCCCGGGTGCCCGAGTCATCGACACCGAGGGCCCGAGATCTCGTGTCCGAGTCATCAACACTACTTGCCCGAATCAACGAGACGCCGTACACCTTTGACGGGCCTGGTCCCTAGCTTGGGGACAGACGACGTAACCGTCAACTTAAGAAATGGTGACTCGTCGGTCCCTTTGGGTCACTTTTTACAAAATTAGAGATAAATGAAAAATAAAGGTTGTTCTTAAAAGAGTAAAGTATACATTGGAATCTAAAAAAAAGAACTATTTATAGACTCGAAAGGGAAAGGAAAACAACGTAAAATTTATGGATTATCTTAAGTTTATTGAAGAACTAGTTAAAATGATTAAAAATAGTGAAATAAATGACATATAAATACATAAGAAGGAGACGGTAATAATTCCGAAACACAATAAGAAAAATTAAGAAAGATTTAAGTCACGAACAAAAGGTATGAAAACGGAAATTGAGTATTAACGAATTGTGACACCTAGAGTGGCATATGACTAAAGAATATCACACATATCATCCAGCATTCCCCACATACCTCATGTACCGTCTGTGAATACATGAGTTTGTCTCTTTAAATTTGGAAGCTCATGGATGCTACTGTAAAGAGAGGACGAGAAACGACACTCCTCAACTGCAAACACTAGTCCCTTTACTGGACGAAGAAACGTGAAATGACTAAGAGTAATTTTCTACTATTTTTTTTCTCATATTATTATGTAACTTTTTTATACTACGTACTTGATAAAAATAAGAATATAAAATTTTTAACGTTGTGATTACGCACGGACACATGAGTCGACACAGACTGAGAAACACTGGGACACCTGACATCGGGCGGTCCGAGGAGGCAGGCACCCCAAGAGGTCCGTGCTTATGACCCCAACGGTAAAGGACGGGACCCCCTAGAAGGGCTGAGTCCCTAGCTCGGGCTCAGAGGACATGACCCTCAGTCTAAGAAATGGTGACGTGGTGGATCTCGCGGGATGTTGTGATTATCTAGTAAGAATATTTCATCCTTACGTCATCTTATATTTCTTTTTTTTTTGTTTTTTGACTCGCAGAGGGACAGGGAAGTCACTGTTATGATTTGACATAAAAAAATTTTTTCTCTGAATAAATAAAAAAATTAATTTTTTATCCAGAATTTGAAAAATAAAGGATAACCCCATATCGACTAATTGTCACAACACTATCAAAGTCCACTTGTCGCTTCCCTGAGTCGGTCTGTATATGTACGTAGGTAAGAGGGGGTTCGAGCGGAGGGTAGGTCCGACGGTGGACTGTACCTCGTCTCAAGGAACACGACATACCATCCAGGAACGACCACTAGGTAAAGTTTATCTCGTCACGCATGGACAGGTAGGGTGTGCGGGATCGATAGGGAAGGAGGGTAGAAAGGGGGATCGTTGGGATTGAAACAAGAGATTCGTACACATAGAGAAAGACCAGTTGACATAAACATTAAGGGACAGCGGAGGACACTGGAAGGCACTAAACCTGTTCTCCAGGATAGAGTCCCGAAACAGAGTTGGACTTCCTGATAGGCATTGACTGAAAGAGCAGGAGAAAGACGAACGATTGTGGGTGTCTTCGTTAATATGGTATCGAAATGGGTTCGCGACTTGTTCCCGTCGAACCCCACCGTCGAAAGGTCCAGAAGTATTTGAATAGTTCGATTGTTGTCTTTTCTTTGACCTGAACGACTACACCCACACATCTAAACTCTCAACAGACCCGTCGACTTGTGGGAGGAGACAAGAGAAAAAACCGACACACAGGCAGGACCCACCGTCACGTCATCACCGTAATCTCCCCACGAAACGGGTCTCCGAGGCGATGAAAACTTTCCACCCAAAAGGATGGTTCACTTATAAGAAAACCACCACCCGGTTGACGCTGCACGTCACTTGATTGGGCTCCTGTAAACTCACTTGAAGTCTATAGGATTTGACACTAGTACAGGACGACTCGTTTTATTCTACAAGGGCTACCCCACACGAAAGGAGAAGTCAAACTAAGTCCTGCTTAATGGTCCCCTGTATTGAAAGATGAAAATACATCGTAGACACTGTAACGTCTACCTTCTGTACGACGTGAAACACTAACACTTTCTGTTTTGAGGTTACGACATCAAAGAAGTAGATCAAAGAAAGCCCTACGTGAAGGACACAGTACGCAGTCCTCTCGTTACCACAAAACTACTCTCCGTGACCCGAAGGCAACCCACCAAGTCGACCATTTCTTAGGCGGACGTTACACCCTCTGGGCCCAAGCCCTTCTAGGGGACCTCTTCCCTTTCCGATGGGTGAGGTCCTAAGACCGGACCTCTTAAGGTACTTGACATATCAGTCAGGTACCCCAACGTTTAGCAGTCTGTGCTGACTCGTTGAAAGTGAAAGTAGCAACAGGGATCGTTGGCATTTCTCGTACAATAGTCCAACAATTCTATGAAATCTCTACTCGGTCCACTTCATTGTCCACGTATTTTCCCCTTCGTCCCTCCCGAACAGCCGTCACGACCCGTACCTCACCGAGACAGAAGTACGGAAGACGGGTGGGAGACGGAAGTGGGGCACCGACGTCTGGACCTCCCCAAGGGTTGAGTTGTCCTTTGTGTTCTCTGAGTAATTGACTCTGTTTTAGCAGAAGTCCAAAGCACAGAGGAAACAACACCCGAGACTAAACGTACACTAAAGACTAAAGGAAACTGAACACACTGTACAGTCTCAGAACAGAGGACTCTAGAGAGAGAACTGAGACTTGGCTAATGGGTCCCACTGTAACTTTTGTACTTTCCGAAGGTGAAAGATTCCTAACACCTAAAATTTCTGTCCGTAAACAAACAAGTCATCTCTACCACCAGAACTTCCAGATTAACCCTCTTGATTCCGAAAAACATGTTCCTTTCTTTTATATCTCTGTGACCCCTTCTAGACCCCCTCCCCCGGCAACGACCCTAACCCCTTCTCCTTCATTTCCTTTAGACCATCGATTTCCCACATAGACTTCTTATAAAGGAGAGACTCAGGGTCATCCCCTGCAGGAACCACCGAGTCACCATTTCTTAGACGGACGGTCACGTTCTCTGTACCCAAGTTGAGGACCCAGTCTTTCTAGGGGACCTCTCCTTTACCGTTGGGTGAGGTCATAAGGACGGACCTCTTAAGACACCTGTCTCAACGGACGACCCGACGTCAGGTACCTTAGCGTTTCTCAGCCTGTGCTGACTCCCTGATTTGTTGTCTACGAGGTCATCCGTAGGGTGTTATTATGTCGTCGGGAAGTGTAGGTGACCAAGACGTGGGTGCTTAAGTCTTGGGCGTCTATGCCTCACGGCGTCGGGACGTGGTAAACTATTATTAATGAACTCGTGACCGTCTAATACCATAGACACCCCAGAAGACCTTGGTTAGGGGACGTCTATACGTCACTGTCGACATACGTCACATTTGGGAAAAGGAAGATTGGAGCACGTTTTTAAAGACTTCTGTAACGAAAGAGTACTCAGGCGCGACACACACACGCGCGAGGTAGCGAAACGCTGACGTACCTCACATCGGGCGGTCGAGGAAACAGGTACCCTAAGAGGTCCGTCCTTATGACCTCACCCAACGGTACGGGAGGAGGTCCCCTAGAAGGGTTAGGCCCCCACCTTGGGCTCAGAGGACATAGAGGACGTGACCGTCCACCTAAGACATGACGACTTGGTGGTCCTTACGGGGGTAAACAGACACCACTTCAGTCTAGACAAACAAAAGACGTAAAAGGTGGTCTTCAAGGTATTCCCTTTTTCCTGTCGGAAAAGACAAGAACCGAAGTCGAGGTTGTCGTTCCTGTTCGCGAACCATGTCTCACGAGGTCATGAATGACTTGTTTACTGAATAAATAAATCTTTATTTAATAATAAAAATACTAACATAACTGTCTATTTACTAAAAAAGGAATAAAAAGTAGGGTGAAGTTTACGATAAAGATCGTATACACCAAAATTAAAAAAAAGAATACTATTTTTTTATATTAAAGGAATTACAAAAATTTTATCTCTTTTTACACCCCGTCCCTCTTGTGTTAAAGTAGACGACACCCTTCGGTAATCAAGAAAATGTAAGAAGATCAGTAGAACACACAAAAATATATCGACTTCAATTGATACCGTAGTAAGGCTATTAATTGAGATCGAACACAAAATTCCTTTGTGCCTATATCGTTCGAGTATCTTGGTGCTGTGTTGATTCGAAAACCTTTATGATCGGGTAACTAGGATAAAAGAAAGGTGTAGACGAAATACTTTGAATCTCGAATACCTCCGTAACGAACGTTCCCTCAGACCCTTTACCTCAAATTGTGGTCTGAATAAAACACATAATAAAGAACATTAAAATAAAGGAAACAGATCTTAAGAAAAGAACGACGACAAGTGTTTTCACTAGGTAACTGTATAAAATTCAACGTTAAGTTTTTAGTGGAGACGTCTCTTTGAAGTGGGTGGGTCACTGGGGGTGTTCCGGGAAAGACTCATTTTGGGTGGTACGTCAAGTAAAGGAGACATCACAAAGACTGGTAGATATTAATGACACAGAGAACTGAGAGATTAGGGGATCTTATATTCGAGGTCCTCCCGTCCTTGCAACAAAATAGGACATGACATAGACGTCCTGGATCGTAAACCGGTCCTGAAATGTATAAAATAGGTGTAAACAAAGACTACCTAAGTGGAACATTGAAATCTGAAAAAGGTCGAATGGTGGAATTCTTGACGTCATTACCCGTAGAAACGTGTTTTGACAGATGTAAAGACCGTCAAAAGAACCAAATTCTCTTCAACTCGAGAACCTATTAATCCAACCCTTGTAAATCGTAGACGTCTTGACAAAATATCCTTATGACAAGGTCAAGTCAAAGGACGGTCGTTATACACTTTCGAAGGTAGAATAGAGTAGTGGAGACCTTGACTTATAAAAGTACAAATTTAGGAACGATTAAAAAAAAGGGTACCTTCACATCTCCAAAAAAAAAAAATTAATATTTGTAAAAAGTTCAAAATCTTATAATACTTATAAGTAAGAACCAGTATAAAAATTTTTGTTTTAAATACAGCAAAACAAAATACGATCTTCCAAAGTTGCGGACACATCAGTTTCGGTAACTAAGAAAGGAAACACTTACGAAAATGACTTTCTTTCAAAATAGGTCTGTCGTCTTCT
This sequence comes from Capra ibex, assembly GCA_006410555.1. NCBI lineage: Eukaryota > Metazoa > Chordata > Mammalia > Artiodactyla > Bovidae > Capra > Capra ibex. The sequence continues at coordinate 3,342,566 of SJYO01048061.1, read as the reverse complement.
TATAAGTCAGAAATTAAGAAACTACAAAAGTTATAAAGTCAAGAAACTCTATGAAAGACATAGTTTAAATATAAGTACTTAATATAAAATCCCCGAAAATTTTAATAGAAGAAATAGTTTAAACTTTGACCGAATATAATCATCCTTTATTTTTTTGATTTGTCTTTGATTTGTCTTGTGTCTGTTTTTCCTTTCTGGTATTTTGATTTTACAAAAATATAGAATACATAAACAGACAAGAACATGGTCATAACTAGTTCAGACTTTTAGTGTAAACTTGTGATAGGGGGGGGTTAAAATTGACATAAACGTTCGTATTTAATAATATCACAAGTACGACATTCACCTTATTACGGTAGTTTGGACCAAACGAATCGTGTTACAACACTAACGGAGTCATAGTTAAATAACCTATCATAATAACAATAAACTCCCACTCCAACCTTGTACCTGGATTGACGTAGGAACTTTGACTAGTGTCACTGAAGGTTATTCACTCCTACTTGACCCCCCTCCTTAAACTAAAATCGGTATGCCCTACGGTCAGTAGGAGTTACGAACTGAGATCTCACTTACCTTTATTATCCGGGAGGACACTCAAGAAATTCACGATTGTATAGTCGACTTTGGGAATCTGCTTAGAGAAACTTTTTGTCACAAGAGGTTAAAGGACAACGACGGAAGTCCAACTTTAATTTTAGTGGTTGTAAAATATTGACACTTATCAATGATATTATTAACTAAATTAAATTAAATTGTTACACGGACGACTCCGTATCTAATACGTCACTGGAACTTTCTTACTTCTTATAATCTCGTTAATTTATACGGGATACGACTAAAGAATCAAAAGGATTAAATAACCGAAAAGAACCTTATCAATAAGAGAAGAGATAAAACCCTTTTTTTTTTTTTTTCTTGAGGTCCTTATCTTATCTTCTACTAAAATTAAACGTCTTTGATACCCAAATAGACAAATCCATAATATGTACTCTTGGCACTTTCCTTCAAGTCTTAACTCGCACGTCTTTTTCATTAACTCGGAGGCTAACACACCGTCTGTTTTGGGATTCCAGTGTAGGAACCTATCAGGCAAGGGATAACTCACCTTGGACACTCAACGGACATTGGTCATCTTATACCATTCTCACTACTTAGAATACCTGTCTCCTCGGACGGTCCGGTGTCACGTACCCCGACGTTTCTCGACCTGTAGAGACTCACTGACTTGTGACAAAGAATACCCAATGACCTTTTCCCTCTAATATGATTCTGGAACAGTTCAGGAACTTTCCTTCTAAGTCCGGAAGAGACTTCAATCTATCAGCTTCGTAGTCTAGAAGAGGTGGGGGGTTGTGGGGGGCACCGAAACTTCTTCGTCCTACAGTATTTAGAATGTCGGTGGTCCTTTCCTTAAAGTGGTTATTGGTCTCCCTCGACCGTCCACCTTGAAAGGGATAAACTCGGTGGTCTACTCTTTGTCGGTTTGGATATGGAAGTCCTGTCGGAAGACTTCGAGACTAGTCTTTCGGATCGATTCGACGTAGGTCTTAAGACTAGACGTCTTCGACACTCTATTCCTTAACCACCACAAAATCCGGAAAGTCAAGCACCAGTAAACAACACGACAGTCTCTATTAATTTTGTTCGTTAGGGGCCCTACCGTAGTCGATTCCGTCCCTCTTAAGCGAAGAGACTGTGTTCTACCCGCCAAGGAAAGTGAGAGGCAAACATCTAATTACACTTATCACAACAAGATTAAACTTTAATACGAGTACAGACTTCTTAGTAGACCAGACTATGAGGAAGATAAAGAAAGGAACACTAGTGAAAAAAAAAAAAAAAAAAAAAATCCTAATACAAAACAAACTACCTTCAATGATTTCCGAATTCGGACCTGTTGTCAGAGAATCTATCGAGAGGACACCTGTTAAAAATAATTCTCTCCGACTATTTCTATAGTTTCCCTAATAAGAACTTTCTTATGGGGGAGACTGATTATCAACATGAATAAAGAGACTCAAAACTTGAAATGCTAAGATGATGAGAAGATGAAAAACAGATAAGAGTAAATTCGGTAAAACGTAGACTCGAGTTCCCCTGAGTGGGAAAGACCAACAGTACCACAAACCGCTGGACTAGAGGAAAAGGGGAATAATAAACAGGGAACAGAAACGACCTACTACGACTCAAAGGGGAAGTTCAGATGTACGAGTCCCACGAATAAAGTCAAATATAGGAGAAAGGTAAGGGTAAGACCCAAGTGAGAATTGGGACGGAGCAACGTAGAAGGGGTACGGTGAGTCGTAAGCTCTTTAAAGACAGAGGAAAATTTTAAAAAGAGGTGACATCTTAAAGTAAAAGACGAACCGTTCAAAGTTTAAATCTATACACCTCGAATCCGGACAAGGAAACACCCTAAGTTCAAAACACAAATGAGAGAAGTTTTTCACTTGTTTAGCTAGACGTCGAAACTCACTCTTGTCCAAAAGAGTAGTAGTGACCTACCCTCTAGTGTATACTCGTAGAGTGGACTCGAGATCCTAACACCTGTCACTTAATGTCTAACATTCACTCGTGTTTCTGGTAAGGGTCATATCCATACCAGGAAACCTTAGTCTTCGTAGTGTCCCCTTGAACCAAAAAGAAACTGGTCTCCTGTAGACGATATCTAATTTATAAACACAGGGGGAATCGTGTCTAAGTGTAAAACTTTAGGATTAGGGGGTCCACTATCATAATCCTCCACCACGGAAACCTCCATTATCTAGTACTCCCATCGGGGGAGTACTTATCCTAAGTCAAGTCAAGTCAAGTCAGCGAGTCAGTACAGGTTAAGAAACGCTGGGGTACTCAACGTCGTACGGTCCGGAGGGATAGGTAGTGGTTGAGGGTCTCAAGTGAGTCTGAGCGCAGGTAGCTCAGGCACTACGGTAGGTCGGTAGAGTAGGAGATAGTAGGGGAAGAAGAGGACGGGGGTTAGGGAGGGTCGTAGTCCCAGAAAAGGTTACTCAGTTGAGAAACGTACTCCACCGGTTTCATGACCTCAAAGTCGAAATCGGAGTAAGGGAGGTTTCTTTAGGGTCCCGACTAGAGGAAGTCTTACCTGACCAACCTAGAGGAAAGTCAGGTTCTCTGAGAGTTCCAGAAGAGGTTGTGGTGTCAAGTTTTCGTAGTTAAGAAACCACGAGTCGGAAGAAGTGTCAGGTTGAGAGTGTAGGTATGTACTGGTGTCCTTTTTGGTATCGGAACTGATCTGCCTGGAATCAGCCGTTTCATTACAGAGACGAAAACTTATACGATAGATCCAACCAGTATTGAAAAGAAGGTTCCTCATTCGCAGAATTAAAGTACCGATGTCAGTGGTAGACGTCACTAAAACCTCGGGTCTTTTTATTTCAGACTGGGACAAAGGTGACAAAGGGGTAGATAAAGGGTACTTCACTACCCTGGTCTACGGTACTAGAAGTAAAAGAAAAAAAAAAAATTTAAAAAATAAAAAAAATTTTAAAATTTTAGAAATTAAGAATGTACGCAAGGGTTTGTACTTGGGGGGAGGGTGGAGGGAGGGGTGTTGTAGAGAGACCCAGTAGGGGTACGTGGTCGGGGTTCGTTCGACGTGGGATGCAGTCTGTACCTGACCGCTAAGTTAAGAATGTACTGTCATATGTACAATCTTAAGGGTAAGAGGGTTTAGTAGGGACTTACAACTCGAAATTCGGTTGAAAAAGTGAGAGGAGAAAGTGAAAGTAGTTCTCCGAAAAATCGAGGAGAAGTGAAAGACGGTATTCCCACCACAGTAGACGTATAGACTCCAATAACTATAAAGAGGGCCGTTAGAACTAAGGTCGAACACGAAGAAGGTCAGGTCGCAAAGAGTACTACATGAGACGTATATTCAATTTATTCGTCCCACTGTTATATGTCGGAACTGCATGAGGAAAAGGATAAACCTTGGTCCGACAACAAGGTACAGGTCAAGCTTGACAACGAAGGACTGGACGTATATTTCCTCCGGGATCTCGTTTGGACGAGGAGGGTGGCGTATAACAACAACAAGTCAGCGACTCAGCACAAGTTGAGGAACACTGGGGTACGGTCCGAAGGGACAGGAAATGATTGAGGGTCCCAAACGAATTTGAGTGCAAGAAACTGAGTCACTACGATGGATCGGTAGAGTAAGAGACGACGTGAGAAGAGGAAAACGGAAGTCAGAAAGGACTGTTGTCCCAGAAAAGGGTCACTCAACCGAGAAGTGTAGTCCATCGGTTCCACAATCTCGAAGTCGGAGTCGTAGTCAGGAAGGTTACTTATAAGTCCTAACTAAAGGAAATCCTACCTGACCAACCTAGAGGAACCTCAGGTTCCCTGAGAGTTCTCAGAAGAGGTCGTGGTGTCAAGTTTTCGTAGTTAAGAAACGACGAGTCGGAAGAAATACCAGGTGGAGAGTGTAGACATGTACTGATGACCTTTTTGTATCCAAACTGATCTACCTGGAAACAGCCGTTTCACTACAAAGACGAAAAATTCTACGACAGATCCAAATAGTGTCGAAATGAAGGTTTTTCGTTCGTAGGTTTAGACAGTTGGAGTACTAGAACCTTATAGGTTGACTGTCTTGATATCCTTTATTTACAAATAAGAAACATTCGGTGAGTTAGACATCAAAAGACAATGTCGTCGGACTTGGCTATTCTGTCAGAAGGAAGACCTCAGACAAAGAGGAGAGACTAATGGAAGGGAAGTCAGGGAGACACACGGTTCCAGAGGAGATCAAGAACGTAGACACGAAGTAGGAGGTTTAGACCCTGAGCCTTATATAATATTATCTGTAATATTCTTAACGAACCCACAAAGGACATGGTCCTGTATCGTCACCGAACCACAGGACGGGTAAACACCCCGTCCTTTATGAAAATAAACACGACCACTTAAGTAAAACGGACCCAACAGAAAGAAATGATTTTTAGAACGTAATAAAAAAAATTGTTTATAAATCACTGATTAATACAAAAAGGTCCGTCAAATGTCTCCCGACACCCCTCAAATTTCTACTTATTCTCAACGGAAAGAGGAAGGTCTATATTATTCACACTCTAGATGACCCTTCCACTGTAACCACAAACCACCCATGTGTAGACGACACCGTATTCCAGCCATGAACTAATCGGTATGATTTTTACTCTTAAAAACCGAAACCTCGAACTCTATGTTTTTTCTGAGCATACACTAAGAACACGTCTTCTTTCAAAGTATTTTAATAATGAACCACTGTTTTATTGTAATAACAATACTACTACTATTTTATTCTACACTGTGGTCTTTTAGAGGGTTAAAGAACAATACAGAAATTCTCTCATAATATTAAAATTTTCTTCTCTCATAATATTAAAATTTTCTCTTTGGTATACGAGAAATTTTAATAAAAGTAATTAGTTTTTTAATCATAGACAAAATTCGAATCTTAAGGACACGGAAACATTAAGAGAGTATGAACATTCAGACTTCGAAAATTATACCAGAAAGTATTAATATGAACTCTAATTAACTCTTGGTAACTGGGTCACTTTAGTTCAAGACTTTAACTGAATGGTCATTACTTAAGAACTATTCCTACATAATAAGTATAGACGCCATTAATAAAACCTGATTGCTATAAGATCTAATTCAACTAGAACCTTTTATGGAGTGTACGTTACGAAGGACTAGAGTTCTGTGTTGAGTCACTACTTATTACATCTCATTTAAAATATAAGAACGCTATTGACCCTTACTCCACGACGGGACTCACACATATCTTTATGTATGTGTCGTAAGTACACGGATTATAAACTTAAATAAACATACATTAATCATGGGATTTAACATTATGGAAGACGTAACGATTGGTAATAAAACACAGCACTCTAAAATTTGTATAGAGTACAAATTGTATGCAAAAAACAAAGGTACACTACTACCCATTCACTCCTGTGTAAGACTTTATCGTTTGCGTTTTGTCGAATATACATTTATAAGGTAAGACACGTAGGGGTAGAAAAACGTACCATATTTCATATAACTAACCAAATACCTTTGAAATATTGATTTATACATAAATAACGACTTAATTTCTATTTTCACCAGTTCTACAACCGGAGACAATTTTTGGACGATTAAAAGTAGTAACCTTAATAATACTGAAATATAGGAAGTCATTTATTTTATTTTCATAGGGAATCTTTTTTATTTAGTGAGTTTCGTTTAATTAAGAAGGTCCAGTCGTTCCACGATAAGGTACTTAGGATAGATTAATCAAATTAAAAAAATCAATCCTTAGTAAAAATCCTCAAGTAAAAGATTTTCACAGAGTAAAGAGGAAAAATATAGTAAACACATCACTCTCCTTATATAAATATTGACTACTATTTACAATTTTGTCTAATGAATAGAGATCATTATGAATGTAGACAATTATAATACTTTAAAATTAAAAGGAAGGTCGACAAGTTTTAGTAAACGTAAATTATAGACTTAAAGCCAAGGAAAATATAGAGAAAATACACTTTCACATTGGAACTTAGACTTTGTTGGTGACTTTTGTAACGGAATTTTTGAGTTCTTGAACTTCTATACACCCACACCGCACACGTGTCGAAGTGCATGGACTTGAACCCACTGAAATCAAAGAAGGTAGAAACGGAGACTACGGGGACCCGATCCCCTCTGACTTGAGTATAATTGTCCGCGAAATTGTGACCGGCGGTCTCCCGAGGGGATAAGGAAAGTAGGATCATATTTTTATGTTTCACGTTGTCGAGCATTTTAAGCGGTAGTTTGTTCTTCACGACATCATAAATACTATTTCAATGGAAACCCTCCTTTTACAAGGTTTGAGTGACACAAGAAAATGTTTTACTGAAATTCCTTGTCTGAACTCTTTAAGTGTAAAAGTACTTTCGTTTCGCTACTGAAACACACCAACCAAAACAAAAACAAAAACCTCTGGTACCTTGTCTGACTGTTAAGATCTCTGTCATGAGTCATTGAGGTAGCTTTTTTTATAACTGTAATCGATTATACACGTACTTTGGTAATATACGAATATCTACTATATCTTATACTAAGATCAATAACCTCATGTCATATTCATCCGAACATCTTATAGGACTTTACTTTGAGGTCCATAAAAACAATCGGATCGAAAACCATAAAGTACGTTCCCACCCTAAAGAAACCCGTCAGCAACACCATTCTCCTTATTACAGTGTTCACTACATTCAAAGTTGACCTCTCCTCCCTTTCCCAACGAAAGAAACACCGAGAAAGGAGACCAAGAAAGACACAATTGACTTTTGGTCAGGGACCCCGACTCTGAAACGGTCCATTGAGATTCCCAAAGATTTTTCGTCGATTACGTAAACAGTAAGAGGATAAAAGAAATTTGACTCTAAATTAAATAAATAATACTTAAAAACTAAATTAAAAACCCGGCAACCTGAAGGGTCCACCGTGATCACCATTTGTTGGGCGGACGGTTACGTCCTCTGTATCCTCTGAGTCCAAACTAGGGACCCAGCCCTTCTAGGGGACCTCCTCCTTCACGTCGGGTGAGGTCATAAGAACGGACCTCTTAGGGTACCTGCCTCCTCGGACCACCCGATGTGAGGGACCCCAGCGTTTCTCAGCCTGTCCTGACTTCGTTGAACCGTGAGTGTTTCGGACACCCTAGAATCAATGGGCTGGTCCCTATCTTGGGTGGGGAAGGACGTAACTTTCGGGTCTCAGAATTGGTGACCTGGTGGTCCCTGCAGGGGGGGGGGACAAAAAAAATAAACGCTAGTAAACAGACGGAGACTGTTAGGTCCGCGACAGGGGTCTCAAATACAAACGTCCGTGTAAAGACGGTACTCCACCTGTCATCCCAATCGTAAATTTCCTTTACAACATTAAGTGTCCTTTTGTTTGAAACTTTTTTTCTTACATTTCTTTGAGAAACTTAAGTCCACTTTGCGAAGTTTACCCAGAGATCTAACTACAAAAATTTGAAGTCAAATAGTAGTCAGTGACCTTTACACTAGATTGATAAGATGGAGAAAGTTAATGAAAAAAGAGCTTATGTAGTCAATAATAAAGACGTGAATTTACACGTAGTTCCTCTTATTGTTGTACCTCCCGGACCTTTGAGTTAATATGTGGGTGTGGAGGTACGGCAGAAAAGCTGACACTCTGACGTTATAACACAATGTCTTCTTTTATTTTGTTAGACAAGGGGGAAAATAGATAATACAAGGAGACCAGATTCCTAATAAAACACAAAAGAGATCTCTTTCTATTAAAATTTTATCTCGATTAAAACAAAATAGAACATGAATAGTTTTATCAAAATTTCGTCGTAATACTTAAGACAAAATTAGACACGAAAACTTTACTGTAAAGAACTACGTACGAAAAAGACTTCCGAGCAGACAAGGTTACCAAGGGCAGACAGGTATTCTATTTTCCTTTTCACTTTCAACGAGTCAGAATGGACTGAGAAACACTAAGAGATCCGGTCTTATGACCTTATCCATCGGAAAGCGAAGAGGTGCCCTAGAAGGCTTGTGTCCCTAACTTGGGTCCAGAGGACGTAACGTCCACCTAAGAAATGACCGACTCGGGGGTCCCTTCGGGAGAGGTATGCTATAACCACTAACTTTTTTGGTGTCAGGAATCCGAATCTAATGGTGTAGAGGAACTTTCCACGAACTCTTTACTAGTCTCCCATTTTAAATCAGACCTTCAAGTCCATCTCAATAAATACCATGTTTTGGTACATCATCGTTTGGATCTCGACGAGTCGGGCCACTAAGTGACCGAACACAAACCACGGTGAAAACGAGTTCCTTTGGGTTTGACAACGTTCACTATTAATTGGTGTAAAATTTGGTAACAAATAGAGATCGAGTTTTATACACAGTCGTTTTCTTTTCTATTTTTTCTAACTATCGTTGACATATAGCGGGCTCGGGTGTTTAATAATTTTAAGAGAATACAAAATATAAGGGACACCTTCGGAAACTTAATTTTTACTTCCTGTTAGAAAAATCACTCTATCTAAAACGAATCCTTTCAGACGAGTAACAGGATGGTAAAGATTCAAGGAGAATAAATCTTTACTTTTACGGACCTTTACAAAAGTAATTGTATCGGTTCGTCAAAATGTATTTCGCTAACCAAGGACGGAAAGGACTTAGTACTGATGTCAAGACTTTAGGTCATACAAAGCTACGACGAGGTCTACATACATAAATGGTAAACCTTTTCTTTCACACAGGGAGAGATCTGAGGCACTTTAGTTTAACCGTACTTTACTTGAAACCGAGGTTTCGAAGACGACTGTAAATAAACGTTTCCAAAGACACCGGTTATAAGGACGACGGCTCCACTGTAATTTGGACCGACCAGTGGTCCCTCTTGACACCGAAAAGAGAAGTGAGTAAGGCCCACACTCTTTTTTCCTTGTTGAAGTCCTATACGGTCGGAACTAAAACTAAACCGAAAAAGACGGGGTTCGTTAGGAGCTATAAATGTAAAGTCGTTTTCTGGTTTTTTTCATTTTATTTTATTTTATTTTTTGACTTAAGGGTCGTGTCTCTCTGCTATTAGTCCCCCTCTTGAATTGTAACGGACCGAAAAAGAATTTTACAAACACTTCAGGGAGAAGGATTTCGGAGACTATCATGGATCTACCGGAACACACGACCTCGACAACTACAGCTAGTACAAATAGGGACCTAAATCCCATGGAAATTGTATTTTATGTTTGTAAATAGAATCTTAAGACCAAGGGTCAGAACTGACCCTTACGAAAAATTAAGGATTACGAGTCCGACGTAGTATCTGGTCGACTAGTTGTTCAGACGCCAACCTTGGTCCATAGGTCAAAAAACTTGGAAGATCCATGGATGCCATACCTCAGTTCAAGTCCTCAGTGACAGAGTATTTGGGTGTAGGGGTTCACTACAGTAGGTAGAACTATACACATCGTCTACTCCTGGGATCCGATGTCCAGATCTACAAGACCTTTACGTTCCACAAAGAATATGGACTAAATTAAAATTATTGTTCAACGTGTGAGGTTGGACACATTAAGCCGGTGACATCCCCTCTCAACTAGAAGCGATTAAATCCAAAGAACGAAAGGGATCCTAACGTTCACTCAAAGTTCCCTTAACTTTGATCGACCTCTCCCACGACCAGGTCCGACGAAGAATTGGGGAACGCGACCGGAATCGGTTTTCCTGTGGTCACGTAAACAGGTCGTTACCCAGACACAAGGTGGCCCAGAGGGGTCCTGACGGGGAGACGGAACGAGGTAGGGTGCACTTCCCGACAAACAAAGAGGGTGCGGCCCACAACACACTCCGTAACTCCACTTGACCGGCTCAGACGGGACTTCGGGGTAGGTTGTAAAAGAGAAGGCGTAGAAGAGGTGTGAACCTTTTACCGAGGGTGCTCCAAACGACAAAGTCTGTCTTACTCTCTCTCTAACTTACTTTTATAATTCTTTCCTTGGTCTTAATTTGACCTCGAAGACCAGTCGTTTTGGTCTCAGAGGAGAAAAAGAAATCTGCTTTCGACATGTAAGGAAAAATCAAATTTTCTTTGGTATTTTCCTACGGAAAACAGAACTTCGTCAAAAAAACGTACCTTAACAAACTAATTTTTAATAGTAACTTTTCATACAATGATAGTTTCAAGTTGAGGTGCAAAAAACGATCTGTGTAGATTAACAGAGACCAAGGAGTCCATCAAAGCAGTAAACAGATGTGTCATACTTAGTGGAAATTTTAACATAGTTGACTACGGTGGAGGTGCCCTAGTCAGTCTGAACAAAATTAGGGTAACCACGAAGGAGAGAACAGGAAATCTTTAAGAGGGATTAATAACTACACCTACTTAATGAAGTAAAATCTCTTACAAACTTCGACTAAATAACTGTCAAAGAAGTAATCATAGAAATGACTCATGTGGAGTCGAACAGATTGAGTCAAGACGTATTCGGGAACCGGAAGTCTTTTATACTAAGGGGGAATGTTTCAGGTTCAATTTATACGTATCGTAAATACAAAGACAACAACATTGGTGTTATAGGTGATTAGTACCCGGACAATACATGGTCTGTGGCACAAGGATGGAATATTTCTAACAGAACAAATCAGACTGTCAGAGGTAAAATGACAGCCTACTCCTTTGACGAGTTTTGTGAACAGGTCCAAATGAGTCGCACAATTAGTGTCAATCCTGGACGACTTGTGAGAATTGATAATCTGTATGTTTAATTCCGTCAAGAACTACAAACTTTACAATAACATGTGTATACGCACACACACGCACACAGGTTGAGAAACACTGGGGTGCCTGACGTCGCGTCGTCAAAAGAGACAGAATGTGACAAAGGGTCTCAAACAAGTTTAAGTACAGGTAACTCAACCACTACAGTAGGTTGGTAGAGTAGGAGACAGAGGTGGAAGAGAAGGACGGAAGTTAGAAAGGGTCATAGTCCCAGAAAAGGTCACTCAGTCGAGAAGCGTAGTCCAAGATTTTTAATTTATACAAGTTTAAGTATTATCTTAAAGTCCTCTTCGAACCTTTACAAAACCTTTATTTGGGAAACTTCCATTACACTAGCCATGATAACTCTGAAGGTATCTTTCACAGAACTATGGACACAGACTATACCCCCTGTCACCAATCCCCTGGAACCAGATTGGGTCTCGACGGACTACCTTGTCCTTCGAACTACCTCGGAAGAAAGAGACGTGACTGGTCGTACCGTCGGAGAAACGGGGAAAAGAAAAGACAACCGACGAGACGTACACTTAGACTCAAGGGGTTGGAGATGACGTCCTCCTACCTTGGGTTCAGAGGACGTCACCTTGGAACCTCAGAATTGACGACCTGGTGGTCCTTTCAGGGTAGAAAAGAAGAAGAGAAGAAAAGAAAAAAGAATACTAAAAAGAAGGAAAAGGAGAAAAACTCCTTTCGTTTATTTGTGTTCGAAACCGTAGTCTGTTTCCAATTAAGGACTATTATTATTAGACTCATTTATTGACTCAAAAAGGAAAGATTTACGTTCATTTATCATCGTGGATGCACATACCAATAAAAATCCTAATTACCCTACTAGGACGTCTCAATGACGATATGCAGTAGACAAGTACCACTAAACTAGGACCACTACCAGGATGAAGGGACACCACGTTACCATTTCTTAGGTGGGCGATACGTCCTCTGTATCCTCTACGTCCAAGTTAGGGGCCCAACCGTTCTGGGGGACCTCTTCTCTTACCGTTGGATGACGTCATAAGAACGGACCTCTTAGGGTGCCTGTATCCTCGGACCGGTCGATGACAGGTATCCCAGCATTTCTCAACCCGTACTGCCTTCACTGGATCGTACGGACGCACAAACGTGATCACCATTGTATTTTTGACCACTCTCTTTCCAAACGATGTCTAAAGTTTCTTGAACATGAGTTTAAGGGTAGAAGACAAAAGTAAACGAAAAGAAAGACGTGATAACATACCGTAGGATTTTTATTTATTTTCTGAGGTTAATATTTACACCCCGAAGTAATTTTGGAGGGCTCTACTTTCTTTTGTTATTGTATGGTCTTAGTCACTAAATCGTACTAGTTTTAAGGTCTTTAACTAAAAAGTCATCAGACGAGACAAAAAAAAAAAAAAATTTGGTCTGGTAATCGTCAGGAAAATTCTCCCGTCGTAAACAAAACACAGTAGACGTCAATCTTTCAAAGTCGGGTTCGGGGTCTTTGCTCACGTCTTCACCGCACACTATCTCCTTTGGGCCATAACAAATCCCTTGTATTTGATTTCTTCAATAGAGAACCGGTCCTACGTACGGTTCAGTACTTAGTTGAAGGTGGGAGGTGACACAGTTTCGAGGCACCTCCTCTACCGTAGCTCAGTGTGAGGGTTTTCTATTAGTAGTGAGACAAGTCCCGCAGGGCGACTGAGGTACCCCGACGACCGTCCTACGACCTCTGTGACGTTCCGACTGAGTGACGTTGGTTCCCTGAATCGTGTACCGTCCTTTCCTCTCGTTCAAATTCGACTCACTCTAAGGCTTTGTTCCTCTCACCTTGGTCTCGTAACGACTCGTGTAGTGAACAGACACCCCGATCTCTTCTTTATGTCCTATGGTCGTCGGTTCTGTCCGAAGGTCCGTTTGTCCAACCACAGAGCCCAAACTCTTCCTCCACCTTTGCTTGTTGTCCGTCCGACTACTTCACCGGTTGAGTGACGGAAGACAGACGAGACCATGTCAGGAAAACCTAGACTGAGGACAGAATTTATTTTTACGGTGAGCTCTCTATCCTAAACCCGTCTTTAGTTTCTTCTTTGCTGATGGTTTACTTCCTTACTATTCTTTAAGACGTCACTTTCTTATAAATGTTTGAGACCCACCTGGGTCTGGTTGTCTGGAAACGATTATACCCTCGGCACAAACCACTGTATACCGAACCCCAGTATAACCTTTCAACAGGGTATGAGTAACCAAGTAAGTTCCGAAGGCACCACCGAGTTGCCCATCTCGTGTCTTCTACGTCCTCTGCACCCAAGTCAGGGACCCAGACCTTCTAGGGGGCCCCTCCTTTAGTGTTGGGGGAGGTCATAAGAACGGACCCTTTCAGATACTTGTCTCCTCGAACCACCCAGTGACAGACATTCTAACGTTTCTCAACCTGAGCTGTCTCGCGTGTGAGTACACTAGAGTCTCATGATTTTTCTTTTTTCGAGTAGTTGAGTAATCAAGAAAACAAGAACGTGAATGAGTAAAAAGTCCGTGACACCATCTTCACCCTCTGGATCGTCTTTTATTTTGGCCCATAGACGAGTAAAAATCAAAAGTAGCATTATACCCTTTATCTGGCATTCGATCTTTTCTTCGTTTTTATTTCATGCAATCTACCACTATTTACGATGTCTTTTGACTTGTCCGTCCCCCTAATCCTTAACAACCCGACTCCTCCTGGCACCACAATGTATCCTACCGGTCCCTCCTGTCAACGGTTGCTGAAAGGAAACATAAGTTCCTATTCTTCCTCCGTCACACCGACCCAACGTCCCTTACTCCCCGTCCCCGACCTCAACAGCCTCCTCGTCACCTACCCCGGTCCCTGTGCCATCTCAGACTACCTCTGTGTCGTCTCTGGACCTGGACCCTACTCCCGCGGCGGTTGATACTTTCTTTCACTTTCACTACAACGAGTCAGTACAGGCTGAGAAACGTTGGGGTACCGGACATCGGAAGAACCGGGGAGACAGATACCCCTAAGAGATCCGGTCTTCTGACCTCCTCCACCGGTAAGAGAAGAGGTCCCCTAGAAGGGTTGGATCCTTAACTTGGGTCCAGAGGGCTCAACGTCCGCCTAAGAAAGGGAGACTCGGTGGTCTCCTCGAGCTTCTGTAGCTGTTCCAGAAGTACGGGAGTCCCTACGACTTCCCGAAGGACCGGGGAAAAGGACTGTCCAATAAGTAGGTGTTACTCGAGTTCATTTTAGCACTAGTTTTGACACGACTAATGCAGACAGGGAGATCTGTTCAATAAAAAGTAGACCTTTTGATGTGATTTTTTTACATTTTCCACTCTGAGGATGATAAGGTAGGTCAAAAATGAAGGTAACAGGATCGGGACCTCGAATACTAAAGACACTGACTATGCCGTATAACACCTCCTTAGACTCAGGTTGACCTCTGCAGTTATTTCACAAGAGTTTTCACTGTATATATGTGATGCTACACTTTTTACCCGAAGGTGACACCGAGTCACCATTTCTTGGACGGACGGTTCCTCTGTACTCTGTACCCAAGTTAGGGACCCTGTCCTTCTAAGGGACCTCCTCTCGTGTTGTTGCGTTAGGCCATAAGAACGGACCTCTTACGGTACCTGCCTCCCCGGACCACCCGATGTCAGGTACCCTAACGTCTCAGTTTGTACTGACTTCTTTGTCGTGTGTGTGTGTGTGTGTGTGTGTGCACACATTTTATCGATCACCCTTCGTAGACACCTCGTGTCCCTAGAGTCGAGTCAGGAAATACTCCTGGGTCTCCCAAAGTTACCCTTTCACCCTTGTTCCGAGTCCTCCCTCCACTATGTACATAAGAATGTCGACTAAGTGTAACAACATGTCATCTTTGCTTATGTTGAAACATTTCGTTGAGAATAAGGTTAATTTTTTATAACTTTTCTCTATTTTGAAGGGATCTTCGTACCAAAAGTTTCTTACTATACCTACTGACGGAGCACCCTCCGTACCTCCAATCCTCACTCTCTGGTCAACTGGTCGAAAAGGTGACTACCTTCTTTTTACACCACTCCAAGTATTCACCCTACGACTCCCTCCAAGTAGGTGAGTCGTCCCAAATAACTCGTAGATGACACAGGATTTTACAGGGTACATATCCCAAGACCCGAAGGGTCTTCGAAGGGTCTTAAGAAATCACCATTTCTTAGACGGACGGTGACTTCCTCTGCGTTCTTTGTACTCAAGGTAAGGACCCAACCCTTCTAGGGGACCTCTTCCCTTACTGTTGGGTGACGCCATAAGCACGGACCTCTTAGGGCACCTGTCTCCTCCGACCACCCGGTGTCAGGTATCCCAGCGTTTCTCAACCTGTGCTGACTCACTCGTTTCTTGTTCAGTCCCGAGGAGCGTGAGTACTATAAATGGAAGTTACTTTTATTTCTTTTCAGTCTAAACTCCTCGGAATTTGGTCTGTGACCTCTTCCTTTACCGTTGGGTCAGGTTATAAGAACGGACCTTTTAGGGTATCTGTTTCGTTGAACCGTCCAATTAACAAGTACGCCAGTGTTTCTCGACCCGTACTGATTTCGCTAAATCGTGTTTGGGTCTGTGTCCTTGTGTAAAATAATTAGGTCCGTCTTTTTTCCGTTTCTTGTGCTCGTTTCTCATCGTTAACGTACGTCGGAATCTCAATCCTTCTACTTCGGTACAGAAGTCCCCTTTTCTCTGATCAACTAGGTCGACGTCCGTTTTATCACGACTACCTGACTTATGTGTAAGTAACGAGTCGGTTTCTGGAGTAGAGTCCAGCACGTCCTTAAAGAAAGGAAAACACATTTAAGTTTTACATTTGATTTACCTTTATTACGAGGAAAACTTTTAAGTCGCAATCAACGAGTCAACACAGACTGAGAGACACTGGAATGCCAAACATCAGACGGTCCGAAGAGACAGGTACCCTAAGAGGTCCGTTCTTAAGACCTCACCCATCGACAAGGAAAGAGGTCCCCGAGAAGGGCTCGGTCCCTAGTTTGGGTTCAAAGGACGTAAGGTCCGTCTAAGAAATGGTACACTTGGTGGTGAGAAATCGAGGGAAAGGACCTCGAATAGACAAAACAGCCTGTTTTTACTAACGGATAGGATCTACTTTATTTATACCACGGTCTAGGTTATAAAGAATCTTTTATTTAACTAACGACCTTCACAAAGTCGTTAGACACTTACTGGGATGTAAGTGACAACTGTTCTTCTCGCCCCGACCCACGTTTGTCAACGGAAGGTAAGAAGTTTTTTAAAGGGGAAGTTCGGAGAAACACTCTTGGGTTGTGAGATGGAAAGGCCGGTCGTCTCAACCGAATCTTATACAAGACCTCACACATCGAATGGTGAGTCGCATAACCTTTGACCTTCACAAATACGATTGACTTACAGTTTATCTACTTTGAAATGAGCACTCTGTCTCATAAAACTGTTTTTGTGGTACATGGAAATAACTGTCCCGCGGAAGACGAAACCTAAGTACGAGTAGATTCTGACGAACAAAGAGCACAGTCTGTGTGTAACTCAACACTACTTACGTCCACTGAAGGCTTTACAGTTTCGGACTTGTGAAACGAACAAGTGAGCTCCTCGTACACAACAAGTTTAAGTCCCAGCGTAGAACAAAAAGAGAACTATTGTGAAACTAGTATTTTAGACCTTCACGTAGCCTGGGAACTACCGCACATA
Organism: Capra ibex; assembly: GCA_006410555.1. Classification (NCBI taxonomy): domain Eukaryota; kingdom Metazoa; phylum Chordata; class Mammalia; order Artiodactyla; family Bovidae; genus Capra; species Capra ibex. Next base: position 3,325,546 of record SJYO01048061.1, on the reverse strand, counting down.
CACCGACATTTTTTTTATTTGGGTACACGAGGACCGACCGAGGTAGGATCATTAGACGTCAGGAAGGTCTTAGTCGCACACAGTGAAGGTCACTAAGTCCCGGTCGAACACCCTCCCTGTCGGTGAGGTGTACGGTACCCGTCAGCGACGCACCTGGTACTACTGAACGGGGTCTCGAAATAAGGAGTCTGGTGTAGACAACACCATCCCCACTTTGCACTACCGACTCTTAATACCTAACACCGGTTGACTCAACAGTGGGAGACCAGATTGCACCCGCTCTTTCTCTTCTACTGTCTTGGGAAAAAATGACGTCAATTCACACTAGTTAGAAACAGAAGGATTACGTTAATTTTCCTTTTTTTGTCATAAAAGAAAGAAAAAAGTGGTGGAGAGGACATGTGACGTTCAAATTCATAAGATGTGTTCACTTATCGTCCCTTGTTAAAGATGGAACGACCTTTAAGAGGGTTAATTTTCGTACTTTCACAATCAGCGAGTCAGCACAGGCTGAGAAACACTGGGGCACCTGACATCGGGTGGTTCGAGGAGACAGGTACCTTAAGAGGTCCGTTGTCGTAATCGGTACGGGAGGAGGTCTCCTAGAAGGACTGGGTCCCTAACTTGGGTCCAGAGGGTGTAACGTCCGTCTAAGAAATGGTAGACTCGGTGGTCGCTTCGGGTTAATATCGGACAGAAATAAAGAAAAAAGAGAAAAAATAAAAAAATTTAAGACTTTTATACTATTGTATGAATCTCCTTTGAACCTTTTATGTCTTGTTTCAATATATATCAAGGTAATACATAATATGTTAGTAAAAATTCATCTATTCACTTCTAAAAATCAACCTCAAAGTTATAGTTTGAGTTTTTAATTATCTTACTTATATGTCTCTTTATCTTTCTACATTATCTGGATACTTTTTGCGATACTTGGTTTAACTACATTAATTCTAAATATATCAAAAGCGTATTGTCATCCTATGTTTAAGATAAGTTCAAGAGTATCTGAGATTTGGTCATCTATGACCTTGTATAGGTCCCTGTATTCTGGTCCACGTTTTTAAAGTACCAGATTTCCATAACTTTAGTATGTCTCAGATAAGAGAATAGCAAATAGAGAATACTATCGGACAGAAACTTTTGGTTTTTGTTACTTATACTAGTTATTATGTGAAGTCTCATATATATTGGACGAGTGTAACAGGTCCAACACCAAATAAATATCTCCTTTATCAAGTCACGAAAATAATCACTTTCTACCCTTTTGAGTTAGAAAGGAGTAAGTAAGAAAAACGGTAATAAGTATTTAGTTTTCAATTTTATACTGTGAACTAAAGATTTCATCCCCTATATTTTTTTTTTTCTTTCTTTCTTTCACTTCGGTAGACTCAAACCCTTCCTAAATCTACCAGTAATCCAACTATCGAATCTACACTAAAATGTGCACAAACACACTAACAGACTCGACAGAGGACGCGATCTCAGATTCCACATACCTCCGTCTCCGAGTTACACACCCGAGTGACGAGGGGCGTCTCTTGGTCATACCTGGTACTGGGTCTCAGTTAGTCGAGATCGAACTTACAAACAACTATATTTCTGACTCACGTACTTGATGGATATTGATCACAAAACACGTCAAAGACAAATTCCCCCAACAGATTTTAAAAAACTTATGAAGATAGTTTCTCCTTCATTTCAAGGTATATTCAATGTACAAATGTACAAATTTTCAACAACAAGTCAGTGTTTCAGTACAGACTGAAAAACGCTGGGGTACCTGCCGTCATACGGTCCGAAGGGACAGGAAGTTGTAGAGGATCTCAAACGAGTTTGAGTACAAGTAACTTAGTCACTACGGTAGAGTAAAAGACAACAGGAGAAGAGGAGGGTGGAAGTCAGAAAGGGTCGTAGTCCCAGAGAAGATTGCTCAACCAAGACGTGTAATCCATCGGTTTCATAACCTCGAAGTCGAAGTCGTAGGCAGGAAGGTTACTCATAAGTCCTGACTAGAGGAAATCCTACCTGAACAAACTAGAGGAACGTCAGGTTCCCTGAGAGTTCTCAGAAGAGGTTGTCGTGTCTAGTTTTCGTAGTTAAGAATACCGTCACGTAGACGAAATACCAGGTTGAGAGTGTAGGTATGTACTAATGACCTTTTTGGTATCGGAACTGATATACCCGGAAACAACCGTTGCACTACAGAAATGAAAAATTATACGACAGAGTCAGAATTTCATGGAACTCGGAAAAAGAAAAAAAAAAAACTTCATCATCCTGACAATCTTGACAAGGTTAAGTAAAATCCTTCTATAAAATGTTCTATTAGGATAACTGAAACTTTTAGAAACCTCCACACACTCTATTTGAAATTTACTATCGACTCAAGCATTTCAAGTTGGCTCCATAAATTTGATATTTAACTCGAAATGAACAACTAAAAACTTTGACAATACGATCAACCAAGTTTAGTCTCCAGAAGTCATAATAAAGTACTTTAATTTTACACTGATTTTTCAGTGATTCATAATCATTCTTAGTGACTCAAGGAATGTTCCAGTCTACCATCCTGAGAGTGCCAAGGTGGTGGTGACGTGACTTTAAGGAAGAACATCGAAGTTTAAAGAGAAGTTCGAAAAACAATAGTAATCATAAATAAGTGAATAAGTCCACACTTCACAATTAAGTTCATGATGATAAAAGGGACCCAATCTATAGTACGACAAAATTTCGTTATTTTCCTTATTTTGATCGGTAATTTCCCTATTTTAAATCGTTAATCTATAAAGTATATTCACCTCTTTTTTATCAAGAGGAAAACACACATCAAGTAAATCGTATTACAAAAGTATAGTCAGATACTTTACACGGATACTTTACACGCACCATACACAATAGACACAAGTGAGGAAAAGAACTGAGAATAAAATAACACGCATATATGTTGTAAAACAAACAGGTGATTAGACAACTACCTGTAACAAAGACGGGAAACCGACAACACCTACCACGACGTTTCTTGTAACCGTATGCGAAATTTTTTGTTTTTATGTTACCAAATACTTCAGTTCAAGTAACCCTCCCAAAAGTACTTAAACTTTCTCACTGTCTATGACCTTCCTACAGTACAGGTGAACGAAGTACCAAAACCACTCTTAGATGGAATGGATAATTCATTAAATCCATTAAATAACCACTAAAACACGAAAAGAATTTCCAAAGTATGAAAAATTAAACGAGAGGTCCTCAGTTCTGTTTACAGATGTAGAATTTAATTTAGTATGCGGATAAATTTCTTGATTAGAAAGGTTTACTAAGGAATCTTCCTTTGACAAATAAACTTCTCTACAATTAATTTTTTTTTACTAAACCCATGATAATTCACGCAAAATTTTTTGTCTTTCGTTTATACGTGATTTTAGTAAACGTCATAAAGAGATGAATAGATTCTTCGATTAAAGATAAAATTCTCGTATGTCTCTCTCCTAGTTATAAGTCATGTAAGAGATTGTTCATCACACCAACAAGTAGGGTTTAATTTTCAGTTCAAGTATCCCGTTGTCACCTATTTGTCTGTATCTCTTGTCTGAATACCTGTTCCCCTCTCCCCTCCTCTCCCACTCTACATACCTCCCTTATTGTACCTTTGAATGTAATGGTATACATTTTATCTATCGGTTACCCTTAAACGACATACCGAGTCCTTTGAGTTTGTCCCCGAGACATAGTTGGATCTCCCCACCCTACCCCTCCCTCTACCCTCCCTCAAAGTTTTCCCTACCCTATTTTTTATTAGTTCAAGGGTTAACAAGACGAATCATCTACGAATTTATATAAAATCGTCTCAGTTTTATATTCACTGATATAAAAATCTTAAGTCATAGTCACATAAATCTACAGTCAACGTACAATTAGCCAGAAAGACAGTTTTGGATTCGGGGTATCTAATATTTGTCGTAAAAATAACATCTAAAAGATTCGTGACGCCGTCGACTATTTCAAGAGAAGTGAAGGATCGTGGATTCTAATTCTGCTTCCTTCCTTTCGATAACTTTATACTTTAATAAGAGACTTATACTTTAATACTTCACTCTTACATGTTTACGTATTATTGAAATTTGACAATGGAACGTCTTACAAAACAAAAGATATTGTGATCACACTATTTCATTTTTTCTAACTAGTTTTATTACTCAGATTTATTGTCGGAAAGTGACAGTATTTCTACTAATATCAATAGTCATTTGCGGATCTTCGTGATCCAGGATTGAGAATTGTAATCCAGGTTAAAAATAACGTACCAATAAATTTCCGTACATTAATTTGATTGACTTCTAATAAATTTTATCTTTTTAAATTTTTAGGACAAATTCGTTATAATTGTTATCTATTAACTCCATGGAAGAAGGGCTACCGACTTACAATTATAGTTGTAAGTTGACTTAAATTCGGTCACGACTTATGGTAGTTGATCTCGTTTGAAGGTCTTACTGTTCTTATGTAGACTTCTAATTGATGAATAAAGTACGAATAATTAAAATAGTAACTTTACAAAACACCAGTTTAAAGTTTTCTGTACTACCGATCTGATTGGGTCAACCTTGAAAATAATAAAAGTAAGTTTTATAGAAACTTAGGGAGACTTTTAGTACTTACCTCTTTAAAGAGATTGAAAGGAGACTAAACGACCTTAGATCTGACGGAGGTACGTACAAAAATACCTTTCCATTCGAAAACCAGGTCTCAGTAAAGAATTGTTATTCAACTCCCAAACGGGTTCTTAGACTCTAGTTAGATCTTCACTTTTGTTCAACTGTGTTTAACAGTAATAAAAGTGTTTGTCGTTGTTTTTTACAGGGTTCGACAGAAATTCGAGAACCTTCTTTTAAAGTAAGGACTTTTGAAAGTACCTCTCTCAATGGTTTTGTAAAAGGAACGTTCTAAACGGTTAAGTTTCTGAAATAAGTAGTAGTAAAAGATGACTTTCAAGGTCGACTTGTAAAGAGTACAATGGGACTCCTTGACATAGTTTGTAACTGTTGTTCGAATTAAAGACAACACTTCTTCAAATATTTCATATGAAGCACACCGAGAGATCGAAGAACTGTATGTAAAACATAAACCAGGAATTCAAATAAAAGAACAAGAATTTATACCCACGGACCCCTTCCAACCACAAGGATATCAATTTTCCTGAGACGGACCGTTTATTAGTCCTCTGTCAAGTCAAGTCAAGTCAACGAGTCAACACAGGTTGAGAAACGCTGGGGTATTTAGTGTCGTGCGGTCCGGAGGGACAGGTAGTGATTGAGGACCTCAAGTGAGTCTGAGCGTAGGTAGCTCAGTCACTACGGTAGGTCGGTAGAGTAGGAGACAGCAGGGGAAGAGGAGGATGGGGGTTAGGGAGGGTCGTTGTCCCAGAAGAGGTTACTCAGTTCAGAAGCGTACTCCACCGGTTTCATGACCTCAAAGTCGAAATCGTAGTAAGGAAGGTTTCTCGTGGGTCCTGACTGGAGGAAGTCTTACCTGACCAACCTAGAGGAACGTCAGTTCCCTGAGAGTTCTCAGAAGAGGTTGTGGTGTCAAGTTTTCGTAGTTAGTCTTCTGTTCCGATATAAATAAAGAAGATTCTCGTTTTAATTGACGGAAAGAGAGGGGTTTTAGTCCAAATGACGATCTTGTTACAAAGTAAAAAAAAAATTAAAGATCTTCGCAAATCAAAGGTCTTCTCTTTTTATGTATTTTGTCGTAGGTGAAAGAGATCGTATTAGTTAGATTTATTCTAATATATTGTACGAAAGAATTCAGTAATAAGACTTTATGACTTGGTACCTCCGCCTACACAAGGACTTTCAATACAACCTTCCTCCTTTATAACTCTCACTCACAACTTTGACTCTTCACACCACCCTTTGTGTTCAAGTACCCATGACCTAAACTTAGTCTAAAATACTAAACTCTGTTCGGTCAACGAAAGGGACCCGGATGTACAACTGAAAGACTAAGATTTGAGTATTCCCAAACCAGTTATTGGATCACGATTACTTGTATTTCATGGGTCGTATCCTAGACTGTATATCATTCATGAGTTACTTTCAATTAAATAAGTAAAGAATGAGAGTAAAAACGAAATAGAATACTTTTAAAACTCAGTCAACCACCTTCTGGAGATAATTAATAGGACACTAGTGGAGTTGTCGTTTATAACGGAATAGTGTCTCCTACTAAAGACCAGTCTAATTGAATAAAATTAGTGTACAATTATTAACCAGGGACCTTTTATGACGCCCGGTTACTATGAACACGTATAAGTTCTTTGGTTACCAAAATCCATGACTTCGGTTACTGTAAATTATTTGCAAATTATGTATCAGAAAGAAACGAATAGAGACATAACTTCATCTGGGAAAAAAAAAAGGGATACCACTTGTACTAGATGTAACAGTTATTTAATAAAGGATCTGGAGAAGACCGTAGGTCACAAGGAGAGGGACTAACACTAGTGTGTAAAATATTCTTGGCACTCGCACATCTCTGCTGGTATAATTTCACTATGCAGGACGACGTAAGGTACTACTCAGATAAGTCTATGCACTTAAGTATTATAAAATTAGTTCAACTAATAATGTCGGGACTGATGTCTTTTTAATATAGTCGAGACTGACGGCCTTTCATGTAGAACCATTAGTCTCCTGACCTAGAGGTCCTGGAAGAGAGAGAGAGAGAGACAAAAACCTACTGATGGTTCTTGATTTTGTTCAAAATCGGATCACTAAATCTGTTATAAATTTTATCCTATATATAGAATTTACTCATATTATTTAATCGACTTATATTAAAGTATATGTTAAATCAGAAATCTCTATGTCTTGTAAAGTTTCTTTCGGAAGAAAACAGGGTTTCTAAAAAAAAAAAACTTACTCCTGGTAAAAATTTCGGAAATAACTTAAACAATGTTATAAAAGACAAAAAACAAATACAAGAAAAAAAACCGAAACTCAGTACACCCTAGAATCAAGGGACTGGTTCCTAGCTTGAGTGTAGGGAACGTAACATTCCGTTTTAGAAGTGGTGACCCGGTTGTCCCTTCAGGGGCTTCTTCCCGAAACTCAAGTTGGTAAGTCTGACTTTTATACACCGTCAAACTCCTACGACAACGGACACCACAACGAAACCGTTTTCAATTCAACTTTCATATTTAAAACTGTTGACCCTTTAAATAAAATAATTGTATGTCGTGTTACCATTAGAGTGACTTAAAGGATCTAAATTCTTAGGATTAATTTATTTTAATAAGTAAATTTTTGTATGTGTAAAAAGTGTATTTTGTTTTTACAAGGAGAGGAGAGGATCGATCTATTAATTTCAACAGAATACCTAGTGTTGGATAATTTAATGATATTAGTTGAGGGTTCATAAAAGTGGAATCTTACCTGAGATTTACAACAGATATAGAATAGACTTTTTCTTCCCTAAGAGATTCTCATAAACGTAATCTTCGTCAGCTCAAAATCAGTGTTAATAGACATCAACCAATCAACGTCGAATTAGTTTTTTTCTTAATACGTTACTCCCAAATAATTAGGATACAGTTTGAAACCAATGTATCTACCTTTGATATAAACTTGGTTCGAAATTTTATAGTATACTTAATTTCGAATAATAATTACAGACACGTTTACTATGTGGTATTAAAACGGTCATAATCTTACTTATTCTCAGTAAACGTTCAGTAAACTTCCTATTAATATTAAAGTTTATATATTTTGTCCAAAAACTGGATCCGAACTCAGGAAATTAAACATAAGTACATTTACACCTTTGAATATGTTTACATACTTTTTATACTAAACGTCCTTCTTTTACGACCTAAGTAGTGATGAAAATAATAAATGGTCATCACACGGGGACCTGTTATTAAAATACGGAAGAAGTAGTAGATATATAAATAGTTTAAAAAAAAAAAACCATTAATGACACACGGTCTTTTAACCTATCCTTGGTTCCTATATTTTAATTCTACCGTGTATCGGATTTCTTCCATTGACAAATCATCCCGTCTTTCGGTATAGTTCTCTATTAATACCCAATCCCTTCATTATCTATACATGTACCATAATACCTCGGACCTTTTCTAAAGAAAAGGTCAACTCACACCCTCCCGTAAAGTTCTTCTTCTCTTTTGTAATTGTTACTTGACTGAATGTCAGGAGCCACCTTTACTTTCAGTAAATGTCGGTAAAATCCTTTGTAATACCCGTATAGACAATTTGAATGTATAAGTATATTGTAAATTAAGTAGTTGAAATGGAAGTCTTTAATTATTATTTGATAAACGTACATACCCGTTTGGTCATAAATACCTCTTCAAGTGAATAGACTAAGGAAAGGCGTAATAGGAAAGTTTTTATTAATAGGGTCCTTTTTTAGGGAGAGAAGTCACTACCTATTATTTATTTTTTAATTATACTCGGGACACTTTTATTATATTCTTTATGTCTTGTATTTATTATTGGTTTTGAGTCTATTATTCAGTTGTAGACTTTCTGGCATGACACTTCGATTTTTATTTAATACTTACTGAATACAATGCTTTAATTTTTCTTTCCTAATAAAAATTACCTATTTAACGAAGAGTCGTTACTTGAGTCTCTCTTCTACGTTCGTGAGTTCCTCTTTTAATACCTTCTGTCTTTTTTTCAAATTCCTAAATTATTTATGAATGTATTGCCAATAATACACTGTCCGTGATAGAATTCGTGAAATGTTAACAGCAGACTGAATTAGGAATATTATTGATATTATGCTTATGATGACAACAAGGGTAAAATGTCTGTGCTTAGGACCCTATATATCTTTCTAATTTATTGAACGACTTCAAGTGCGTCGTTTCTATATATCACTCCTATGAATATTTAAATTTTTTTTCAGGAGAATTTTGAGAACGTTTTTCTTTTATTTGACTTTGACGTCGAATGGTTTAAACTACAGTATTTTTAAACGTTATATTACTGTCTTTTCTCTGATTTAAGAAATTGAATATTTTAGGTGATGAGTATTTTTAGTACTTTTACAAGTTTTTGGTTATCTTTTCAACCGTTTTATATATTCGTCTTTTAACATTCATTTACTCTGCTTCTTACTAAAACAACTATTCTATTTTTACTAAATATTTGGTTTCTTTTGTACAACTTGGAGTATGTATCAATTGTGTACAGTTGTTTTAAGAGGTGACATTAAAAACTACGAGTCTAGTTGAGTCCAATGAACCATTATAAGGTACAATACACAACCGTTCACTTAGGAGTGTGTAACAACCACCCTCACATAAATCATAGTAAAACCTCTGTTTAGAAAATTACTATACGTACGGGAAAATAGGGATTTGAAGGGAACATTATTAAATAGGGTGTCTAGAAAAGTGTGAAGACGAACTTCTACGGACAAGTTCCTTCTTGGGATACTGTTGTAACAAACGTCACCATTTACTAATTTTGATCAATTCACTTTAGTAATTTTTCCCTACCGATGTACCAACACCACATATATGTCCCCTTATAATACGGAGACAATCTTACTCATTTCGTCTAGAGACATCCGATTCTACAACTGCACTTATCCCCAACCCTCTGTTAAGAGACACCCAAAGAATACAAAGCCATGAAAAAAAAAAGTAGTGTCCGTGACTAACGAAAGTAAGGTCCTATCGGAAAGTACATACAAACATGTCTCTCAGAACGTTCTGTGTCGGTCACAGAGAAAGACTTCGTTTCTCCCAAACAAGTATTGGATCACATTATTTTGTCACGGGAAGAAACCGTATCTAAGACCGTACGAAAAAATAACAAGTCAGCGAGTCTACACAGACTAAGGAACACTGGGGTACCTGATATCGTACCGTCGGAAAGGACAGGAGGTGATGGAGGGCCTCAAACGAGTGTCTAAGCACAGGTAACTCAGCCACTACGATGGGTCGGTAGAGTAGGAAACGACGGGAGAAGACGAAAATTGAAGTCAGAAAGGGTCGTAATCGTAGAAAAGGTTACTCGACCGAGAAGTGTAGTTCACCGGTTTCATGACCCCGAAGTCGAAGTCGTAGTCAGGAAGGTCACTTATTAATCCCAACTAAAGGAGATCCTATCTAACCAACCTAGCGGAACGTCAGGACCCCTGAGACTTGTCCGTACGAATAAGGTGCATACAATATTCTTAGTCCTAGGGGTGGGTCCTCCAAAGAGAGGGCATTTGGACGGTGTACACATCCTTAGTGGGCGAGGAGGAACACAACAGGACACCCCTGACCTCGAACCCATTGACTGCCTTTAGCTCTAAAGTCAATGACGATAACTACACTCATTATGTCAGGAATCTGAGACTTGGGTCAGAGTACAGAAGACGGTCTCAGGTACTTTACCACGTCCGAGGTCATGAGAACGGACCTTTTAGGATACCTACCTCCTCGGACCATCCGACGTCAGGTACCCCAGCGATTCTCACTCTATGCTGACTCGCTGAAGTGAAAGTGAAAAGTGAAAGTACGTAACCCCTTCCTTTACCGTTGGGTGAGGTCACAAAAACGGACCTCTTAGGGTCTCTGCCCCCTTGGACCACCCGACGGCAGATACCCCAGCGTGTCTCAGCCTGTACTGACTTCACTGAATCGTCGTCATCGTCGTCGTCAAAGTTTATCTCCTTTTAGTCTAGAGTCGGGGAAGAAACGTTAAAAAGAAATTAACAGTACAATATTGGTATGTCTTATAAATTATAATGTCACAGAACTTTAATCTGTACGAAAAACAACTTGTTTATAACTTTCGTATCCACTAATAGAAGGTAAAAATCCATATAGGTAAAACACAAGTATCTTCGTTTCCATAATGAAAGAAATACTGAAGAGATGAACAATTGTCATTCTGCTTCTTACCACAAGTCAAACTTTCGATCACAAAAGTCTTTGTCTTGACCTCATATTTATGTATACCATTTCATTAATCGGAGGTTAATTTTAATTAATTAAAAATTTTATGTACACCACCAACACAGTCTTCACGAGGACGTGGACATTGATCAGAAAAACACTTTGGCAAAAAAAAAAAGAAAATTTAATACTTGAAAATAACCTCATATCAACAAAATGTTACGACACCATCAAAGACGACACGTCGTTTCAATTAGTCTATATAGGGGAGAAAAAACCTGAAGGAAGGATAAATCTCGTGACTTATCGCAAGGGACACGGTATGTCATCCATATTAATAAAATATGTATCATAGCCATCACACACATATATATATATATATGTGTGTATGTGTGTGTGTGTATATATATGTGTGTGTATATATATATGTGTGTGTGTGACTCTTGTGTGTGTGTATATATATGTGTGTGTGTGACTATATATATATATATAGTCAAGGCCAAGAAGGGTGGGAGGAAGGGGAAACCATGGGTATACAAACAAGAGGTACAGAGATAAAGACGAAACGTTTGTTCTATTAGATATGACAAACAGATCTAAGGTGTCTATACGCAATTATATGCGGAAGTGTCAAGAAATGTCTTAGAGAGGTTCTATATAAAATCCATCTTTTTATTGTAGTTTCGATTCTTGTTTCAGACAACGATTAAAATTCTTTTGACTATTCACTCATATACACTTCTAAATTGAAATTGAACTTCGAACGTATAAACCGATTCGTTTCCTTTATGACGAAAATTAAGGAAAAGTTTAAAAGAGACTATGAGCAATGTACTCAAAAGGAGAATAAAAGGTTGACGAGTGACTTACGGTCACTTTTTTTCATTTTATTAATTTGTACTGAATCAAGTGCGAACGAATTTTGAATCACACTAAGTCACCACATTACTACTCGAATCCAAATTAATTGAGAGAAGTCTTATTTATAAGGTCAGAGAAAAATAAGGAGAATGAAACGAATCTAACAGATTCTATGTGACCCTTTATACCTAAAAATGACTACGACACACAAGTCCGTCCTACCTCCTCCCACTCTTCCGTCTCTTCCTGTTCACCGTCCCACCCTCTTACTCCCCTTCCACGGTTTCCCAACTCTTTGTTGACTATTCTATTCCTGAATTTACAGTTAACTTAATTCCTTATTTTTCGTATAAGTTAAAAGATTACAGTCATCTTACCACCCTGACTTTAGCCTAACATCCACTCTGACCGTCACCTTGTGACGGATGGACCTCGAAATTTATTCCTTGCCTCGTAACTAAACCTTACCTCTGATTCTTATCCCTGAACCCAAATTATGTCCCTCACAACTAATGGAAATCATCTCTGGTCCTCTACGAACTACTTAAAGTGCCATATTCTCCTTCCACGATTGTTGCTTCGACTCCAACTCAGTCTCCTCTCTCTCCTTCGTCCCCAAGGTTTCTTGGTCTACCGTTTCTTTAACTCTGAGGGACTTTCCTTACCTGGAGCTGTGTCGGAGACTCCGACGTCCTTCCTCCGTCTCACCTACTCCCAAGGAATTCTCCCTCTTTCCTATCTTTCGACCCCCTAAAGTAAGGACTAGTGGGAACACCCATGGGTTCGACTCACCCTCTGAACTCTCGAACCAACTTTCAAATCTCCTTAACAAATTTCCGTAATTGACTCTTAAAAGCGAAGTCATCCACTCCTACCATTATGACCAAAAGACAAAAAAGCACAGTAAAACTATTGGTTTATTATGCTTAATTTCACTAAACATTAAGTCTTAAAATTATAAAAAAAAATCCACAAGATCATACCAAACCATTTCGATAAAAGGTCTCATTTATGGAGATATGGTTACACTTTTCCTTACGTTCTATGTAATAGATCTTACTAATTTTTCCCTATAAAACTTTGACTTACCATCCACTTTGAATAGATAGTACCTAATACTACTATTGATATTGAGGGCCCGAGAACTCGTGGTCCGGGTTATGAACATCGTGTGCCCGAATCAACGAGGTTCGGTCCACCCTAGAAGGGTCTAGTCCCTAGTTTGGGTGCAGAGGACGGAACCGACCTCCTAAGAAATGGTGCCTCGGTGTTCCTTCAAGGGTTTGACAAATATAAAAGTACGTTTCTATAAGGAAGAGAAACCTCGAGTCCGATTATGGTGACAACAGTATGAGAAAAGGGTAAGAGTTTTGTGGAACTAAAATTACCGAAGTTTTGTTCGCTCGTGCGATAATACCGTTAGAAAGGAAAGAAAGACAAAAAAGAAAATTGAAGTTTATCGCTATCAAATAAACACGAGTACACAGGTACCAAACCCACCCTCCCACACGAGTCAACACGAACTGAGAAACGCTGGGGTACCTGACATCGGGTGGTCCAAGAACCAACCAGGTACCTTAAACGATCCGTCTTATGATCTCGCCTAACGATAAGGGAAGAGGTCCCCTAGAAAGGGGTGTGTCCCCAACTTGGACGCAGAGGACGTTACGGACATAGTCGTCTACTTAAGAAGTGGTGACTCGGTGGACCCTTTGGAAACCCACCCTCAACCAACTGTACTTGATCAGTGTGCAAACCAAGTCTAGACGAGGTGTTCAGAACAGTTAACTACTATTTTCTCTTCTTCAGTTCGGGTCGACACGTTTCGTATAAAGTTCGGAGACGTATTTGTAGATGATCGTAGGGTATCCGGTTCACTCAACACACAGGTTCGGTTACAGGAAAGGAGAGGTAGGAGATTTGTAGGACGAGTCAATTCAAACGGAGAGGAGAAGGTTATATATACCAAAGATATTCTCGATGAACACTTACTTGACACAGATCAAAAATGAGGAGGATTTTACTCATCCCTACAGTCTTGTCACATTGTTTCACAATATAGGATTTTCGTGGAAACGGGAGACCAAAATAAAGGTTAAATTAAAAAGACAGACGACTAGATCTAAAATTAAAAAAATTTTCCCTCGGTTGCCACTGTTGTGTAAGCTTTTGTAAAATGGAACAGGTCCTCAATGAAAAAAAGGTTAAAAGATTTACTGAAGAACTCAAGGATTTTTCAAAATTTTTACTTATCATCACTCGAGTTAAATCAGAGGTACGGTTGATGACTCTTCATAAAAAAAGACGACTGACTAGAAACATAACATCTTTTACAGAACTGAATTTCACGAAATGAACGAAAGTTCTCTCATCAAAGTAAAAAAAAGGTTAGTTCACTTGGTTTGACAGTTGTTAAAAATAAGACATGGGCGAAAATACTTGTCGAATCTCCTCTCTATACGATCCCCCAATAACTTAATTATCTTTTCAGGAACGATAATCTTCTAAATGTAATTTCAACCTGACTTGTATATTTACAAATAATTAAAAACTTCATTCACTCTTCCTTTATTTTATTATTTAACGATGGTAGACGAAGAAAAATCAACCAACTCCTATTTTATTGGAGTTCTTAGAGAACTAGTATTACGAACTTCTGGAACTCCACTAGTATCGAAACAAAATCGGTAACGTGTCTGAAGAAATTCCTCGTTATCCTCTCTAGAAAAAATTTTTTATCTAAAAAATTTTTCTATCTAATAATTTTCAGGTACAAAGACCATCACAGGTGAAGACCCGTATAAAATCTTCGAGACATACCCCCTTGGAAGGGTGTCGGGTGACCTTAAATCCTCAACGTTGTCCCGGTTGCCCTTTCCGAGCCATAAAAAAGTTTGTTTATTTCACCAAAATAAAAGATCTTTTATCCCAAACCCCTTACCTCCGTAGGATCCGTCTTACTAATCTTTCTATTCAGTACCTCTTAGTAAAATAGACAAAGGGTCACTGACGGGTCCGTCACACGAAACAATATACCCCCTAAAGATAACTTAAAAAAAGGATAACTGAAAAATTCTAAATAAAAACAACCGTACGTCAACTAAATGTTGTCACGTAACCAAAGACGACATGTCGTTTCACTTAGTCAATATGTACTCACTCGATGGGTTCTCATATATATACCTGTATATATTTGTACATACATACAGGTATATGCACCGGACATAGCACACGAACGGGCAAGTGTCGACAAAGTGGATACATATGTATATATGTATATTCATAGAGGTAACTCTAGGTATATATGTATAGAGGTAACCGGGCTAAGGAACTGTGTATAGAGATAGATTTACTCTTCCTCCACCCACTACCACTCGTAGCTCGAAGTAAAACAAGGATCATTTTGACTCCTCTACAGTGAGTAAGGGTCAAAGGATCAGACCAATGTCACAAGACTCTAAGAATCTAAGGTCAAACTGATTCAAGTAAAGGTAGTTGATTCTTTATGACAACCACCTATCACTCTTTACCGTTGGGTGAGGCCATAAGAACGGACCTTTTAAGGTGCCTGTCTCCTCGGACCGTCCGATGTCAGGTACCCCAACGTTTCTCGGCCTAGGCTGACCCGCTGAAAGTGTTCTGAACTCACCGAAGAACTCCACTTCTCAGCGAGAACTTATTTTATGGGGATGTGTCTCGTTGTTCGGTTCCTTCTTTGATTTCCTTGACTCCCATGTAAAATAAAAAAAAATTAATGTCTTATTTTACTCCCTTAGAACCATTTCTAAAGACTACTTTTTCGAGAATCTTGACCTCGATCTCCTTATCTCTTGACTTTCAAAGATAGTAGACCAGGTCATTAGAAAGAAAGAGAAAGGGAAGAGTTCTGTGGACTCTTTATATCATGTAGGAGATTACTACCCCATCCCACCCTTGTCGTCGAAGAACTATTTGCACCCATTTTGTCTCGTCCCTTCTGTTAAGATTATTGGGGGGTAATCTCTGTGAACCCGAAGGGACAACCGAATTGACTATTTCTTTGGAGGACGTTACGTCCTCTGGGACCAAGCTAAGGACCCAACCCTTCTAAGGGACCTCTTCCCTATCCGATGGGTGAGGTCATAAAACCCCGAAGGGACCACCGAGTCGAGTATTCCTTAGGTGGACGTTACGCCCTCTGGACCTAAACTAGGGACCCAACCCTTCTAGGGGACCTCTTCCCTTGTTGATGGGTGAGGTCATAAGACCGGACCTCTTAAGGTACCTGACATAATAGGTACCCCAGCGTTTCTGAGCCTGTACTGACCTGACTCGCTGAAAGTGAAATTTCTGTGTATGGGACGTAGGGAACTCTTTATGACATAAATACATGTACAAATTCAATGGTCTGGTGTTTCTTGTTTACTCAGGATTCTACAATCTTATAATTGAGTGGACCACTTCTAGTCTTCTGGTTGATACCGTCTTGCATATACTCGTGGATCCAAAGGGCTTAAAGGTTCGATCACGAACACAGACTCACAGAACATATTAAGAACTTATACTACATATTAATATACAAACACTTAAATGATGGGTGCTAAGACGGTTTTATAACACATAACAAACGATATCAAATATAAAAGACAAAATGTTACATATTAATAAAGTCCAATGGTCTTAAGATTACAATTTAGGGACTTAAAATCGTCATAAGTTGGGTTTGGGTGAAATTTTTATTTGAATAGTCCTATTACATGTCATAAAATCACCCACGAAACTCATTGTTCATCCTAAAACAAAGTACTATAACAGTCATCGTTTGTCTAAGTCATTGTTATAGGTGGTGGTGAGGGGACTAAATTATACAACTTACGTGACAAACTTCCCTGATTGAACCAAATAACATTGTTTTTTTTTCTATTGACTCCGACATCATACCTCAAAAGTTCCACTTTCCTTAGAACCCCCACTAAGTCAGGTTAGAGAATTGAAACGCCTAGTCGTGTCACTCCAGATCTCTTTAGTCTATTGATCTGAGGACTTAAGAAATTAGACGGTCGGAATCGTAACAAATTAAAAGTCATCATTTCAGACTACTAAAACGACAATCCTAAGAAAGTTGTTCATAACTCCTTACGTCAAGACTCGTACACTCAATCCTTTCCTTTGTAGTCTCTGATTTGACCACAGTAGTTCGGCGGCCAGGAGTGACTGTGGTGACAAGGACCTCGTTTTTCGACGAAGGTACAACAACAAGTCAACGAGTTAGTACAGACTGACACTGGGGTACTTGACGTCGCGCGGTCCGAAGGGACAGGAAGTGACAGAGGGACGCAAACGAGTTTGAGGACAGGTCACTCAGTCACTACGGTACGTTGGTGGAGTAGGAGACTCGGGGCAAGAGAAGAGCGGGAGTCAGAAAGGGTCGTAGTCCCAGAAAAGGTTACTCAGTCAAGAAGTGTAGTCCACCGGTTTCAGAACCTCAAAGTCGAAGTCGTGGTCAGGAAGGTCACTCATTAGTCTCAACTAAAGGAAATCCTACCTGACGCAAACTGGCGAGTACAAATGACGTAACGTTAATCTACTCATTACAACTAACATTATCCTTTTTGTGTTGAAAAGTCGATTCACTCGATTAATATGAAACAAGGAGAATAAACATTTTGTTCCTTTGTTTTAGATAGAGTGACCGAGGAATACCTTCGGTTTCTCTGATCGGACGTATTTCATGAATAGTGAGATGGGCCTTTGGTCATGAATAATCAAAAGGAAAGGAGAGGAGAAAAGGCGAAAGGATTAGGTCCAGTACACACCTAATCACAGGTCCGTTCTGATCTCTCGTCTAGAAAGGTAACGACCCCGTTTCAAGGGAAGATGCGTCTTAGGAAGGTAAGAAGTGTATCTTCACCCGTTATCGATAGATTCTTCAGAAAAAAAAAAATTTATTTCTTTATCCCTCCCTGACCACGGGGACAGAACTTTTATCAATAAAGATAATGTTTGGTACTTTATTAACATTGTAAT
The DNA here is from genome assembly GCA_006410555.1 of Capra ibex. NCBI lineage: Eukaryota > Metazoa > Chordata > Mammalia > Artiodactyla > Bovidae > Capra > Capra ibex. Next base: position 3,307,758 of record SJYO01048061.1, on the reverse strand, counting down.
CGGTTCCCTAGGAAAAGAATCTTAAATCTACACCGTCTCTCCGACCTTCTCGATATCACCGAATCTTTCTTGTTCTCTTTTTAACTCACACAGATAATAATTTACTCGAACAAACTTAGGTGACCTGTAATCCTATGTTACGACCAGAACCTTCAAATGGACAAACTGGTTTCGTTCATCTAGACACCCGAAAGGTCCACCGAGTCACATTTCTTAGACGGACGGTTACGTCCTCTACTCCCCAGCTAGGGACCCAGCTCTTATAGAGGACTTCTTCCTTTACCGTTGGATGAAGTCGTAAGAACGGACCCTTTAGGGTACCTGTCTCCTTGGATCACCCGATACCAACTACTCCAACGTTTCTCGGTCTGTGTTGAACCGTTGATTCGTTGTTCTTCAATCTAAACGTCCCGGTTGACTCAAGAGTCTAATTTTGTCAGATAAAGTTCCAATGACACACCGAGATCGTCACATAGACTGTACGTATCTCTTATTAAAAAATTGTAGATAGGAGGATATCTACTTCTTAATAAAAGTCATCATTACTACCATATCATTAATTATTCGTTCTAAATAAAGGTCGAAATAATTCTATGTCAACTGTACCGTAACACATTCGAATTCCACACGTCGTATTATTAAATGTATATTTATTATCGGTGTTATTGAAACCAATTGTAGACAATAGAGTATCTTTATGTTTCTTTCTTCCCTTACAACAAAAGAGAAACAGGACTCTTGAGAATCCTAACTGAAGGAATTGAAAACTTATATGATATGTCGTCCCAGGGGTTGGAGGTCTTAAATTAAGAACTATTAGATTTCAACTGGACTACATTATTATTATCTTTATTTCACGTGTTATTTACATTACTCGAACTTAATAGGACTTTTGTAAGGGACGGGACCAGTCACCTTTTTAATAGAAGGTGTTTTAACCATGGATCACGGTTTTTCCAACTCCTGGTGACGAAGTAACACACACGCACACACACCCACACACACACACACGTGTGCGTGTGCTCGTGAATCAGTGAGTCAGCACAGACTGAGAGACGTTAGGGTACCTGACATCGGTGGTCCGAGGAGACAGGTACCCCTAAGAGATCCGTTCTTATGACCTCCCCCAAAGACAAAGGGAAGAGGTCCCCTAGAAGGGTTGGGTCCCTGACTTGGACCCAGAGGACGTGACCTCCGTCTAAGAAATCGTAGACTCGGTGGTCCCTTCGGGTTACATACAATTGATACCAGTAGCACAACATGTACTGTCTGACCACGAATAAGTAGTATGATGACCTTCAGACATAGAAGTAGGTCAAGAGACAGGGGTGGGACAATTTATGTTTGGAGAAAAAAAAAAATACTCAAACCAAAAACCGAACAAACGAACCGAACAATAAAAGTCTAAGGTACACATTCACTTTAATACGTGATAAAGAGAAAGAGGTAGACTGAATAAAGTGAAACGTAAAACGGAAGTACAACAAGGTTTACGGTCCTAGTGGAAGAAAGAGTACCGACTCATCATCAGGTAAGGTGGAGACAAGGGGATCGGGTCCCTCTGACCCTGGTCCTGGAAGAGGGTGCTTCTAGAGGTGTACAGAAGGTCTCGAACGACACCGAAACGGGGATCAGACCCCACCACGTCTACAGGACCCTGACCCCACTAGTCCCTGAAGCTAACACCCTCCTCAGCCCCTTTTCTCCCCGATCGTCTCGGCACCTTCGTGTACACCTGGACCCGGCCCGACGGCCACCCCTAAGAGTCCGGGAGGATCATATCGTATCTTTACCCCTCCCCCGTCGACGAGAGCCGAGATCGGTAAATAAAAGTATAGATTCTCCCTTATTTTTCTGGTGTAGAATATGCACTTATACATCAAGTCAAGTCACCGATTCAGCACAGACTGAGAAACACTGGGGTACCTGACGTGGTACGGTCCGAAGGGACAAGAAATGGTAGAGGACCTAAAACGAGTTTGAGTATAGGTAACTCAGTCACTACGGTAAATTGGTAGAGGAAGAGACAGCAGGGGAAGAACACAGAAGTCAGAAAGGGTCATGGTCCCAGAAAAGGTTACTCAGCCAAGAAACGCAGTCCACCGGTTCATAACCTCGAAGTCGAAGTCGTGGTCAAGAAGGTTACTTATAAGTCCCAATTAAAGGAAAGCCTAACTACCAAACTAGAGGAACGGCAGGTTCCCTGAGAGTTCTCAGAAGAGGTCGTAGTGTCAAACTTTCTATTTAAGAAGACGTGGGTCGGAAGAAATACCAGGATGAGAGTGTAGGAATACACTGACAATGTCTTTGGTATCGAAATTGAGCTACCTGGAAATAACCGTTTCACTACAGAGACGAAAATTTATAAGGTAGATCCATCCTTTCTCCCATTAGTCCTAGATAATGAACGTTGAGAACTCCTAATTTAATACGGGGTCATTTCCTACCCACTTTAGGGGGGTGGACCACTGAACTTACACTGTAAACCCTTCTGTCAGAAACTTCTACATTAATTCTACTCCAGGAGGCCTTCAGACTACCTGAGATTTAGGTCACTGGGTACGTGAATATTCCTCTTTCTAAACTTCTGTGTCTGTGCGTCTCCTTTTTGGTGTACTTCTCTCTTCGCCTCGTTCCTTTCGAACGAGTCTGTTCCTCGTGGTCCTGACGTCCGTCGGTGGTCATCCACCCTCTGCCCTTGCCCTCGTACAGAGACCGTCTCGGAGATCTTCCTTAGTCCGGCAACCGTGGAAGTACAGTCAAACACCCACGATCTCACTCCTTTAAAAACAACAAAATTCGGAAAGTCAAATACCATGAAACCTACTGTCGACGTCGTTTGATCATGTGTCACCTAGTCCACAAAACGGTTTACCCTACAAGCCGCTTCGGTGCAACAACTGTGATGTTACCTCTAATGGAACGAAACTATGATGTCGTCGGAGTAAGGGACTCCAACCGGTTTCAAGAAAAATTGGAACCAATTTCTCCTAGAAGGGACCACCGAGTGTCACTTCTTAGACGGACGTTGTGTCCTCTGGGTCCAACCCTTCTAGGGACCTCTTCCTTTACCAATGGGTGAGGTCATAAGAACGGACCTCTTAAGGTCCCTGTCTCTCGGATGACCCGATGTCAGGTTCCCCAGCGTTTCTCAGCCTGTACTGACTCACTGTGAAAGGGAAAGTTTCTCATTCTGAATAAATTTCTAAGAAAAGAAAGATTTTTGTAACACGTGAATAGAGGACTATTTCAATATATCCGATAAGGAACCATTAAAAACTGTCATTTTTTTCTTTTTTTTTCAGATGAGGGTGCGCGAAAGGATTTACCTCCTTTCGCTTAGTTCTTCTGGGATGGCCCGTACTTCAAATCTATTTTGTATTTTTGTCGACTGGAACCGACAGTAGAAACGGACATCAGTCTAGGAATTCCTTTTCAACTTTTGTGTAATCGACCGTCACACACGAATTCTACAATTGTATTCTACACTCCTTTTCCCCGGGGGATTATTTTTTTAACACATTAGATTTACTTCAATTTATCGAACTTTTGTGGAGACTACCCGAAGCCACACGACCATATATAGTACTCTGAGATTCTCTTCTTATATCGTACAGAGAAAGGTGCAAATAAAATAGTATCTCGGAAAATACCTTTTTCAAAGACTTTGACGTGGAGGTACATGATTATTGAAACCCCATATTCGTGGATTTTATATCGAAGATGACTACGAAATACCTCAGTAACACTATACTTACTCGGAAAATCATAGTAGACATGTAAAAGGATTAAAAAGGAGATAAAAAGGTTCAGAAGAGGTAAAATTTTTCAGACATCGAAAACTGAGTGTTTGGCAATGAGTGGAGACAGTATATATGGATCAAACCTCAAATTGTAGAAGGTAGGTTATATTTTCTACATAAGAAAAAGATCTATGAAGGAAAAGAAGATTTAGTAAGACTGAAAGAAGTATCAACGATACCCCGAAAGCAATAACCCTACTTGGTATTTTTTTATATCGAATGTAAATGTATCTTCACCGACAAAGAAACGACATACTTTGTCCATCGAGTTTGAACAACGAGACACTCTTGGATCTCCCCACCCTACCCCACTCTCCCTCTAAGATCTCTCCCCCGTGGATACACATGGATACTCACTAGGTACAACCACATACCGTCTTTCGTTGTGTTATAACATTTGGTGAATAGGAAGTTAATTTTTATTTATTTAAATAAAATTTTCACGGTAAAGTGTAACAAATTGGATTATGTGGTTATAATAATTTCTTAGCAATGTCACTGGCTCTAAGAATTAAGTGGTTTGCTCCAAATCGGTGAAATTCTTAAACCGAGTTATGCAAGTATTTATCTGACCTACCAACCCCCCTCTCTAGTGAATACGAACAGTCACTATGGTTCAACCGACTCTAACTGTAATAGCACATCCTCGTCTGTCCCTACGTTCTACTATGTTAGTCAAACTGTTTCATTGTACGTGACCTATTTTACTTAACGTTAATTCCACGTCCGTTCCACAACAAACATTTTGTCTTATTAATTAAACTTTTTACGTTGTCCTTATCTTTGGGAATGTACCTGACCCGGTGTACGTCTCCTCAAAATTTCAGTCTCGGCTAGTCTCTGGGTCCGAGACGGGCTGTACGGGTGTACCGTACGGAAACTCGGTAGGTGCGACTGACTGGTAGACCTGGAGTAGTACACCCAAAACCGGCGGTGGAGCTTACTGACAACCGGAGTCTAGATACTAAGGCAAAGTGACACCGGATACTCTTTAAGTATCACGGACTTTATCCGTGATTCTGTATCGTGACAGTAGAACTTATTATATGTTTATGGGAGAGAGACCGAGTCTACCATCTCAGACGGACGTCACGGTCTCTGGTCCCAAGCTAGGGACCCAGTCCTTCTAGGGGACCTCTTCCTTTACCGTTGGGTGAGGTCGTAAGAACGGGCTTCTTAAGGTACCTGTCTTCTCGGACCACCCGATGTCAGGTACACCAGTGTTTCTCAGCCTGTTCTGACTCGCTGATCATGGAAGAAGAAGTAAGAGGGATGTTGGGTAAGTTTGAGACGAGTGGAAAGTTTCGGGTCAATTTCCAGTTTCTTCAGGTCTTTCAGAAAGAGGAGAAGACATCCAGTATCTGATGTAGGAAGTTGAAGTATGTTGTTTGTCAAGACCGACTTGTATTGTGTTAGGAGAAATGTATAATTGGAACTGAAACGTCAAACATTTAGGGAACTCCTGTTTCTGGTTCCTAACATACACAAAACGTGAAGACAGATTATACGTCAGTTATTTTTGTAATCGACCGAAGAAGTTTGTTCAGAGCTATTTTAATTACTGGCGTTTTTATTTTTTTCGTTTTACAACTAAACTCTCTTACTTTCCAACTCTCTGAAAACACTTCCACCTACCGATACTGAGAATAGGAAAACTGAGGACTTGGTTTAAAAGGTAGTCCTTTGTTTTACACATGAATAAAAAGTACAATTAGAATAGGGTTTCACCCTTTTAATATTTATATATCTCTATATATAAATTATACTTCAGCGAGTCAGCACAGGCTGAGACGCTGGGGTATCTGACATCGGATGGTCCGAAGAGGTAGGTACCCTAAGAGGTCCGTTCTCATGACTTCACCCAATGGTAAAGGAAGAGGTCCCCTAGAAGGACTGGGTCCCTAACTTGGGCCCAGAGGACGTAACCTCCGTCTGCGAAATTGGAGACTCGGCGGTCCCTTCTATTTGTTAAAATAACGTATACTTTAAGTTTATTTGTATTCCGGTTACAAATCATCTTAAAATAGATTCTAAGGAATGAATCTCAAACACCAAAACACACAATATTTTAAGTCGATTTACCTTTGTTAAAAATAACCCAAAAACACAGAATTTACACGTTCACGGACCACCTGAAAAAACCACGATTTAAAAGACTAGTACACAAAAAATCTGGAGACCAATTAATAGATCGGATTACAGAGATACTCAATTACAAAAATCTTACTCAATAGTTTCAACTAAAACCTTTACTTCGGGTGTATCAGGTAACATACCTCATATTTATCACAAGGTACGGGGGAGAGGGGACGGTCGACGACAGTATATGAACACAAACTTAAATAATGCCAAGTAAGGACTCGGTCGTAGTGAGAACTCTAAGAAACCTCTTGTTAGATTCAGATTGACCTACAACAATTTAAGAGTCCGGTGCCATTCACACTGACACCGTCTACGTTCACACTACTTCCTACCAAACCACTGCGAACGGTCATGGGTTGGTTGACACTGGACTGGTTCTTTTTCTCATTGGTCTACACGTTCTTAAGAGTTCTGTAGTAGACGAGATTACGTCCATTCTTAAGACAGGGGTCTCGTAGGAGTGTACTTTAGTAGTTTCAACCCAAGAATTACCTTTATACATCCGCAGCTCTTTACAACTTGGAACCTCACTCTGACGAAAACTCACATAAAAAAAAACTTTACTTTAAGTCTATTTAGTTAACCCTTTTTACAGTAGAACGACTCTGACCGTTCAGACTACGAGAGGTCGACAAGGTGTACGGAGGAAGTTCGTCCTATAAAAGACCTTATTTTGGGGGACTGTCGTAAAATACAGTTGACACTCGGTATAAAAGTTTACGACCTAATTAAGAAAATTTTTCCTAAACATATTTGACTTAATTAACAAGAGACAATGTCTAGTTCCCCCGAAACTTAAGTATACAATGGTAGTCTATCTTGATTTGAAAAGTTTAAACTACCTCCAAAGTCCACAGGACCTACACTTTGGGTAGCTTCTTCTATCAATGTCGTTCTCAAAATAAATTGACTTCATAAAAAGATAGAACATCTACAGTAAAGTTTGATAAAAAAAATCTTTACATGTCTCCTCGACAATTTTAATTAATGGGTTTAGTATATTTTGAGTTGTTGATACCAAACACAAAATTACTACACATCGGTTATAATGATATGAATTTATAAAAAAACTGTCAACTCGTGTATTTTCGAGTTTCAGTCAAATATAAGAGTTGGGACCAACTTTGACCCTTACGAGGACAGGAGTGACCTCCGAGACTGAAGTAACGAAACCGTAGACGATACTTGACATCACCCAAAAATTTCAAGAGACCCATCAAGAAGTCGTGTCACCAGGGGTCGGAAAAACAGTGGTCCCTGGTCAAAGTAAAAAAGGTTCCTGACTGTCACCCTACCTACCAAATCCCTACTAAGTTCCCGTAACGTAAATAACACGTAAAATAAAGATAATAATAATGTAGTCGAGGCAGAGTCTAGTAGTCCGTAATCTAGGGCCTCCAACCCGTGGGGAAGAATTCATCTAGACTCCCATACTCAAGAACGAAACACACGAGGTCCGGTCCCAAACTGCTGTGCACTTATGGACGGGAGGACTTCAAGGACACTAACCCCCTGAGGAAAACATTAGTGTCGACCCTGGAAAAGTGTCAGAAACTCTCCTTAACGAGACTCATCTAAGTCCCGTCATCCGACAAAACAATTATCATTAGTCCCGATAAAGGTTCCCTTCAACACTGACCACGTCGGTCCTTGGTCCTTCCTTCAGGACTGTCAGTCCACAATCAACAGTGAGAGGACCGAAGAGAGGTCGTGAAGGAAGAAAAGAAAGAAGAATCATTTTACAAAAATGAAGGCCAAGTGTTATGGGTGGGAGGTTTGTGTGTGTGGACGCGCGCGCGCGTGTGTGTGTGTGTGTGGGTGTGTGTGTGTGTTAGAGAGAGAGAGAGAGAGAGAGGGAGAGAGAGTTGAAGTACGAAAGATTTGTAGAAAGTCATTATTCAAAACTTTAGTTAAAGTCAAAACAAAAAAACGTCAGATAAAACCTAACTAACTAAAAGTTTAGGTCACAAAAAAAATTTTATTATTATGTAAATTATTAATAATTTTTAAATTATTATGTAAAATCGGTGGATTGTTAATCAAATTGACAAAGAAAATTGATACTTAATAAATCGATAAATTATCATTTTTACAAGCTGATAGTACCTTAGATTTGTACACTAAGTGATGTAGTAGTAGAGTTGTTAGGTTTTCCTCTTTTAAATGTCTTGACGAAATACTACTTTGTGCATCCTATTCCATATTTTACGTAAAGATTCTATAAGAATGGAGATAAAAAATTGTACCTATATCATAAAAATACATTAGATGACACGTATAAGGTCAAAGCAGTTGACTGGGTCGTTACGGAACATATCGTAGCGGGGGTGGAGACAAGGTCAGATCCCCGTCACAGTACAGACCAACAGTATTTAGAAGTCTGAGGAAATTACACAGAAATCTGTTAAAAGTGTCTGTTGTGTTAGAAAAAATGAGAGTATGAGAGGAGAGTCAAAGAAACGGAAAGTTCGAATGAAACTCCTAGAACAGGAGTGTACAGAAAGAAATTACGGATGAAGATGGTCGGATCAAGTCCGGGTGACGGGTGTTCAACACAATCAGACTCAGGGAACCTATTACTCCTCTAGTTTGTTCAGTTAGGATCTCCTTTATTTGGGACTTATAAGTAACCTTCCTTACTACGACTTCGACTTCGAGATTATGAAACCGGTGGACTATCCTTCTCGATTGAGCGACCTTTTCTGGGACTACGACCCTTTCCAATTTCCGTTTTCCTCTTCCCTCGTCGTCTCCTACTCTACCAACCTACCGTAGTGACTGAGTTACCTGAACTTAAACTCATTTACAACCCTTTATCACTTCCTGTCTCCTCGGACCGTACGATGTCAGGTACCGCACGATGGCAGGTAACCCCAACGTTTCTCAACCCATGTTGACTCACTGACTTGACTTGACTTCTACAATGATTCTCGGCCTATGCTGAATCGTTGTCTGTTGTCGTTGTTGACTCAACGGAAATGACTAGAAAGGGGGAGTATGACGTCACACTAAAAGCCCTTCGTCGAACCTCGTCTTTCCCTTCTCCTCGACATACCTCACCCCTTCTTCTGGCTTCCCGTCCCCCTCTCCCTCTACCTCGACCCCTGGTTTCCTCAGGGTCTTCCTCCGAGGTCTCCCCGCGTCTTACCGTTCCGTATCAGACGTCTCGGCTCGGTCTCGTCTTGCTCAGAGGGCGTGGTAGCGTAGTCCCTATATCCGACCACAAGTTCTGTCCCTCAGTAGGATCTTTCTCGGTCGATATAATCCGTTTTACTTTTCAGTCTTGGTTTTATTAGATCGTACTCTGTCTTCTGGTTAAGATCTCTGACTCGATTAACCGTTAGTTCTTTCTCGGTGCCAAACTGTGTCGCACTCGCGTGCTCAGACCGCGCAGACGGCCCCGAAGGTATACGGCAAAGAACCTCCGAGTCAACACTTAAGGTGAACTACTCATTCTGTCCTTCCGAGACTTGACAACATTTGAAGGACGCAGTGGGTCCCTACCAAGTCTACACACCTAACGTCCCTCGGTCGGACACCCCCTGCAGTCCCTCCTAAACATCTTAAGTTTCGTCTCTGATACGGAAGAGTAGAAGGGACTTTTGTTACTGCCGTAGCATTGGGAGTACTACCACGTGGAGAGAGGGGTCGGCCCTTCACGAGGACCATAAGGTTGTCAATGTAAGATTTTAGGAACTGGTTATAAGACCTAGGGTATGAAAGACGGGCGTCGTCTGTGAAAAGAGGTTTGAGTTCAGCCTCAGAAGTGACAACAAATTAAGAAGTAGGATAAGGAATCGAGTCTGAGAAAGAAGTCGTAGTGTTCCGAAAAGAGGTAGAGGAGAAGAACTTTAAGATAGACATATGGTTCACGGTTGAGTTTTGAATGAGGGAACGACACGGAAAGGAGGAAGTGCTTCGGTCGGACTCCAGGTACGATAGAAGTGTCGTAAACAGTGTCTAGACAACGTTTACGGAAACTCAGTAGACCAAAGTATATAGGTAACACACTATTCATAGTTAGTAGAGGTCGTGTAAGAAGGACTAGATACTAAATGAACCAAAATTAAAATAAGGAGAATAATAGAGGATATCGTGGATGTTGAAGTGGTCACAATATTCTTTACTCTTTTACATTACTTATCTCTACACTTACCAACTTTCTGTTGTACTTATTTACACTTTTACTTTTTCTTCCCACTATTAATCTTTTTTTTCTCTACTCTGTCAGGGTACTTAACATCGTAATCTAAGCTTTACTTGAAAATATTTAGTTTTATCAAAAGTCCCCTTTTTTTTGGGTTCGTTTACTTTACATTATTTTCATTTTAAGTGTGTCCGTAAGAGTTCCTTCTTTTTATTGTTCGAGTCCAAGACACTTTAATGGTAAATAAACACTGACACTCTCTTTCTTCACTGGGCACATTGTCTTAGTGTGTCTCCCAACTTTTGGTCCTTTGTCACCCCACATATTTATATTTTACACAGACCTCTTTTATAAACCCTTATACTGATTACATGAGCTTCAGAATTACCCTCTTCTGTTTCTTGGGTCGTAAAAGACCTTCAGATGTTACACGATCTGTGTTATCTCAAAAATCTTTCTACTGTCCGACTATATAAATAGTGAACAAGAAGTTTCATCGAGATCCTTCATCTGTAATAAACGTCTATTCCTTAAACTCTCAATCCTTATTTTTATTACTGGAGTTTTCACATATCGATCTCCCCTAATTCTGGACCTAAATCGAAGTCTAGAAGGAATCAGGATTTAGGTACAAGGAAGACCAAGTTGCGTATCTCTTAAAGGTTATAAGTCATCGAGTTAAGTTTAAAGTTATAGAAATCAAGGAAAGGTAGGAAATGGAGAGTTTTGGTCAGTGGCTCAGTAGAAAAGAAAGAGGACTTTTATAGGGGTACACATAAAGGAAAAAAGATTTGAGTACTGGTATTGGACCCAGTCGGAGATAGAAGAAAGGACGTCTGACTACCTGGTTGTAGGGAAGTTTAGGTAAAACGGAGTAAAGTTGCGTAAGCGGTACACTGTTGGTCTTATTGGACCACTTTTACTCAGTACTAGTGCACTGAGGGAACAACTTTATAAAGTTACCAAAGAGTAATAAGAACCTACTTTCAACCTTTAGAAATTACACTGGAGAAACAACAACAAGTCAACGATTTAGAACAGACTGAGGAACGTTGGGGTACCTGACGTCGTGTGATCCGAGGGGACAGGAAACGATAGAGGACCTCAACCGAGTTTAAGCACACGTAACTCAACCACTATGATAGATTGGTAGAGTAGGAGACGGTGGGCGGAAGAGGAAAACGAAAGTTAGAAAGGGTCGTAGTCCCAGAAAAGGTTACTCAGCCGAGAAGGGTAGTCCACCGGTTTCATAACCTCGAAGTCATAGTCAGGAAGGTTACTTATCAGTCCCAACTAAAGGAAATCCTAACTGACTAAACTAGAGGAACGCCAGGTTCCCTGAGAGTTCTCAGAAGAGGTTGTGGTGTTAAACTTTCGTAGTTAAGAAGTCACGAGTCGGAAAATCTAAAGGTATTTGGAGTGGTAATCACCGGAAAAAAAGGAAAGTGCTGTGGGAGACGAAATAAAAGGTGATATGTGGTCGACAGAAAAAGAGGGGACAATAAAGGAGAAAATTACGTCTCGATAACGAAAACAGAGAACGACCTTCACCCGAAGAAGTGGTAGAGTGAAGAGAATCGACAATAAAAAAGAACCGAAAGTCAAGAGTCAAATTCTCGGTAAAGGGTCCCTGGGAAACTGGTGGTCCAGAGTCTATTTAGGGGAATGACACTCAAAGACGTTGTGAGACGTGAAGAGGTAAATAAAACAGTGAAACCAAAAATGAGTATATTTCGAAATTCTCCTCCAATACCGATTTAGCTAGTGGACAACGTAAAGGTCTCTGATCCTACTCGAGATCGCTTACTGTTTCAGAGTCAATGAGACACCACTGTCTACACTATAGTTAATTTCTAATTTTGTATTCGTAATTTTTCCTTCGATGAGTTCACCTGTACGATGAAGAGTCATAGAAAACTTGCGACAAAATAACAGTCACTTGAGTGAGAGTCCCCAACATCAGTTTAGGAAAATGTGAACTGACCCATACACCTCTCGCCATCTGGTTTACCGAGACCACGGAGACAAAGTGGGACTCGACAGGACTCTCAGACCACTCCGAGATCCTGAGGTCCGTATTCCTTTTGGGTGAGACCCGGGAAACAACATCCCTGGACCCATAGTGAAATTGTGATGTCGATACTTCCAAAATCCTTGTAAACTCAAAAAAGTAAATAAATTTAAATTATCACTTACGGTGTTTGTAAAAAATATATTTATTATTCGAGTTTATAACGTGTTTCGTAACTTATTTATTGACCACTCCTTCTATTCGTTCCAATGAAAAGAGTGTTTCGAATCGTAAAAGACGAAATCAAGTGAGTCTGGGTCCACATTAGTCTTCTATAAGTAAGTACGTAACTAACCTACCTGTAAATATTACATTGAGACGAGAATCCCTCAAGTCTAAATGTAAGTACCTTGATAATCTCCAGTTAGTATTATCGACACACGATATTTTACATTGATTACCCGATGTTATTAGAGTTTTTTCTTACAGTAATAGGTAGAGTAGTATGGGTGTCATTTTGGATTACCCTTATATTTAAACTAACCTTAACAGAAATAGGTACTTTCTCTCCAATTTTAAGTAATTAATAGTAAATACACGTAAATTGTTTAGTAAAAACGAAACAAAATTTACCAGATCCATGTACAGTGACACCGTCCACATTTACACTATTAAGTCTACCTTTACCTGAACAAATACCATTTAAAACACTCACACTACTGTCTCTTACGTATCTACTACTTTGTCTTCTTTAGACACCTCCATACATACAATTGAAACGTTTTTTGTTATATTCATGAACTAAAACAGTGAACAAAGTAACTTGAAAATAGAGAGACTCAAATACATGATCCAAATGAGTAAATTCGACTTGGACACAAATAAACCTTTTATGAAGTATATTCCTTTATATCTGATTCCGTAAGTCTCGTCTAATTATTTCGAAACAACGACAACAAGTCAGTGGGTCAACACAGACTGAGAGACGCTGGGACACCTGACATCGTGCGGTCCGGAGGGACAGGAAGTGGTCGAGGGCCTCAAACGAGTTTGAGCACAGGTAACTCAGCCACTACAGTAGGTTGGTAGAGTAGGAGACAGCAGGGGAAGAGGAGGACGGAACTTAGAAAGGTCCGTAGTCCCAGAAAAGGTCACTTTTTAACAAATATTAAAAATAAAACATTGATAAAATACCTTCATAATAAATGTCACAACACAATCAAAGTTCGCATGTCGTATCACTAAGTTTACTATATAAACACGTATATATATAAGAAAAAGTCTAAGAAAAGGTAATATCCAATAATATTCTATAACTTATATCAAAGGACAGAATACGTCACCCAGGAACAACAAATAAAATATATCTCATCACACATAGACAATTAGGATTTGAGGTTTAAATAGGGACCATAGGGGAAACCATTGTCCCACACAAAACATACAAACACGTAGATAAAGACAAAACATTTATTTAAGTAAACATAGTAAAAAATTCTAAGGTGAATGTTCACTATAGTATACTATAAATCTCGTCTGATCATAAAAAACAAAAAGGGAAATTAAAAAATAATAAAAAAATTAACTTCCTATTAACGAAATGTCTTAAAACAACAACAAAAGACCATGAAATTTACGTACATGTGGGCACTACCTAAGTACAGTCACATACCGTTTTGGTTATGTCATAACATATATTTTATTTCATTTTTATTTTTAAATTTTTTTATTTTTTTTCTTTCTTTTTTTTTACGTCTTAGTCTAACAAGGGTCTCTTCTCGGTCTAGTATTCCCGTTGTCCGGTTAACGTACCAAGACTTCATAAGGATCACCTTAGACAGAAGAAACGAGTCGAAAATAAAGCGGAGAAAAGAGGGTCAGAGAGATAACGTACAAAATTAAAGTAAAAGAAAGGGCAAAACTTGGTATTGGGACATTTATGAGAGTACACGATGACCCCTGCAACTTCTGGTTAACCTAATAATCGGACCTTAGATAGGGAGGGGTGTGTGAATCTATTGATAAAAGTACTAACAAAGATATCTGTTGGTAATGAGTTAGGTAAAACGACAACATAGTTAATGATGTCCGAACGATTACAGTTCTCGTCGTTACTCATGAAGAATAAGTTATCTATTAAATGGTCCTAGGCTTTACTGAACGGTCCCAATTTACCTTAAATCTGAGGACAGACAGAGTACGGACCGATGGGACGACCGAGTTCACCCATTTCTTGGACGGAGTTACGTCCTCTGTATCCAAGCTAGGGACACAACCTTTCTAGGAGATCTCGTCTTTTACCGTTGGGTGAGGTCATAAGAACGGACTTTTTAGGGTACCTGTCTCCTCGGACCTTCTGACGTCGGGTTTCCCAAAGTTTCTCGGTCTGTACTGACTCACTAAGACGTGTGGGTGTACACGACAGACTACGGTTTCTGACACGCTAACTAACGAGGGGTCTCTCTGGACGGGACCTCAAACCTCGAGGTGTTCCTTTCGGGAAGAATGGTGAACATGATATAATTATCAAGGGAAGAGAAGACGAAGGGACAGACGTTGAGACACGGGTCCCAAAGTTGGTTCTGATCGTGTCCCGTCCTTTCATTTGTCGTCACTCTTAGTGAACAAACCCTCGTGAGAAGCGACGACAATACTTTGTAAAATAGGAAGAATGGAGACCGGATTAGAGAGATAGGTATTCATTAATTAAGAAAGTAACTTTAGACTTCTCTGAGGTAGGTGCCTTAGGATAGGACGTATGGTTTACCCACTAAAGTCTCCTCATAAAAGGGACTTTCCTAGTCCTCGGTCGCCCCACCCCTCCTTGGTCTTCCGGTATTTCACAGTGATTCGACGGCGAAACAAATGTTTTGTTTAACTCCGAAGTTAAGGACACCAGTAGGTCTACGAGAACAAAATCCAGTCGAGCCTAGACAGAGAGACCACAAGAACGACATGGTGGTTGGTCCTATTTTGTTTGTTTCTCTTCTTGGAAGTAAAAAAGGTGGGTCACTGGATTCGAGCTACGACGAGTCTGTCAAGACGATTTCCCGAACAAGGTTTTACTAATCTTTAATCTATTTCGACGGGTGTGTACACTACACAAACAGAAGGACTATAAAGTAAACGTCAATAGTGTCTAGTTTTTTCTCCTTCCCTTGTACACACCTCGGTCACAAAAGACTATGTGTGACGGTTTCGTTTCAGATAAACGCACACATTTATATTTATAACTGGACCTTTCTTGTCCTTTACAAATTACGAGTTGGAAAGGTGAGTAATAAAGACAACCAAACTCCGATTTCGTTAAAGTACCACGTTTGAGAGACTGGTGTCTGTTGGTTGTAAGGGTATTTTAGGATACCGCTACCGTGACACATCCTAAGATCTAAAAGGTACATAGTAAGTGTTCTTTTGTCAGACAACTCTCCACTAAAATGTCGGGTTATCCCTTCGTTAAGTTTTTCTCTAAAAGAATGAGGTAGTCAAACGTGTTTCGGTTCTTACTACAAGCAACAGACCCGACACATAACAGGATTCCGAATATAAAATAGAGCCAATAGGTCGATACAGAATAATATCATAAAAGTGAACTTAATACTTCTATAGACGAATTAAAAGGTATAGACGTATACCATATCGAAATGTACTAAATAAGATTATTAGGACAAGTGGAGATAGAGTTACTAAAAAATCATATTGGAACAGTCATGACTTAAAATATTTATATGTTTCTTAAACTCACACTCCTTACTTCTAAATACTAGTAAACAATTAGAGTACCATTCGGAATGTACTCTAATTGTTTGACGACGTACAATGTATTTAAAGAATATTACTGTCTCCTTTATTTTGAAACTTCTAAAGACTCTAATATGATGAAATTCATATTAGACGAATTTCCTTTAAGATGAAATTCTTCAGTTAGTTCAGAATTTTTTTTTTGTTTGGACTGAAGATCCTTTTCGAAAATCATTCGTTAACAGAACAAAGGAAAGTCACATTGGGAGTCCAAGGACTCCGAACACTATATTGTGACCGAGCACTATAAAAACATATGTATGTACATCTCTATCAAAATTCAGGTACTTATTTTACATATCGAAAATATAAAATGATAACTACTTTAGTAAACTACCAGAAATACAGTCGAATTCACTTTTTCAATTTTAAACGACATCTTTACTGGGAAGAGTTAATCGAACACACGACTCAGTGAGTTAGCACAGGATGAGAAACGCTGGGGTACCTGACATCGGGCGGTCCGAGGAGACAGATACCCTAAGAGGTCCGTTCTTATGACCTCACCCATCGGTAAGGGAAGAGGTCCCCTAGAAGGATTGGGTCCCTATCTTGGGTCCAGAGGACGTAACTTCGACCGAAGAAATGGTAGACTCGGTGGTCCCTTCGGGGTAGAGGTCGAATTCTTCTCCAAAAGACATTTATGAGGTTAACGTCGAGTAAATCTGTCTTTTGTACTGTAATATGTCACTCAGGAACAGAGAAAGAGACATAAAGTGAGATCGCGAAAGAGAAGTAGAGACTGAGAGAGACAGAGAGACTATACATAGACGTACTTCCTTCAGAGTAGACTCTCCGTTTTTATCGGGCTCTGGTCGTATAAAATAACATAAAAGGGAAGTATACACACACATGGTCCGGGATGACTGTGAGGACGACAACCGGTCTTTACGGTCTCACAAATCTTTCTTTTTATCGAGGAGAGACCCTACTACCGACTACCTCTTCTCTCTCCGTTCTCGTTTCGGAAATCGGTGTCTGACTATTTCCTATTTAAGTACGTTTCGTCTTTCTTATCTGATTTTTGGTTTTGCCACGACAAAAAGTAGTATCCACGTTCTTATGTGCAAGTACCAACAACTGTATTGATGTCTTTTTTTCTCCTATATGTTCCTCTAAACCCCACTTTTTCTGAACAGTAGAAAACCCTTAAACATCCCAACGACCTGTACCCGTGTCTTTCACTACTCCACTGTAGTAATGTTTAACGTACCTGTATTCATACTTGTTCGTCTCATTATCAAACACCTCGTTATCCTCGATGTTACCACACCCCCACGTCGACCTCTGCTTTGCTACCCGACGGGAATGGATCGTGAAATAGGAGAACTGTCTATCCTTCCCCTAAACTGCAATTATGGTTCCTAGGTACGATAAAATAAATGTCAATCATCAAATTCATTGATGATTTTCAACTAAATCGACTTTGGGAGACGGTGCACCATTTTTGCGTTATCGAACAGCCTATGACAACTTACTTTTCTACTTTACAAAGGAGACTGATTTCTTTACCGAGTCAGTAATTATGACACGTAGGTTTCTTCATACGTGGTAACCATAGAGTACCAACTAAAGTTTACTGAGTTCCTTACGATAGTCTCACTTACGAATATACGTAAACTCAAACTACATGTGTAAACACTGACCTCCGGACCATCCGAAAGAGACAGAAAGTACGTCAAAGAACTTGTAAGA
Organism: Capra ibex; assembly: GCA_006410555.1. NCBI lineage: Eukaryota > Metazoa > Chordata > Mammalia > Artiodactyla > Bovidae > Capra > Capra ibex. Next base: position 3,290,159 of record SJYO01048061.1, on the reverse strand, counting down.
CAGTAAAAGTAGTCGGTTGACCGATCCTGTTTAATCTCCTGTGGAACTGAACGAAATACACACACTACTACATCTATACCCGTGTGGATACTACAAAACCACCGTTTGATGTATTAAACTAATAAAATTCGTTCTTGACACCTCGTCCAACTAATAAAGGTTTCCGTCTTCACTAGTGGTTCTCCATCTTTCAATTAAGACGAAAACTTTCGACGAAAAAAAGGAGTGACATATTTTAAGTAAAACCCATTTCCGGTGCCTTTCACAATGACACCTTTGACAATGACGGTCCGACCAACCGTACCTCTATTTACGCTTAAGGTCACACTGTAGTGGGGGACCCTCTCGTTCGCTTCTACATGTAGAGGTCTACCGTTTCAGACGTCGTTGTCTCCACACAGAAAGTATGAGTAATGATGCATTAACCCCTTTTTTGTTTCGAGAATTAATAATGGAGTGGAAAAGACACATAAAGGAAGGTACACCTTCAGTAGAAAATATCCTAAACTGAAACTACATTTAGTTATAAAGGATATGGTTGTTCGTAGGGAAAGAATAAAAAAATGACCCGTCTTGCGTCTTTCTATTCTTTCAACGACAGTATGAAAGTCGAAGTGACTTGTTTATCAATTGAGTCCCTGACATTAAAGAAACCGTCGGGAGGGCTTTACTGTACCATCTCACTTTTCCGCTAAGAACATCTATGAAGACAATTTACAGAGAACTGATTGTCTTGGTCGATGTCGTACTTGTAGATTAATAAGTCTCTCGTAAGGTCTTTTGTGAACAGAATTAACTCAGTTAGTTTCCGAACCAATGTTATGACTTAACTATCCTCAGTAAATCGAAACTATGTGTTATTATTTTTACTCTATCACTTATTTTATATCGGTACACTTTAACTCTAACTGGAATCCGTCCTTAAAGTTTTTATATAATCATAACGATAGTATATTAAATTTCACTCAATTGATTCACAACTATAGTTTAGTTGATCATAATTTGTGAACCTTCTTTTAAGAACTTTTATGTACAAGAAAAAGGGAAACAACCGACAGGACCATCTATTTATCGGTACAACCCGAAAAGGCTGATGAACTTCAATAGTCATTCACCAGTCAAAGGAAGTTATTTTTTCAATTTTAGATCTTTCGACCTTTTAATAAAAAAACGTAAAGATATTTACTTACTATGTAAAATTATCCATTGCGAACGTACCTTTCGGACTTGTGTGGTGGTCAAAATAGAAAAATTTCCAACTGTGTCTTTTCATTTTATACGGGTCAAAGACATGTGTCTCTTTCCTTTCGTTTTCCGGACTTGAACCCTGTTTTTTATATTTCTTTTCAGGAGAGAAATTAAACACGTCCCGTCCAGACTAATAAATAGTATGATTGAGTGAATACAAAAGTAAATAATATATTCGATACATCCTTGGGATGACTACCTGTAAATCTAGTGATCACCAAAAAGTTACTGTACTACGGTGGTATAAATTAAAAGGATATGTACATGAAAAGTCAAGAAAAGGAAAGGAGATGTATGTAATTAACTTCACTCGAAAATACAATATTCATTGTATGTAGATTTCTCAGATACAACACTTTGACGGTAGGTCTTTCAACATGTAAAATATGAGACAGGGACGTGGTTGAGAACTAGGATTTTGTTAGAAAAAATAAAGACAGATAGACTACAGACTTTATTAAGATTGAGTGACAACAAATTTCAAGAGAATTGGGAATTAGTAATGTCCAACTCAACATTCGTAAAAATGTAACTAGATAGCAGTAATAAAGAGAGATGTTTTGAAGGTTAATCACAGGAAACAGATAAAAAGACATCCGTATAAACAGGAATCTATTAAGTAAGAATTGTTAACGAATACAGATACTTTCATCGAAGCAGAAAATTTATGTATACTGATGTACAAAGCCGACAAAAATAGAAAATCAAACAAAAGCCACGGAACGGGAGTCGGTTTTAAAATCTAAAAATACAACAATTAAGAAAATAAAAAAGAAATTTATTAAACGAAACTACAAAAACTTATTTTTACCTAAAATAAAATGTAAAATACCAAAATATAGGAATTTAGAAATCAGGTCGACCTTAACTGAAACTACATTCTCCATTCTTTCCCTAAATTAAAACAAGGAAAGTGTTTACTAGATTTCTAGTAACGGGATTTCTACTAATAATTATCAAGTGTGTTGCAATATACTAAATGTTGAATTGTGAAGAGATATGCTTAGAGGTTTTTCGGTCTCAAGATCGAGAGGCGGACGCAGTCACAGGACATATCGGACCCGAGCAGACTAGCTCGGCACGGGCGAAAAGTCAGAACGACCTATGCGAGGAAGACGAGGTCACCCAGTCCAGACGAATCCTAGGGTACAGGTAGGGGTGGAAGGAACCGAGTGAGAGCGAAAGAACTGGAGGGAACTTAACAAGATGGAGGTTTCGAGGATTTTGTAAAGGGGAAGAGAGAAGAACAGGTCTGGTAGATGGAATTAATGAAGACGAGTGTGACTGAAGGTGAAAGGGTTGAAAATCTCAGAAATGCAGGATCATTTACAATCACGAAGGCACGATCAAAAAAATAAGCGAAAAAAAAACCCCCCCCCCCAGTTTATTTAACATTTGGAGAACTCTCGTTCCCACTGTAAAATACAATTAACACAACCACAATAGAAACTCAGGATGGTCGTGCCACGAGGACTGTGTACGACGTTAGGGTGTCTTCATAACCGTACCTATCATTGAAAACAAATACTTCCGAGAGATGACCGGTGAGATCTACCACAAAAGGAGATATCTGATATTAAGGACTTGTACATATAAAAGGTTTATATTTCACTCGTTGTCTTCTTTCTCGTTACCCATTCTACGAAAGAAAGTACTAAAGAGAAGAAAGCTGGGTATGTTTTAATAAAAAGGGGAGATCCCTAAACACATACGCCACTTACAAGAACGGTGCTACACCTGGGGTGACCTCTGACCCCCCTATAAGTACCCCTGTGGACACTCACACTACTCTCCCTGACGGCCCGACAGATACTGTCTATAAGACTACTGAAGACAAGGCCATTCACGAAAGGATTGAGGACAAAAATAAAATAATAATAATAATAATAAGAAAAAATTTTTCTAAATAAATAAAGAAAATAAACTGCCACGACCTAGAATCAACACCACATATCCTAGATGAAGGGACTAGTCCCTAGTTTGGACTCGGGGGACGTGACCCTTGGGTCTCAGAAGTGGTGACCTGGTCGTCCCTTCAGGGATTAAGGACAAAAATTTATTCTTTTACAAGTAAAGGGAGAAAAGTTCTAAATAAGACGAAGAGGGTCTTTGGCACTTTCTTGACTTACACGGAAGACTTCTTAAACTCTGGGTAGCCTGAGGATTATAGTTGGACTTTTGGGAAATCTCTGAAGGGGTGTAACCCGTTTCTAAACTCTACTTTTGTGTGGGTGAGAGACTTTTCGTCAGATTAGAAAGTGGTTTTTCTTGATAATGGAGGTGCATAGATTAGGAGTCGTCACTCTTGTGTTTCGATCGTCTGAACTGGGGCTTGTCCTCTCCGTGGGAATTCCGTCGACAATGATTGTGTCATGTTTTGATTTCTGTCACACCGAGAACATCCGTCAAATAACGTAACGAAAAAACCATAGTAAATATATGATTTTCAACAGGACGTAATTCAGATGTTAACTTATAGTTAATCACCTAAGTTTTTAAGATATACCTGGTCGATGAGAAACGGTCGTAGAAACGACGTAGACCCAGTGACCAAGGTCGTTACTCCTCTGTTTGTTAGGAACTGTCCCTCGGACATTAGATTTGCGTTACCCGAAGGGACCGTCGAGTCGACCATCTCTTAGGTGGACGTAACGCCCTCTGGGACCAAGGTAAGGACCTAACCCTTCTAGGGGACCTCTTCCCTACCCGATGGGTCTGGTCATAAGAACCCGAAGGGACCACCGAGTCGACCATTTCTTAGGCGGACGTTACACCCTCTGGACTCAAACTTGGGACCCAACCCTTCTAGGGGACCTCTTCCAGTACCGTTGGGTGAGGTCATAAGAACGGACCTCTTAGGGGTACCTGTCTCCTCGGACCGCCCGATGTCAGGTACGCCAGCGTTTCTCAGTCTGTACTGACTCGCTGATTCGTGTGTGTTAGATTTACTTTTCCTTTTTTTTTTTTTGGTGGGACGGTCTTAAAGATTATTACGTTTCCTTTTGTTATTCGTCAGGCAAAATAGAATTTTTTACAGTGAGTTGTTTTTACTTCATTATCTAAAATAATGTACCCTGCTAGGTCCTCCGTATCTGTGTACAAGTACGAACTAACGAACCAACCACATTCCTTTATATATCCCTCGAGACAGAGGTCTTTTTCAAACGGTCGTTTCCGTCTATTTTCTCGACGGCAAAAATTAATGCTACTACGTTGACGTTTCTGAAGAGACCGGACCGGCTCCCCTCGACCGAGGACGTCGAAGGGGGACGTCTTCTTAGCGGGACAAGACTACTAGGGAACCCGAACCCTCTTAAAAGACTTATCCGAGTGTCTCCACTACCCCAACATCCGACACTAAACTTGTTATTCTGTAGTCCGACACTAACACTAAAATAATAAGGAAACAACTTCACTCGACTTACACCGGTCAAGAGGTGTCAGACGGAGGGTGTGGATTGTACTCTTTAAATTCGTTCCCCTTTGAGTAATTGTCTCTAGAACACGACTCTCTGTGGACAGTTCAAGCAAGTGTGTGGAGTAAGGTAAAATACAAGCGTGCCTGAGTCTGTCCCTATGTAATAATAGATGCACATTCTCCCTTACAAGTTTCTTTTAATCGCTGAACTGTTTCAAGTGTCGCGGGAATTCACAGTGGACTTTTGTTGAACTCGACTTCACGAGTACAGCAAATTAGAGGTTTACTACGTGTCTCCTACGAAGTTAAAAGGAAATAAAGCCATTCCTTCCCTACAGGAAACTTACGAATTTTAAGAATATTTTGATCCGAAGAGACTTGTAACAAAACTAGACCCCACCCACAGTTAGAGACCTCATAAAGAAGTACGAATCATTTAGAAGTCTTAAGATATACGTTACGAATCACTTAATAATCAGAAGTGTTAAAAGGGTTAACGGGTCTCAACGTGGTACTCTTCTCTCGGTACGTTAACTGATAACTCACACCATTATGGAATCACAATACTCTATCTTCATGGGGTTCCTACACCTATAAGAGATCACTAAATACGGTCCGACCTCACATTATTCTGAGTCTATTTTACTTCGAAATAAAAATCGAGAGTAAGGTCGGTGGGACTCTCACAACTCGAATAAATTCAGGTTCTCTTTAGAGGGTAACCTAATATCAACCAAGTAAATTAACTGGAAGATTAAAATGAATAAGTAAGGGTGAGAAAGGTAAGTACATAAGTTATTACGTGAAGGCACATTTATAAAACACGGACTAGGTAGTACCCATGTCCTCTACACTATGTTTAAAATTTTATACTAGGGACGAGGGTTTATTTAATCAACATAAATAAACAAGAAAGTGAGGATTTCACATAAATAGTGAAGAAAGTGTGAAGAAAGTGAGGATAAGTGACTATGTACTTATGTAGGTATATGTTTATACTGAGTATATAGGTGTTTCTATGTGTGCGTACATGTACGGAGTTTCTCCTATGAGATCTGTTCAAAACTCACACTGACTTTACTGCCGTACTGGTCGGTAGGACTTCATATAGTCGACGAGACAACTTGACGAGGGGACTTGACTGAAAGACTAAGACTTTATTGAGGAAGAAGGACTACTGACGAATGGTCAGACTAGGTAAAACGGTTTAAGGGTTTATCCTTTTTTATACGACGTCACACTGAAAGGTGAAAAAGTCGAACGAGGACGAATCGTTTTACTACTTTTATATTCCAATCAGGACCGGATCTCAAGGGAATCACACCTTTCATCTGAGTAAACCATCTTGGTATAATATCCTCCTTTAAACAGAAACACCTAATTGTTTCTCAATTCCCTTCTTTACCTTCCTTTAGTAATGTATGTAAGTCAAATGTAACAGAACTTTCCCTTTTTATTATATAGTTCACCTAAAAAAATTTTTACTGTTCACAATCTAACTTAAGTAAAGGGGGTTAAAAAAGAGAGGCACCAGAAGTATAAAGGAACACTCTTCGTTGAACATTTATGGTCTAAGGTCAAGTACTCGTAAAAAACAAGTAAAAGTTCCTCTCTTTATCGGAGACACCTTCTTCTCGTAAGACCTCACCTACCTTGATGTATACAGGACCCAACTACAAAGTCTCCAATCTATCGAATTGTGTTTTCTCACGTTACTAGTGTGTGTGTTTTGTCGAAACCACAGTCGTTGGAGAAGATATTAAAGAACTCTCGGAAATTTCGAGTCACAAAACAAATAATTCACTCAAAAGAAAAAAAAAAAAAATTTCTTCCAAAGCCGCCACGACCCAGAAACAACGACTCGCCCGACCCGCCCCTGAAGAGAGGGAAACGCCACGGACCCGAACAGTAGCGCTCCAGAAGAGAACACAGGCTCGTGCGCGAGATCCCGCGCGTCTGAAGTCGCCAACACCACGTACCGGGGTCCGTAACGTCGGAGACCTGGGATCCTACGTACCCTAAGTGATCGACGCTAAGGGTCCGAGACCTCGAATCAACGAGGTCTCGAATACCCAGAAGGACCTGGTCCTTAGCTTGTGCACAGAGAACGTGACCGTCCACCTAAGAAGTGGCGACTCGGTAATCCCTTCCGGGATTGCGAGTCGCACCGGCACTACGGAAACTACAGGGAACGACGGTCGAGGGGTGGGAACACTACGTCAAGACCGACACTAGGATAAATGTACGGTTGTGATCTGTGACAACAAAAAGGGAACAGTACTTACACACACACACAGATTCCTCACAAGTATCCGGAAACTTTCGTCAAGAGATTACATAAATTATAGACGCTATTTTGTTTTTGTAAGATATAGAAAGGAGAGATAAAACAACTAAGGGAACAGATGTCTCAAATTTTTTTAGAAACAATCTTAGTTACTTTACTTGAGGACTTCCGGTTTATATACACCTATGTATGTGTGGATCTAAACTGTGTAATCGTGACTTTGCACTACAAAGTCTAGTCCCACCCTCTTAAGTGAAGAAGATCCAGAGAGTGAAATTTCTATTTCACTTTACCTCGGCCCTTTCCACTTGGTAACTGAGTAAATCCACCTCCTGTGCCTAGAGGATTGAAGAAGTGAAAACGAAAAAAGAGATAAACAAATACTTTCTGAGACTATATCATACAATACTGTCAGATTTCCTAAAAGTACTATTTATCTAGAATAGTACAGATTTGAATACTTAGTTTTTGTTCGTAAAAGTAGTAGAAGTAAAATAGCGAGATTTTAACTCTTTGATCATTGGAGTCTTCTCTTTAACGTTAAAGTTCAAAACTAAAGGACAGAAAAGACTTTTCGATTTATGGACGAAGTCTTGGACCATAACTATGGAATGTAAAGATTCACCCAAGGATTTGGGTGAGTACTTTATGGTATTTCTTAAAATCATCTTTTTCCATGTCAAAGTAAATCTAACCTTAGGTATTGAATAAAAACCGTCGTACACTGAAATTCAATAACTTATATTAAAATATTATTTTTACATTAAAAATGTTGACACTTTCGTATCAAAACAAATACAAAAGTGAACAGTCCAATTAGAGACCAGTTGTAAATCTAATCGTTATGGTGACAGCTATGATAAAAAGTGGTAAGATCTGATCTCAATGTAAATTCGGAAAAGAGATAATGAAAACGTAAACGAAGAAGACACTATAAGTAGTCTCATAACCTAAATCCATATGGATGAAAAGGGGTTTGTTTCTTTGGAAGTTTTTGTAAGATATACGGTGATAAAGTGGTAAATTTGACCAACGGTATATGAGTGACTGAGAGCCCTTAATGAAAGTGACACTTACAAAATGAGTTCAGTAAGTAAAAAAAGTATTGGGAAGTAAGGGGTCGAACTTGCATAAGTGACCTACAACCGAAGACCACCGTTTCACATCTCCCGTATCTACACCTACTAAACTGCTCCGTGTCCCCGGTAGGACTTGATCCGTCACAAGAGGGTGAAACTAGGAAAGATAAATCTCCGGTCTGGAAAGTCCGGTCCGGTCAACGTCGCTACTGTTATAGGGTAGTCAAGAAAGGTCACACATGTGTTAGCTGGCGTCGACAAAGACTCTCACGGAAAACGAGTCTACTCCGTCCCCGACCCCAGGTTCCGACTCGGGTTCTGTGTCTTCGAATTCCTAGTAGTGTGTATACCACTTTCACTCCCGTGTAAAATATAGAAGAAGGGCAAAAACAAACCTCAACCACTACGGATCCTACTGCGTATTTGAGCCTCATCATTAGGAACTCTTCCAGGCACTACGACGTACTTTACGTGTCCTTTATCTCCACTTCTGGAATACCTGGTGCAAAGGGGATCTTGAACATCTTCACGAGTCTTTATCGTCTCCCGGTCTTTTCACTTCGGCGTATTGCAATCCCCGTTTTCGTGTCTCTCATTCTTGATTCGCTCCATTTATCTTGTTTTTCTCTTCTCTTACCTATACTCCCGTTGTTCCCCTTTCTGAACGTAGACGTGTAAAAAATTCGTAAACAATTTCGTGGGTGTCAAGTAGACTGAAGACTTCTATTACTGGTCTAAAATTAAAGTTCTTAGAGATAATTATCATAGACTGGTAGAAGTGTTTAAACAAAAAACGGTGACGTCACAAAAAAAAATTACAACTGTACACTTACTTGGAGTCTGTCTTTCATTACCGATAAGACAAAATCTTTTACCAATGAATAAAAATTTAATGAACAATAATTAAATAACTAAATAATTAAATAGTAAATAAACTTAAGGGACCCAGAATAAACGCTACGTATCCTAGAAGCGTCACCGTACGAGATCCTAGAAATCAACGTGGTACACCCTAGATCAAGGGTCTAGTCCTTAGGTTGGACCCAGTAACGTACCCCTCACACCTCAGAATCGGTGACCTGGTGGTCCCTTCAGGGACATTACCGACGAGAATTCGGTTGATATCGTGAAGTCTTATAGGAGGGTAGTCAGGGGTAGAAACAGGTGTGTCTGAGACTGAAATAAGGTGTACGGTTCCCTAGTCCTGAGAGTGACGGACACTTAAGGTTCGTGGACGTCATCCTCCACCGGAAGAGGACTCATGAATCCTTAAGGGACCGGAGGAGTGGATGACCTACAAAACAAGATTGAAGGTGTCGATAAAATTTGAAAGTTCTCTTTTCGGAAAAAGGGGGGAAAGTCAGACACAAAAAGTCAAAATAACAACTTCATAGTCGAGCAGAAGGTGTTTACCGTCGTACAAGACATGAAACAGGTCGTAGGAGGACCGTGTAAGTTCACGGGATGTTTACTACGACGAACAGAGGGTCTTAAAGTTTCAGTGGCCGAGAGTATCTTGTTGTCTTGACTGACATGAAATTTACAATTTCTAAAACAAAATTTTGGACAAAAAATAGATACGTAAACGTTATGTTGAGACAAACGTTTAAAACGGGATTTTTAATATAGTCCTGTCCCTTCTACCCCTCCTTGAAACATTCGATCCTATTTACCGATCTTCGATCCCTTGGGTTATTGGAGTCTCGATATTCACAATCATTCAATTTAAAAATATTATTTTTAAGAACACAAACTTCCAGATTTACTAGTATCAGTGTACAGCATACATAGATAATCATTAGTTTTTTAAAAGGAAATTTTAATACTCGAGATTCTGTTTCACAATCATAGTTGTCGTTAAACAAGGTATCTAAGACAATGTATCGTCCACGAGTTATTTGAACAACTTACCCTAAATCACATTTACTCTCTAAACCCAAGGTATCAGGGATTATCGAGTAGGATGAAACTGATACTAAAATACTAAATAAGGTACTTCTTCGACCAAATATTACTTTTCGAAGGACTACCTGTCTACGAAGTTTGAACTGTCTACCTGTAGACGGGTGTCTGGAGTACTCTATGACTATTTTGTCCGGTCAGAAGTGACTTCCGGTCAAAAGTATGAGACACTACATATAATTATAGCTACCTGTACTCAAACTCATTCGAGACCCTCAACCACTACCTTTACCTTCGGACCGGACGACGTTAGATACCTCAGTGTTTTTCAGTCTGTGCTGACTCGCTGACGTGACTTGACTTACGTTTTACGTTTTATCGTACCTAAAAAGTAGGTTATGGTTGTATGAACTAAATGAATTCCTTTCACATTAAGATGAAGGAAATTTTAGGAAGTACGTAAAAACCTCCTTAATAACTTTAGACGAAATGAAACACAAACATTATTACTCAAGTCTTGCCAATACTTTTCAATCGTTTTGAGTCGATTCAATAAGTAAGGAAGGACAAGGATGAACCAATCTACACACCCGAGTTTACTTGTTTTTATTGTTATCGAGTAAAAATACATCGTAAAATTCTATGTCATATATGAAGAACTATTTACACCTATCTATTACACCAAATTTTACTTCTTGGATTTACAGTTTCTCCGACAGTAAACTGGTCGACATAAGTCATCCCTCGTCCCAGTCCTAAACTTGGATGAATATACTAACTATTGGACCAGATAAAAGACAATATGGTATAGTGGTGAATAGTGTCATAAAACGTCCGACACACAGGTACACATTTCTTTAATTAAAGAAAGGACTGGAGAAAACACACATACTTTAATCAGAAGTTCCCAACACCCCTCATTTTTCCAGTACTTTTATTTCAGACCCTCTGAGGTCCTCGACTCTGGGACAAAGTTTTTGTTTAGCGAAAGGTAAAGGACACCGAGAGGAGGTACACTTAATTAGCGGTCTAGGTAATTTGGGAGGTAAACCCGGGGTCGTCCGATTAAGTTAGAGTACGTGAACCTAAAACTTTCTAAGTTCAACTATCGGGAGACTTGGACAAATAGACTAGACCTCAACAACGAAAAGAAATGGGAAGTACTAGTTAGTCATGTCGAACCCATAAATTCTTGCAACAACTTTTTACCTGAAAACGGAATTACAAAAGACACCACGACTACCTCTAGGACTGAAGAAACACTGACAAACCTCTGACTAAGACTGAAGTCATATAAAAAGAGTATATGTACACATACACATATATATATATTATGTAAAAATGTATGTGATTATATGTATATATGAATGAGAGTAACACTTCCAGTGCCCGTCACATTGACACCTTCTACACTGACGTTTCATCCGACCATACCCTTCTTCACACTTGTGGGTGCAAGGACGGGCGACAGTTGCCTCCTCTCGTAGTCTTTCACGGTCCCTTCACGGTGAGACGGTACGAGCCCTTCCCCATTCACTCCCAGAGTCCGGAACGGTGGGTGGTGGAGAGTGGGGCACTCAGCTCACTTAAGTCAAGTGTGCATAGAATAAATTTTCCATCGACTCTAAGGACTTACTCCTTTTTAAACGGAAAAGTCTTATTACTGAGGTCATAGGTGCTCACTTTTATGCCTCTTGATGTTAGAGAGAGAAAGAAGGGCAGCGTGGGTGGGTGTGTGTGTGAGTGAGTGAGTCAGATGAAATCGAGACTCTAAACAAGTTAAAGGTAGATCAAGTTACGACGTAACTTTCTTCTTTTTTTTTTTCAAACCTATAAACGAGTCTCGAAATAGTTATTTTGGTAGATTAACAGGTGACTGTAAAGACTTTGAATTATTGTAGGACAACTTAACATGACAACCGAAAACTCTTTCGTGGCGTATTTGTCTGTCGAACCTTATTCGAAAGGAGGAGAACCCACCGTACATCGGAGTCCACACAAGAACCATGGTCTAGTCATGTGTAACCTCCTCTTCCTTCCTAAGTAGATTCCCTTTCGACCAAAGTAACAAAAACTAAAGAGTTTTATTCTTTATGTTAAAGTGGAGAGTACACTTTTACAGTTGCAATTACACTTTATACGAAAACCTCCTTGACCATTAACTTCAATAATGTTTAAAATAAGTACTTTCTCCTTTTCCTCTTTCTAAAGGGTATACACTTACAATCTAGTCTTGGTGGTGTTATAACATCAATCGGAGGTTAATTTATTTAAAATTTTTAATTAAAATACAACGTCCCGAAAAAAAACTTTTTACTTAAAAACTCTATCTTAAGTTCACAGTATTTTAAATACGAATATCTCATATGTTGAATCTCCAAAAAAAAAAAAAAAATGACATAAGTATCTTAATAGACTGGAAGTGGTGACTGAACAAGGTCTTGTAAAAGTAGTGGCGTTTTTCTTTGAACTATAGGGAAGGTTAGTGAGGGGACATAAGAGAGGTGAGTCGGGGACCTTTGGTAATTAGAAGAAGGACAGAGACATGAAAACGGACTAGACCTACAACGTAAGATTTGTACTTTACACAAGAAAACAAAGACCAAGAAGAGGGAATCAAATTACAAAAGTTGTAACATTACACAGCCATAGGGTAAAATACCGACGTATTATAAGTAGACATACCTAGATGGTGTAAACAAGTAGGGGAGTAGACAGTTAGTTGTAGACTCAACAAATAGGAAAAACCGGTAGCACTTATGAACAGATACTTATAAATATATGTTCAAAACACGTCTCCTAAAAAAAAAAGTAAAGAGAACCGATAGACGGGTACTCACCTTAACGACATAGCGTACCTCAAGATGTAAATGCAAGAACTGCATGGCATTGTGACCGAAATTTCACTGCTGTGACAAAATCAAAAGGAAGTCTTCACATACTTCCAAGGTTAAAGAGGTGTAGGGGTGGTAATAAATAATAGTATAAAGTAGAAAAGAGATAATAATTAAAAAACTCGCCACCCATCTTTTGGGAGGGTTCAGAGGTTCTAATAAACATTGTATGACAAAAGGACATGAGACCATAAATAGAGATTACAAATGTTCTTTCTCCTATTTTATACTCACCTTCCTTAAAAATTAAAGTCTTCGTAAAGACTAAACGGGGTAGGAAGTGATTATTGGGGTCTGTCCTTGGTGACAATATGGTCATAATCATTTTATAACACTAAGATCACGAAGTCGTTCGGATAATACGAGAATTTTATTGTTTCTGATTTTTTAGTCAAAAAGAACCTGATAACAATAAATAAATAACGATTCTTATCGTTCGATATATTATCTTTTTATTCTTTTCGTATATTTTACAGAATTTGTATATTTTACTGAAATTCACACACATATACACACACACACACACATAAATAGACGGTTTCAAAAGGTAAACAGAACTTAAAAATATACTACAATCACGTTCTCTTAATAAATACCTGAAGTATATAGTTACAAATTATTTGAGACTATTTGTATAAACAGAGGATGGAAAGACTTCTTAGAAATCAATCAAGGATATAAAGTCCTGATCTCATATAAATTTCAAATAACATGGTTTTTCCACAATTATACATCTCTTAATATAAAAATTAAAAAAGATTTTAAGTAAGTTCGGAAAACTACGAGAAATGGTTAACATTCGAAGAGATCAAAGGAGTGTTCCTTTGTCTCTATAACTACTCACTTCACCAAAAGGTTTTTTGATATTGTTTTACATTCTTAAAACTCTTACTTCTGGTTCCTAAATACTGTCCGTCCGGTCCCGAGCCTGGTCACCAGTCTCTGAAGCAAAAAATATCCCGATGTAGATGTTTGAGTACCCGTGACCTCCAAAATTTCGTTTACCGGTTCTACTTTTGAAGGTTTCCTAATCAAGACGTCAAATACTTACTGTTGACGTCGACACCAATGTACTCACTTCTTTCGTTAATGTTCCGGGTAGCCAAGAGGTCGGCCTCTCGGAGTCGTCGAGCGGTCGACCCCGGTTCCCTTTTTTTTTTTTTTTCTTTTTCCGTTAAGAGGACCATCTTAATTTAATCTAATGAACGAACACGGCCACTACTGACACACACTAGTAATACAGAATTTCCGTCTCCTTATTAAATCTCCTACAGAATTTAAGAACCAATTAGGACACTAAGGAACTAAAGACAAGGAAGTAAATCAATCTACTAAGAGGACCTCGGTCACACCTATGGGTCACCAAGTAGGATTAAAGACGAGGACCCCAACCCCCCGCCTACGTGGAAAGAGATAAAAGGATAGTCACAAGGCGAGGTTTACGTTTTCTCAGCCTGTACCGACTCGTGTGTCTGTGTCCACTACAGATGTGTAGTCAAAAGTTGAGAAGAACCAATTTTTGTGTGAAAATAACAATAACTCCAAGAGGACCCATACACGGACCGAAACCGGTCTTTTATACTCGTGTTCCCTACAATAGTGAAGACTCGCCTCCTCCGTCTCCGGCACTCTCTGACAGTACGACGGCGCGAGGGACCGTACCTCTAAACGTCACAAACTCTACCACCGACCAGTAATCAGACCCAGAGATTTATTCCTCTACAGACGACTGGGTGGTTTCCAGACATTGTGTTCACTCTTTATTTGGAAGGAACAAAGTTTACGGACTCTGTAGCCACAAGAAACAATGCCGGCGTCTTGAGGACTAGTATGAGAGAAGACGTACGTCTTAACGCCTTGTGTCGGTTTCGTTGTGTTGGTTCGATCGTCACGTTGTTTTTGCCGTGCATTTCGGCTTCTCTATTCATATTTTTTTAACTCCAAATAAAACTTATATAGTATAGTCATACTCATAGATTTAGTCGTATTTATCCCTGAAGTGACCGTCAGGTCACCAATCTTTAGGTACGAAGGAGACGTTCCCTGTACCCAAGTTAGAGACAAACCCCTTGATTCTGGGGTATACGAGGTACCACACCGTTTTAGTTTGCATTTATATACATATGAAATATTCACTATGTAAATATAATAAGACAATTATAGATATCGTAAATACCCGTGTTATTTTACGATTCTCGTAACTTACGTAATGGAAAAAATTATAAGGGTTTGTGTTACTCCATCCTTCTTTACATTAAGAAGATGAAAAGTATTTTCTTCTTTGACCTTGTTAGACAGTAGAATGGACCATCCACGTCCTCCATGTTCAAAAGTATCTTTAAATTTAGATCCGGGAGGTACAGTACATTCTATTAAATGATTGTAAGATTGAACAATTACACAAGAATATTGTTAAAAGACTTGTCGAACGTCACTTACATATAAAAGAACAATATTCATAAGACATTTTAATAACTATACCGACGTATCGTAAGGTATTATACCAACATAGGTATCGTTTTATTAAATTAGTTGGGAGAAAAAAATCTTTAGATTTAACAGAGAATAAAATAAGTTCACTGTTTATAGTATGAAATATGAGAATATCGCCTCATAAACGTATTTAGGATTCATAATAAGAATCGACACCTAAACAACAACAACAACAAGTCACCGAGTCAATACAGAGCGAGAAACGTTGGGGTACCTGTCGTCGTCCGGTCCGAGGAGACAGGGAATGACAGAGGGTCTCGAACGAGTTTGAGTATAGGAAACTCAGGTACTACGACAGATTGGTAGAGTAGGAGACGACGGGGGAAGAGGAAAACGGAAGCTAGAAAGGGTCTAGGTCCCAGAAAAGGTCATTAAGTCGAGAAGTGTAATACACCGGTTTGATAACCTCAAAGTCGAAGTCGTAGTAAGAAAAGTTACATATAAGTCTCAACTAAAGGAAATCTTAATTGACCAATCTAGAACGACAGGTTCCCTGAGAGCTCTCAGAAGAGATCGTAGTGTCAACTTTTTGTAGTCAAGAAACCGAGAGTCGGAAGAAATCCAGGTTGAGAGTGTAGGTTTTTGGTATCGAAACTGATATACCTGGATACGGTCGTTTCACTAAGGAGAAGAAAAATTATGCGGCAGATCCAAACAGTGTCGAAAGGAAGGTTCGTCGTCCCTAGAAAATTGAAGTACCGACGTCCGTGACAGGCGTCACCAAAACCTCGGGTCCTTTTATTTTATCCAGTGACTAAGACGAAAAAAGGGAAGATAAACTGTCCTTCACTACCCTGATTTAAAACAAAAAGTTTACAGCTCAAAGTCCGGTCGAAAAGTGAGAGGAGAAAGTGGAAGAAGTTCCCTGAGAAATCAAGGAGAAGTGAAAGACGGTAATCTCACCATAGTAGACGTACAGACTCCAACAACTATAAAGAGAGTCGTCAGAACTGAGGTCGAACACTAAGTAGATCGAGTCGAAAAAAGTACTACAAGAAACATATATTCAATTTATTCGTCCCACTGTTAAATGTCAGAACAGAATGAGGAAAGGACTAAACCTTGGTCAGGTAACAAGGTACAGACCAAGATGGACAACGAAGAACTAGGTGTAGGTGTCAAAAGAGTCCTCTGTCCATCCCACCAGACCATAAGGGTATAGAAATTCTTAAAAGGTGTCAAACAACACTAGTTGTGTCAGTTTCCGAAATCGTATCATTTCATCATCTACAAAAAGATCTTAAAAGAACGAAAGAGGTACAAGGTTCTTCACGACCGTTAAACTAAAGACTAAGACGACGGAAAAATTTTCGACCGAACATGTAGACCTTTAAGAACCAAGTGTCATGATGACTTCGAATCGAACTTCCTAAAACTCGTATTGGAACGATCGTACACTTTACTCACGTTAACATACCATCGAACTTGTAAGGAACCATAACGGGAATAAACTCTAACCTTACTTATGACTGGAAAAGGTCAGGACACTGATGACGACTCAAAAGGTTTAAACGACTGTATAACTCACGTTGTGAAATTGTCGTAGTAGAAAATCCTAAATTTTATTGAGTCGACCTCAAGTCAGTGGACGTGATCGAAACAAGTATCATTCCGATACTTGTTTCAGTATCAGTCCGGGGGAACTGAAGTGTGAGGTCCTACAGACTGAAATCCACTCATCGGTATGGTAACACTAAGGTCCAGTAATTCTGGAAAAAACATATCAAGAAGACACATAAGAACGGTGGAGAAGAATTAGAGAAGACGAACGAAGGGAACACCAAGTCGACCATTTCTTAGGTGGACATTACATCCTCTGGACCCAAACTAGGGACCCAACCCTTCTAGGGGACCTCTTCCTTTGTCGATGGGTGAGGTCATAAGACCGAACCTCTTAAGGTGTCTGACATGTCAGGCACCCCAACGTTTCTCAACCTGTACTGACTCGTTGAAAGTAAAAGTGAAAAAAGACAATCCAGGAATAGTAAAGACTGGAATAGTACGGGTAAGAACGTACTTTATATGGGAACTTTGTAGGTCAAAAGAACTTCTCTAGAGATCAGAAAGGGTAAGATAACAAAAGGAGATAAAGAAACGTGACAAGAAAATTCTACCGGAAGAATAGAGAGGAAGGATAAGAGACCTTGAGTGAACCCACATAGAAAGGGAAAAACGGATCGGAAAACGGGGGGAAGAAGGAGTAGAAAAACATTCGGGAGGAGTCTGTTGGTGAAACGGAAGAACGTAAAGAAAAAGAACCCCCACCAAAACCAGTGACTGAGGACATGTCACAATATCTAGAGACAGGTATCAAGAAGGCCGTGAGATAGTCTAGACTAGAGAACTTAGATAAGTAGTGAAGGTGAAAAATTAGTATTCCATAAACTAAATCCAGTACGGACTTACCAGATCACTAAAAAGGATGAAAAAAGTTAAATTCGGACTTAAAACGTTATTCCTCGAGCACTAACCTCGGTGTCAGTTGAGATCCAGAACAAAAACGACTTACATATCTTGAAGAGGGAGAAGTTGACGCTTCTTACATTAGTCAGACTAAAAGTATAGTGGGTAGACGACTACAGGTACACATCTCAGTAGAGGACCCAACAACCTTTTTCTACAAACAGTACTGGTGGGACAAGAGAACTGTCTTGATACAATCGGAAACGGGACGAAGTAAAACATGAGATTCCGGGTTTGAGCGGACAATAAGACTCATAGAGAACTGAAGGATGAAAACGTAAGGTCAGGGGATACTACGTTTCATGTAGAAAACTTTGTTTGGTTCTAGTAAGACAGTAAAAACTTTAACGTAAGTCCATGACGTAAAGTCTAACAACCGATATTCTTGATGAGGTAAAGAAGATTCCCTAAGAACGGGTGTCATCATTTATAGTACCAGTAGACTTAGTTTAAACGGGTAAGGACAGGTAAAATCGAGTGACTAAGGATTCTACAGGTAGAAGTTAGAACGGTAGAGGACGAACTAGTGTAGGCTAAATGGAACTAATTAGCTGGATTGTAAGGTCTAAGAATCCGTTATAGTAAGAAATATCTAATCTTGAAATGAAAGTGGTGGTTCGTATATGTGTGGACTCACAACGAAGACGAAAGCGGGTCGGAGAAGGAAGAAAGACCTCGATCATAACGGAAGACGAGAAGGTGTCATCGTATAACCTGTGGAAGACTGGACCCCCCGAATTGAAGACCACAGTATAGAAAACGGAAAAGTATGACAAGTACCCTAAGAACTCCGTCCTTATGACCTCACCCAAGGTAAAGTAGGAGGTCACCTGGTGTCTTGAGCAGTGATACTGGCCAGGTAGGACCCACTGGGACGTACCGCACCGAGTATCTAAGGAACTCAATGTGTCCGGCGAAACAGTACTGTTCCGACACTAGGTACTTCATCACCTACACCTAACTTTTGTAAATTTACTTATTTTCATATTGAAGAATTATTTGCAAGAGTTTGTTAAATATAAGAGATCTTATTAACATAGTCCCCACCTACTCCCAAAGGGAGGGGGATGGTCATCACTGTTAAATTTATTAATCAATCGAAAGGAACCCCATAAAAAACAAACACAAATTTGAAAATGGTAAATAGTTTGAAGAAAATAACTGAAGATAGTAGTAGTTTTGTTTGCTAAATAGACGTCCGAATCATAAGTCTTCGAACACAAACGTCGTAAACGGAAGAAACCAACGGAAAGCAGGAACACAGATTCAGTAGCAGAGCAAACCACGGCGTCAGGGTGCACGAAAACAACAGACAGGAGACACGGGAAACCCAAAGAAAGTAGTCTGAACAAGATTCTCTTTAACGTACACAAAACCTGGAAGTTGTGTGTATGGGTATGTGGGGGTGTTCCCCTCCGCACTCCACCCTCCTCTTACTGTTTACCTTCGATTTATAACTTGTAGCATCGAAGATCTTTTATGCTTGGTACAGGAGTAAACATAGTTAATCATACGGAATTAATTACTTAATTCGTTCAACGAAGTCAAAGGAGTGGATCCTTGTATTAAACTTTCCTATCGTACGGTTTAAACGTGGTAGACCTCTAAAAAGTTAAATTCGATAGTAAATAGAGAAGAAAAATAACCGTTTCGTATGGAAAAGAGAGAAACTAGTTGACCTCTTCGAAAAACACTACGTACGTAAAAAAAAAATTGGACACAAAAAAGTGAGATGTATTAATAAAATATTGACAGTAAAAAGAATAAATATATATCTCGCTATGTTGACAATAAACTTTATCTTTTTTTAAAAACAAAATTCAGGAGATTTTTTAATAACAGTTAAAAACACCCATCCTCCCAGAAAATTAAAAAATTATTTTAAAAATAGTCGAAATAACTCTGTAACTATATTCTTTGTTTTTTAACGTGTATAAATTACATATATTAAACTAATTAAACCTACACACGTATATGGACACTGTGGTAGTCGTGTCAGTCCCACTATTTGTATAGGTAATTTATAGACACATAGGAAAAGGACACACACACACATGCATCATTGCGAATCGTGTTCGTTTGTAACTGGCAGATTGTATCAGTTTGATTGTCTTCGTCTTTTATCTTACCACCAGCGGTCACCTCACCCCTCCTCCTTTACCCCCTCAAAAAAAAGTCACCGATATTCAAAATAAATATATTCCATTTATTCCAGACCTCTAGAGGATATGTCACATCTCACCTATCGATTGTTAAAATTGAAAAAACACACCAAAACACTTGACTTTTTTTAACAATTCTCCTATCGAGAGGTTTGTAAAATTCATGACGTGGTGGATCACACTAAAACTAACATAAAAATTTTAAGGGTCTCCGAATTAATCTATAGAATAACATTCACTTCACCCTTTACATATCTGTTCTCTTGGGGCATAAAGGAAACTCATCATGAAACTCATGTGAAACAGCTGTTTCCAGACATCTCAGTTTCGATACCAAAAAGGTCATAAATACATACCTACACTCTCAACCTAATATTTCTTCCGACTCCCGGCTTTTTGGTTACGAAGGTTCAACACCACGACCTCTTCTGAGAACACTCAGGGAACCTATTGTTCCTGACAATGGGTTAGTTAGGATTTCCTTTAGTTGAGACTTATAAGTAACCTTCCTGACTACGACTTCGACTTTGAGGTTATGAAACCAGTGGACTACGTTTCTCGGCTGAATGACTTTTTCCGGGACTAAGATCCTTTCTGACTTCCGTTTTCCTTTTCCCCCGTCGTCCTTACTCTACCAATCTCTCCTTGTACTACCGTCTCCTCATCCACCTGCACCTCCTGTAGAGAGAGATGTTCATGCAGTCCCTATGTGGAAGTCTGTGTCTTCACGAGAGTCTTGCGGGTGACTCTCACCCGCCCTCATGGACTGGTGACCTTTCCTTATATGCGACGACGACGACGACGAGTCAGTGAAGTCAGCACAGGCTGAGACACGCTGGGGTATCTGCCGTCGGTTGGTCCGATATACCTCGGTACGTTTTGAGCCATCCGGCTTCCTTGATCCTCCCTGTGTCCTCACAATCATCCTGGCCTAGACGGGAGTCGTCCACCCCCGTGACTTCGCCCCCAGACTAGGGGTGGAGTCCCACTAACAAACCCAGTCTCCTCTACCAATCTATCGTAGTGGTTACGTCACCCGAACTTAAACTCGTTTGAGACCTTCAATCACCTCCTGTCCCCTAGGACCACACGACGTCAGGTACCCCGACTTTTCTCGATCTGTACTGAATCCCTGAATTGTTGTCGTTGTTGAAACTCTTCCTCTCACCCTAAGTCTAAATGAGAAATGATTCATAAGTCAAACTAGCTAGGGGACGCAGACAGTCTCGAACTCTTGAGACCTTGTCAGTATGTGACTTAATACTGGAAAGTCTGTATCAACGACTCGTGGGGTCGGTTTCTTCTACGTCTTTACTAGGACATTTTATTCGAAGAAATGAGAAGGAAAAGGTCTTCCTTAGTAGGATGAAAGTCACTACGTGGTTTACCCCTATTATAGTCACTTAACCCTTTAGTACGGTCTTCGTCTTCAGATATAAAATAGCATAATATCTGTAATTTACTACTCTGTAGTCAGAAACCTAGGGGTCCCACAGAGGGTGCCTAGAGACTCGTGTGGAATTTAAAAGTCACAGAGAAAATGCCGAAAATACACACGAGATTTTAGTACCTTACTGGGTCTCATCTTTTTATCATAGATCCTTCTCTTTTTCGGAGAAACAATAAACGAAGGAAACATGAGTCTTTTATGAATAATCCTACAGACTTTGACATATACACAAGGTGTAAGGTGTTTCGGAGTTGTTACACTTACGAGACATAATACGGAATCAATCCCGAAGGTCCGACCGTGTCACCATTTCTTAGGTGGACGGGTACGTCCTCTGCGTTCTCTGTGCCCATGTTAGGGACCTAGCCCTTCTAGGAGACCTGTTCCTTTACCGTTGGGTGGGGTCATAAGAACGGACCCTTTAGGGTACCTGTCTCTTCGGACCACCCGACGTCAGGTCCCCCCAGTGTTTCTCAACCTAGACTGACATAAGCGTACGTGTGTGTGTGTTGAATAAATTTTTTATTATACCTCTCTTTTTCTGAACCTAGTACCCTTTTGATTTATATCACGGAGGTGGTAAGAAACACCAAAGTACTACACAACCCTGTAAAAGACGGAAGTACTCCCTGGTTTCCACGTCCGCGGAACACGTCGACGTCTGACCACAAAGAGACCTGTCAGGTATAATTTAGACTATAGTTAGAGAGCTAGGATACTTCTTCGTCGCAAATGATTTGATGTCCGTATTAAACACATGTAACTTCCTTTAACGATTTATATTACCTTCGTTCGGTTCTTTTCTTCTAGAGTACATTCCACTGAGCCATCCTTAAGAGGAAAGGTCGTCCGTTTATTAATAGAGAAAAGGAGAAGAAATAAAGTAGTACGGAAAGGAGAACGATAAAATTATAAGTCGTCTCGTCTTTCCTTTTCTTTAAGTTTTCGACCTAAATTATTAAAACAGATTAGAAAATTTTTTCTACCATGTTTCATTAAGTCACCTTTTATTATTTACATCATAAAAAAAAAACTATTGGACTCCTAAAAGACTAGGTATCAGGTCTTTTGACATAGTGAGGGGTCTGTCTCACTTATAAAACACACACACAAGGTCAGTCGCTAGAACGAATTTACCAAACAGAGGCCGTTGTCTTGTAAAACACAGTTTTTATCTTTAGTTAGGTTTATTTACCTGTTAAAAATAATGTAAAACGTATTGAAAATACGTCATTTAACTTTTGACCGTTTTAAAAGACCGATTCTTTTCAAGGATCATTTCTGACGTTGTTTATAACAGTTTTAGATAAACTTTACTTTTATCTTATAACCCGTACTTAAGTTAGGACTAAAGAAATTCACTGGAATTTTACTTTACACACTGTTGATACTGTTAAAACAATGATATTAATAAATAAAGATAATTTTGTAATTCGGGCGACACATCCTATATCATACCCCCGAGATCACCAATAAATGGACGAAAATAAGTTATATTTGTTCGTTTGGTCTATGTAAATCACCCCTTGTCAGAGAAGACTACTAGTCGTCATTAAAAGTGTCTTGATGTGTAAGATAAGTGAAAGAAAAATTATCTTTTTAGCTACTCAGTCTCATCAGATCTAAAATCCCAGTACATCTACTAGTTTTGAGATATTAAGGAAAGAACCTATGTAATTTCAGATTCTACAGAAATTTCAGATTCTACAGTAATTTTTAATATACCGAACAGTAATACAATTTAAAGGTACTATCTATATATACGTTTATAATGTAACAAGTCAGTGAGTCAACACACTGAGAAACGTCGGGGTACCTGACGTCGTGTGGTCCAAAGGGACAAGAAGTGGTAGAGGACCCCGAAAGTTTGAGTACAGGTAACTCAGTAACTACGGTAGGTTGGTAGAGCAGGAGAAGAGGAGGACGGAAGTTAGAAAGGGTCGTAGTCCCACAAAAGGTTATACAACAGAGAAGTGTACGTTTATAATATAAGTTTTCTTTCATCATACAAGTTACATATTAGTATGATCTTGTATAACTGTAGAATACATAGTATAAAAGTAAGCGCTACAACGAATAGTTTAAATTATTTAGATTATAAATGATTAGTAAAATGGTCCATATCCCGAAGGGGGGGTGGGGGTGGGGACTATCGAGTCCCCATTTCTTAGTGGACGTCACTTCCTCTACGTCCAAACTAGGAGTCCATCCCTACTAGGGGACTTCCTCCTTTACCGTTGGGTGAGGTCATAAGAACGGACCTCTTAGGGTATCAGTCTCGTCGACCACCCAATATCAGGTACTCCAACGTTTCTCAGCCTGTACTGACTCGTGTGTGTGTGAATTTACAACGGTATCTTTACGGTCGAATTGGAACGAGTCACGGATGACGTTACGTAGGAACGATTTTATGATTCAAATTACATTGATTTCACTGGCTCTATATTGGAATAAGGACTCCGTTCATACAATCGTAGGAAAGTACACCAAAAGAAGGAGAAAGGAAACGGAGGTTAGTACAAATGAATAGATTACCTTATCCTCTTCTGTGTTAAGATGTCACTGAAAATAATTCTCAGTAAGTATAATCGTTTCGTCACTTTATTGTTGTCAAATCACCAACCTAACCATAAAACTCCCGGGGTAATAGATATGACCCATATACATGTATATGGACGGACAAAATTTACCGTTTTCCTGTGTCATTAACGTCACTCCGTTCCTTCACCCCGATACACAAACCCGGCTTTCTGAGATCTGACTTAGACCCAAGAGTGACCCCGATGGAATGACCACCGAAACTTGAAGCGACGAAGTCCGACGAAAAGGAGAGGAGTGGAGACGTCGTTCACGTGAACTCAGACATAAGACTGAGTAAACCTAGGAGTCTAAGATGAACGAGAGTACCCAGGGTACCCAAAGTAAATACTGAGTGGAAGGAGTGTCTGAAAGAGACCAAAACGTAGTGATTGGACTGTCGACTCATGAGAAGTCTTCTTAGTCCACTGAGCGACACGACAAAAGATCTGAGACGAAAGAGGGTTCACTGACGAAACCATGTCTGAGAATATCAGAAGTCAATTCTGTAGGAGAGTAAACCTGACAGTGTCAATTCTACCTACTCTAAAACCAAGAAGTATTTATAAATAAAGAGTACACTACGGAAATTAAACCTATTTCCTTCTTTCTTCTAAGAAACCGAAGGATAAATTCAAAGGTTCAGAACCGGAGAAACGACGAGTTTTATAGGTACGGTCCACCTACAACATTTATCATGGTTTACCAGACCGTATCGTGACAGTACTCGACAAATTTCAGACTTACCAGGGTCCTTACTTTGACGTATATAAACGCCAGTATACATTGCAAGAAATGTTCCTGTACTTTAGTAAAAGGTCGTAAAGAAAAAGACCTCAAAAAGGACACCGGGATATAACGTGTTATCAAGTGACTTCCTCGAATTTTCTTTACGTTTTTTTTTTTTAACAGTCTGCTATTATCTCAGATGTCACTGATCTTTCAAGAGAATGTGTCGAAGTGAACTACTTAAAAGATCTTCAGACGTATAGTACTTAACATAACTCAATATCGGTGTTATACGGTCGTTTAAACCTTTTTCGTAACCGGTGTCCTGACCTTTTCCAGTCAAAAGTAAGGTTAGGGTTTCATACCGTTACGGTTTCTTACAAGTTTGATGACGTGTTAACGTGAATAGAGTGCATGATCGTTTCATTACAACTTTTAAGGGTTCGATCCGAAGTTGTCATGTACTTAGTTCTTGAAGGTCTACAATTGAGACCTAAATCTTTTCCGTCTCCTTGGTCTCTAGTTTAACGGTTGTAGGCAAAATCGTATCTTTTTCGTTCTCTTAAGGTCTTTTTGTAGATGAAGACGAAGTAACTGATGTGGTTTCGGAAATTGACACATCTAGTTTTGTTCGATACCTTTTAAGAATCTTTCTACCCTTATGGTCTTCTGATGGGATGGACAGAGGACTCTTTAGACATACGTCTAGTTCTTCGTTGTCAATTTTGGTCTGTACCTTGTTCCCTGACCAAGGTTTAAATCTTTCCACATGCAGTTCCGACATGTAACAGTGGAACGAATAAATTGAATATATGTCTCATGTAGTACACTTTACGACCTGGCCTACTTCGCGTTCGACCTTAGTTCTAACAGACCTCTTTATAGTTATTAGAGTCTATCCGTCTACTGTCATGGGAATACCGTCTTTAGCTTCTCCTTGATTTCTTGGAGAACTACTTTCACTTTCTCCTTTTACTTTTTCGACCATTTTGAGTTGAAAGTTTTTTGATTCTAGTACCATAGGCCAAGGTAGTGAAGTACCGTTTATCAACCTCTTTGTTACCTTTGTCACTCTCTGAAATAAAAGAATCCCAGGTTCTAGTAACGTCTACGACTGACGTCGGTACTTTAATTTTCTGTGAACGAGGAACTTTCTTTTCGATACTGTTTGGATTTGTTGTGTAATTTTTCGTCCCTGTAATGAAATGGCTGTTTTCAGTCATATCAGTTTCGATACCAAAAAGGTCATCAGTACACACCTACACTCTCACCCTGATATTTCTTTCGAATCGGAATTCCTTAATTACGAAAACTTGACACCACAACCTCTTCTGAGAACTCTCAGGGAACCTGAAGTTTCTGACGTTAGTTAGGATTTCCTTTAACTGGGACTTATAAGAAATCTTCTTGATTACGACTTCGACTTTGAGGTTACGAAACCGGTGGACTACGTTTCTCGACTGAGTAAACTTTTCTGGGACTACGACCCTTTCTAACTCCCGTCCTCCTCTTCCCCCACTGTCTCCTACTCTACCAACCTACTGCAGTGACTGGGCTACCTGTACTCAAATTCATTTGAGACCCTCAACCATTACTTGCCTCTTCGGACCACACGACGTCAGGTACCTCAGTGTTTCTCAGTCTGTACTGACTCGTTGACCTACCTTCACTATCAGGGTCACCCGACAGGGTCTACCATATCTGACATGTCCATGTTAGACCGACAGGGTCTACCACCGAGCCTACCATTTCCTAGACGGACGCAACGTCCTCTGGGACCAAGCTAAGGACCTAGCCCTTCTAGGGGACCTTTTCCTTTACCGATGGGTGAAGTTATAAGAACAGACCTCTTCAGGTACCTGTCTCCTCGGACTACTGTCCGATGACAGGCACTCAGTGTCTCAGCCTGTGCTGACTCGCTGACTGAGAAAGTCCTAGTAACAGTACTATCGCTCTACTACCGTTTTGAATGTGTGAACTCATATCAAATGATATTAATATTTCTCCGTTTTGGGTTCCTCACATTAAGTACGTACTGAGATTTAAGTGATAAGACCTACTAAGACAACGTATCTCTTTCTTTGGGCCTTCCTGATATCACCTTCTCTCAGGACCCACACCAGCCTCCGGATTTCAGAACACCGACGTGTTTCCGCACTGTCCCGACCTTGCATGACTGTAATAAATTGGGAGAGGGTTCACAAGGAGGGTAATGAGTACACTAGGGACCCGTTTGGGAACTGTCCGTAACTGGAGCACAAACCTAACTCTACGAGTGTGTGCCGCGATGTCACGACACGAAGGAGAGTCGTAGACATTGGAGTAGGACGGTCGGTGAAAGGTTAGGACCCCGGTACACGGAGACGTCCCGGTCCTTAAGCTCTGTACCGGTGTACCGGATGCTCTTGGAGTGTCGCACGGACACGAATAGGACAAGTAACAAACACACCGGGACCCTTCAAAGTAAAATGAAATGTCTGACAGTCAAAATAGAGACATAATATTAACGACGAAGGAGATTTTACGACACTCCCTGTCCATTCTACCGTACATCCTTTAACAAAACAATTGACCTTTTGGTCGGACGTCAACACTCCTTAACGACGCCAAATTCATCTGCCGCGTTGTCCACTTGAGTTCCGGTATCTTACAATCTCTCTTTTATTCTAGTCATAAGTAAGTGGAGTAAGAAATTAAATAAGTGTGTAAACTGGATATAAATAACCCCGGGATGACACACGGATCTTGTCCAGATCCACGGATTCTATTTTCTTATTTATCCGTCGATCATAGTCCCGAGAGTCTCTCGAACACCAGTCAAACCAACCTTTTCACTTCACTTCACTTCACTTCAACGAATTAACACAGGCTGAGAAACACTGGGGTACCTCGGATGGTCCGAGGAGATAGGTAGGTACCCTAAAAGGTCCGCTATCTTTTACCTCACCCAACGGTAAAGGGAGAGGTCCCCTTAGAAGGACTGGGCCCCTAGTTTGGGTCCAGAGGGTGTAACATCCGTCTGTGAAAATGGTAGACTCGGTGGTCCCTTCAGATTGCTTCTTTTGTTTATTCAAGAGAACCGTAATCCTCTTCCTTCAGTTCTATTTTACCGGTTCCACCCTATACGCCGGTCGAAGTCTATTCCCTCAGTCCCTGTGAGAGATTCCTAAAGAAGAACCGGTCTAGATTCACAACTTTTCCCCGGTCTACTCCCTTCTACCAGTCTTTTGTCTGTTTTTTTTTTTTTTAAATATGGTATGAAGTCTAAGTTCATTACTTCAAAAAGACCTTTTCTAGTTTCAACGTACCCGAAACAAGAGACTCTTAGGTCTCTCCTCTGAATCTTAAACAACTTCATAAAATTTTTATGGTTGGACTCGAGGGTGGACTGAATTAGCTAGACGATCTACCGGACCCGTAGTCCCTAAAATTTTCGAGCGACCACTGAAGTGACACACCGGTGTCAATCTTAGTGACGAGACGTCTCAACACATTACCCGTCTCAGGACGGTGTCTTCCTGCCTGTGAAAAAAAAAACAGGATGAAGGGTGTCTCGTTTACCCGGAAACCCTCACGAATTCTCAACGTCTTTTTACTCACAGGACACCCCAGAAACGGCCTACGAGACAACTTTTCCACCTTTTCGTCACTTCGTCACCCCCCACCCCCGTACCCTTTTTAATACGAGAACCACTTTTCCTATTTCTTAAAAGTTTTGTCCTTCGGGGGAGTCCTCCATGTCTTTATATTTTCTCATACGATATAAACAAGTCTCTTAACGAGGTAGGTTCAAAAACATATAGACTCCATCGTCATTCTTAGACATAAAATCTTACCTAGGTCACATTAATACTTCGAAAACCCACACTTACGACTCCAACTTGGAGAAAGTGTTATAATAGGAAGGGACCAGGAGTCAACGGGTCTCGGGAATCAGACTGAAAGTCGGAAGTGCCCAACGAAAGACTCTTGATTAGACACTACACAAAAAGGTCGGTTTTAATTAAATATAATATTACTTTCTAAGAATCTGAAGATATAGGGTCCTAAGAATTGGACTTTAAGTGTGTTAAGACCGTCAAATACCAACCCACAGTCCCGTTATTCATTGAGTATATTATCACCTTTAATTGACATGTATGGAAAAATATAAAAATATTTCTACCCCGGATACCAAAGAAAACGACCCAAGAGTTTCTTGACGTTCTATAGTTGTTTTTCACACTATAATTTTGGTGACACATTTTGGTTTTGTGAAAATGTCTCTCCAGTCTCGTCGAATAATTCTTTGTGTGAAACGCAATCTACACGGAATTGAGATGTAACATACCAGATTATCAACTTGATCAGTTAATAGGTTTATCATTAGTTTACATCTTTATGAACCACTATAGGTCAACATAAACATTGAATACTACACTGAAGAAAAAGAGAAATGACTTCATATCAACTACACGTAATAAACACATTCAAAGTCCGCATGTTGTATCACTAAATAGTAAAAATTTACAATATAAGGTACATATCAATAACATTTTACAACCGATATCAGGGACACAACATGACACACAGGAACACCGAACAAATAAAATATCAAATATCAAATAGAGAATTAGAGGGTGGGGTAGAACAAGGAGGGAGGAGGGGATAGGGACGACCATTGGAGACCAAACATACGATATAGACACTCAGACAAAGAAAAAACAATATCAGTGATCAATCAAAACCGAAATCCAAGGTGTATATTTATGTAGTTATCATAAACAGAAAGAGACAGATTGAATAAAGTGAATCTTATTATAACAGGTTCAGGTAGGAACAACAACGTTTACAGTTTTAAAGTAAAAAAATTAAACTACCGACTCATCATAAGATAAGATACATACATATATACATATATACGTATGTGTGTGTGTGTGTGTGTGTGTGTGTACGGGTATTTGTGTGTGTGTGTGGATGGAGAAGTAGACAAGTAGACAACTACCTCAGAATCCATCGTAGGTAAAGAGCCGTTGACATTTATTACGACGACACTTTTAGCCCAAGTACTTAGAGAAACTTAATTACAAAAACGAAAGAAATCCTAATTTATGGGTCGTCACCTTAACGATCCAGCATACCATCAAGATAAAAGTCAAAAAACTCTTTGGAGTTCTGATAAAAGGTACCAGTGACATGTTTCAATGTAAGGGTGGCTGTCACATACGCCCAAGAGAAACGAAAGGACGGTTGCAAACACCAGGAAAAGCCACTATCGAGAAGACTGACTACACTCCACTATAGATTCACACCAAAAACAAACACAAAGAGACTGCTAATTACTAATTACTACACCTTATGGAAAAAGACACGAACAACTGGTAGACATTCATAAGATACCCTTTGACAGATAAATCTAGACTGGAAAAAAATTGACCTAACAAACGAAAAACTACAACTCAACAACAACTCAACTACATACTCCTACATTCCCCTATAATTGGGGATAACCAGAATAGTAAACGTTCATAAAAGAGGGTAAATCATCCAACAGAACCGGAAAAAAAAAAAAAATTACACAAGTGTTCTAAACTCAAACCTTACTTTACTGTGTGGTTTGAGTTTTGGTAAAAGAAGACTCCGTACTCTTAAACAGTAACTTCAAAGAATAATCTTATTAAACTTTGTATTTTAAAGTTCCTCCCCCCTTTTCAAGGTAAGGACACAAAGAGAAACTTGTCTCACTGTAAAGAAGATATTACGAGACCCAAAATAAGAGATGAGTACTGTCCACAGGTAAGACTAATTATGTACAACGTCAGGACTTACGAGTCTTCTCACATTGGACGGTAAGATCTTTATTGTCCTCATATCCTTGTTCTTGTCTTCCTTTAAATTGAACATACGATTATTTCAAGAAAAACTTAAAATAATTATATATATTTTTAAATTATTTCTTTATATTAACCACAAAACGTTAAGGAGCCACCGAGGTTTGATTCCAAATCTATCAGATATTTGAAGAAAGGTTAGTTGTAAGTCAGTACAATAATAACAAAATTGAAATCGATCAATAACAGGTATACTCAGGACCTTAATACTCCCTGTCCCTATTTAGTAGTTTCTTTTAAGGTTCGTCACACTGTCTCGTGTATTGGACTTCTTTGTCATTTCATCTATCTGTTTATCCAGTGCTTCGTCGTTATTGAAGACACTAATAATTAGAACTTACTTGGTTCGAGATGGAAGGACCCGAACTTTGACAAATAGTATGTACATAGGTAAGTACCTAAGCAAAGAAATAAGTTACGTTAATTAAGGCAACCGTTATATTTCACTGTTCATCTGAGAAGAATTACTAATAGAATTACCTTACTAAACGCACCGACAATAAACTTGAAACTACAACGACGATCTAAGACCAAGTCAGGTCTTAGTATCTTTACTGTGGTACCGTATTTGACCTGACTCTCCTTACGACACTCACTCTCATTACCGAAAATAAACAAGTCACATCCGTTACTTATACGTCTTCACAAGGATTCTGGTACCAACTACGAATGAGATCTAGTGTCTGAGAGTCATTGTTTTTCCATACTGCAATGACGACGACCTAGTGTAACTTCTCGTTAGGGGTCAAACCCTGTATAATGTTCAACAAACCTAAAATACACGACTTTTACAGATCGAAAGAACTAATACATAAAGTAAGGAAACGGTAATCAATGTCACGATTCCTATATCGTTATAATGTATTGTAGGTACAATTGACTCAGAAAACCTGTATCTACCATCTTAGGATCAAGTTGGTCTTTGTTTCCTCAATACACGAATGTATTGGACCTTCCTGTCCCCACTTCTACTCGAAATCATGATCACCTTTTTGGAAATGTACACAGAGAGAGAAAGAATATACGTCCGTACACACGTGTGTGTGTGTGTGTTTGTGTGTGTGAATGTATGTACCTACGTCCGTGTACTTGTGTGCTTCGACGGGGGTCGTGTATATAAAGACGACACCAACTAGAATTAGAACGGACGATATCTACTTAATAGGAGGTACGTCTTCCCAGTACCCAAGATCGTAGTGGATCCCAATATAAAAAGACACGGGAGTGTTTCCTTTTGCTCCCGCACCTCTTTTGCGGGGACATCGAGTTCCGTCTTTGTTATCGACCACGCAGTGGAATTGAACCTTGGTACTAGTTAAAACTTGGTCAAGAATACAGGTTCTCGAAGGGTCGACCACGGTCACTATTGCTTAGGTGGCCGGTTACGTCCTCTGTGTCTCTGCTCCCAAGGTAGGGACCCAGTCTTTCTAGGGAGTCTCATCCTTTACCGTTAGGTGAGGTCATAAGAACGGACCTTTTAAGGTACGTGTCTCCTCGGACTACCCGATGTTCAGGGACCCCAACATTTCTTAACCTAAGCTGACTCGTATGTACATGCAGGTTTCTCTCTTGACTACCTCATAACTTGAGCCGAGTGGGGTCCTCGTCACGACCCCACCACTATTCGTTGTCAAATTCTGAAGTTTCTTCCTAAAGGGACTGTCAGATCATCGATTCTGAGGCTCCCAAGGTAAGGACCAACCCCTTGATTTTGGGGTGTCCGGGGTACCACACTATTTTTTTTTTTTTTTTTCTAAAGTTTATCGGGAAGACCCGTTTACTTTGTTACAAATGACCGATGTTGTCGTAAAGTTCAATATAACTAGAACTCTTAGAAACTAATGTACATCGCGGTAGAAGGGTATCGTTATAACTATACATCGTATATAAAGTCTCAGTGTCATATTCCTGTGGCACTGGACTAATCCGTTAGGTACTTATTGACACCATCCTCTTATTATCAGGGGTCTCTATCAGTCCAGGACTAGGGATCCTGGACACTAATAAGGTCTAATACACCCTTCCTCCTTTTTCACCGTGTACTTTAATTCTAACGATTGCCCCGAAGAGTCCACCACGTCACCACTTCTTGGGAGAACGGTTTCGTCCTCAACGTTCTCTGGGTCCAAACTAGGGACCCAGTCCTTCTATGAGACCTCTTCCTTTACCGTCGGGTGACGTCCTAAGAACAGACCCTTTAGGGTACCTGTCTCCTCGGACCACCCGATGTCAGTTCTCTCACATCACTTAGTAGACCCAACCGGGTCACAATTAATGTTCCCAAGAGTGTTCCCCTTCTCCTCTGTCTTCTGAATCTTAGTCTTCCTCCACTGTACCCCCAACTGAAAAGCAACAACTGAACCTGGCACCTCCTTACCCTGGTCTCGGTTCCTTACACCACCCGGAGGGTTTTAAACTTTTCCGTTCCCTAATAAACTGGCATCTCAAGGGTCTCCTGAGTCAAGACGACTGTAGAAATAAAAGCGGATCACTTCAGGTAAATCTGAAGACTAGGGACCTTGATATTCCATCCTGTAAAACACAGTACAAATCGGTGTCTCAAACACCTTTAAACAAAATCGTCGTTTTCTTCTAATCATGTCCCTGGAGGGACCACCCGGGTTGCCAATTCTGAAGTATGAGGGTTAAGTCCCCACACCCGAGTTAGGGACCAGGAGTCCCTCGATTTTAGGGTGTACGGACCACCGGTTTTGCATCTTGTATTTGTCGTCTTCGTTATGACATTGTTTAAGTCATTTCTCAAAATTTTACCACAACACAATCAGTGAGTCAACACAGGCTGAGAAACTCGGAGGTACCTGACATCGGGCGGTCCGAGGAGACAGCACCTTAAGAGGTCCGTTCTTGTGACCTTACACAACGGTAAAGGAAGAGATCCCAATTGAGGGTTGAGTCCCTAACTTCGGTCCAGAGAACGTAATGTCCGTCTAAGAAATGGTTAGACTCGGTGGTCCCTTCACCATCTGTAGTTTTTTTAGAATTTTCTTTCTTTCTCTCTTTTGATCATGTCACAGTGTCCCTTTATAAGAAACTGTATCAGTGTTCCTATATTTAGTTATTTAGTCTTAGAAAAAGACTCATCGAATACATCCGGGTACTTAAAAAAATCTGAAAATGTCAGACATTTTCTTATTATGAATCTTCCATAAAGAAAATGACGATCATGAAGTGGATGGTCGTATTTGGATTTTTCGACTGATCACATAGTAAAGGTACAACTGAAAGGAAACGTAGTAAAATTTTATTACCTTTAATCAAAAAAAAAGAAAAGAAAAGAAAAGAAAAAAAATTGAAATAAAATGAAATGTTATGACATAACCAAAACGGTATGTAACTGTACTTAATCAAAAATTTGTGTTGAAATATACGACGAAAAACGTTAATATACTCTAGAACGTCAAATAGGGTGAAACATTACATCAGACCTATACAACAAAAATTACCGACATATGACATAATTCTCTAAAACTGGTGTACATTGTAAGTAGAAACAAAGGAGTAAATTAGGTAAAAAGATGAATTTACCGGGTACTTGTGTTAATATACTAAAAGTATAGTACCAGACTTAAAAAAAGACCAAAACTGTAAAATTATGACCCACACGTAGTAATGGACCTCATTCATTCATCTAGATTCAAAAGGACCCGGGTGTAAAACCCTCAGAGAAAATGATTTTACTTAATTTTTAATGTCCCTGTTTTAATCAATTCTACTTAAAGATCAATCCTACTTTTCCCTTTAGTTGTATGAACAAAAGTAGAATGGCTAACGTAGATGAAAACCGACACGACCGAAAAGCAACGACGCACGTCCGAAAGAGACTAACACTGTTCGTCCCAGGTGAGATCGGTGTCGCGTGGACGAAGAGTAACAACACCGAAGAGAATAACGCCTCGTGTCCGAGTTCCGCAGGTCCGAAGTCACCAACACCGTGTGTCCGGGTCAACGGGGGCCCGAACACTCTAGAAGGATCTGGTCCCTAACTTGGGCACAGGAGTCGTGACCGTCCATATAAGAATTGGTAACGTAGTGGTCCCTTCAGGTTGTATGAAAAAATTTCGTCTGTCTGTGGTGTTTGTAGTGTTTTAGGTCTCATGCTATCTTAATGTTAAAAATACTAAACCGATATTTACTGAGACATATATATGTAGTTCTAAACAAAGAAGGGTTGAAAGGTTTTAAACGTTTACTCCCAACCCGGAATGCCTTATGCAAGTGACAATACTGAACTAGAGACCGGACTTCCGAGTTATAACGGTAAAAAACAAATAAAAAGTAAGTCGAACGGTAAAGAGTGGACTTGGGGAATATCTGGAGTTCTAGAAGGTCGTTTTATATTAACACTGGACCTCAGAACCAAAGTGTCACGTGTTTTTCGATCTAAAAATCCATTATCTTTAAGTCTCAATGTTGGGAAGACTGATATAAAGTGGAGTGAACTTTTCTCTATTCCTTCGACTAGCTCGGGTCTAACTTCGATTCGGATTTTACTCGACACGGGTGAGCAACTTTTTACAAGGGTGTGAGATCTCGGAAACAAGATGGAAATTTTACGAGAACAGGTAGAGAAGTGTTCTGAAACCTCTGACCTCTAAAAGTCTCAGAATTGCACAACTACACTTCTATTATGTTTTTCTTTCGAAAAAAGTTTTGAGAAAATGGGAGTTGCTGAAGAGACCCCAATTTTTTCGTCTAAAATAGATTTTGACAACCGGTACTGTTTAATCCCTACCTTCCCTAGTAACTTTAGTCCTTCACCCTTTCAAACCGCCTAATAGGGATTTCGGACCTAGTCTGTTCCTTTAGTCGGTCTCCGTCGCGTCTAAATTGACTTCTACCCGTGGGAGTCCAGTTCCCGGACCCGACCAACCTCGTTTCTCTATCTTGTTCTTTTTTACCCTCCTTTACAAAATTACCTAACTTCTGTCCCACCTATACTCACCTTTTAGAAATAAAGTCACTTATGTCCCGGAAGAAGGTACCTAAATCAAGATATAAGGACTGTAACTAGATTTTCCTTTTTCTTTTTAACTTAGATCTCACTGCAACCACACACACATATATAAAAGGACATGGACACTGAATTAAGATTTCAATTAATCGTTATTATACCCTTAAAAGGTAATAAATACGAGAAAAGAGATTGTCTCATCTAAGACAAAACGTCTGTCTACTTGTTTTACACTTAAGTAATTATTATCCATTAAAGACAGCAACACTAATTGTAATAATTATACCTAAAATAAGACGTAAATCGAACATGTAAAACTAGAAAAGATAATTTTTATTGAGTAGTATTTAAACTTCTTTTGATATTTTTAACTATGTTATTACATTAGACACCAAATAAGTAAATTGAACTGGGACACTGTCTCACTAGATTATAAATCACACACTAGTTGTTAGACATTCTTTAAAAATCCCTAATGGAGAATTCTTTAGAAGAAGATCCTATTACTTATGGATGACAAAGAAAGGTTTTCAGCTTTTTCAAACAATTTACTTAATAGAGTATAAAAGAACATGACTTTAACAAAAGAATAAAGACAGGTTTATGGATTACGTCTTAAGATAAAATAAAGAGTAGGGTGTACGTCTTTGTGACAGTAATAAAAATTTTTCCCTACATTTACGTAAATCAACGAGAAAAGATATACCAAAGGTATATCTAAGGACTGATCTACTAGGATATTTTAATATTTTGAGTCCAGAGGACAACTAAAAATAGGCTCCTACCCATTACTCAAATCGAAACTCAGTAACGTCAAGGTTTCGACATTTCTTTTAGTAACGTTAGTGTGCATTTGAAGCGTAACGGACCTAGGTTCCGTTCTGCTCTAACATTTTACCTGTTAACTGCACTCTTGAAAGAGGAAGTACAACCTCCTCTAGTAGTCCCATCAGATGACTTATTAGAGGTACATCTTGTAAAATGAATAATAAAAATAAAAATAACTCCTTATCAACTAAATGTTACAACACAATTAAGGACGATATGTCGTTTTACTAACAATATATATATATTATATATAATTGTGTTAAATATATATAAATAAAAAAAGAAAATTTTATAAAAGAAGGTAATACCACATAGTCTCCCATGACTTATATCAAGGGACACGATATGTCAGTCTTGACTACAAATAGGTAAGATACATATTGCCGAATGCAGAAGATTGGGGTTGGAGGATGAGGTACGGGAAACGGAGGGGAAAGGGAATCGTTGGTATTCAGACAAGAGAAACAGACACTTAGACAAAGACAAAGTATCTATCCAAGTAAACACTGGATAAAATCGAAGGTGTACATTTACTATAGTATCTCATAAACAGAAAGAGAAAGACTGACCGAAGTGAATTATACTAATAGAGACGAAGGTAGGTACAACGACGTCTACCGTAACAAAGTAAGAAAAAATACCGACTCATCATTGACACGTACATATGGTGTAGAAGAAATAGGTAATAGACAACTACCTGTAAATCCAACGAAGGTACAGAACCGAGAACATTTATCACGACAATACTGGTATTCCCACGAACATAGCAAAACTTAATAACAAAAGAGACCTATACACGGGTCCTCACCCTAAGCACCGAGTGACCATTAAGACCCGAAGGGTCTACCGCGATCACCATTTCTTAGTCGGAAGGTTACGTCCTTTACATTCTCTACTCTCAAACTAGGGAATCAGCCCTTCCAGGGGACCTCCTCCCGTACCGTTGGGTGAGGTCATAGGAACAGACACTTAGGGTACCTGTCTCCTCGGACGTCCGATGTCAGGTATTCCAGTGTTTCTCAGTCTGCACCGACTTCGTTGAATCGCGTCGTGTCGGGTCGTGTACCATTAAGATAAAAATTAAGAAACTCCTTGGCGGTATGACAAAAGGTATCGTCGACGAGGTCGAAGTCTTACATCTTGTAGAATTTCCTTACTTTCGAATGAAAAAACGTATATACGCTATCGGAAAACTCAGACAAAATTTAGAGTAAGTTTTATGGAATAATTTATTTTGTTAATTTCATTGGTTATATTATTTATAAGGTAATCCGACTAATTTGTACAGGGAGACGTCAGATAACTTTTATCGTTATATATGTCCCGGAACATAAGTAAGTCTCGTCAGTACCCATGTCCCACTGGGTCTCGGGGGCCCTAAGGATCTCCATAAGACCTCTATAGGACCTGCCTAGGATCTTTCCAATGAAACCTCTCTCTTTTTAGACCTAAACAACGAAAAGGTTATGGGGATAGAGAACGAAGAAGGTCCATTTAAAGTGAATGTATACATAATAAATCATTCCTAGATAATTATTAAAGTAAACCTTTTTTTACAAAGACGACCAAAGAACAACGATAAGGACAAGTTTGCACTTTTGGAAACGAAATCACTTTCGTTTGTGGTAAAGAAGGACTTAAATAGAGGTCAAATCCGTTTGTAAATGTAAGATACGAGATTATTGATGTCACGTAAAGTAAAAGGGACGAGTCTCGGAAATTCACAAGTGGACTTTACTACATTTTTATTTGACAGTGAGGTTTTCCTTTTTATTCGCAGACACCTACCTCTCGAGTCCTAACATCTGTGTGGATCCCAACCAGTGTCTGACTTTGGGTTTACGACTCCGTCTTATTTTAGTTTCCTTATTGACACAGGTCACGACGGTACCCCGAACTCGGCGAGACGTAAAATAAAGAGAATTTAGACACTGAAAGGACTCTCAATCTGTCCTCCCAGGTCGTAGTTCCTAAACTAAAGGGAAGTTTAGGACCCGCGACGTTAGTCGACCTCGGTGGGCGTCTAAGAAAACAACTATTCACTGAGTCCTTCTCTGCTCCTTGGGAGGGGTAGCCGTCCGACGTTCACTTGACTTGACGTCGGACCAAGTACCGTACCGATTGTCAATGAGAGCAAAAAAACATCTCCCACCGTTTCCGTAAAAAATAACATTATTCCACGTTAGACACTTAGGACGGTATATGGTCTAATTTTCTCGACGACGATGTAGTCACGTTTCTCTCATCTCCGTCCATTAATAAGTCTCTATTACGAAGGCCCTGTCTTACAACAGTGGGTATTACCGGGGGACGTCTCTCTATTTACCTCTCCGACTCCGTCGGATGAATAAAAAACTTCGGTCTCTACAAAAAAGCCACTGTGTTAACGCCGAGGGCACTAATGGAAAGGACAAAATGGTTTACTTTCCAACATCTAAAATTAGTAGTACAGACTACCTCCCGACTACAGTGTTTCACTGTCTTCCACTGTTATTGGACGACACACGTCTGACGAAATCCTGTGTCAGGACCACGTCCTAACCCCTTTGGCGAAGAAATATTTACCCATCTAACAACCGAATACGTAGAAGAGTTTAAGATTTAATGAAGACAAGGATGAAGTAGAGAGAAACGAAATTGCTACTTTTAAGTCGACCCTTCACTGGAGACTCTACTGTCTAAAGTAAACTAAAGGCCCTACTGACAAAATAGATATCGAACTCCCAATGGACATCCCGATCTACCGAGATATTGACACAAGAAACTTACCTCTGCCAGGGAAAGAGACTAGAACATAAATAATTTATTTCCTGAAGTAGTAACACACTTCACCCGTCTTTATTATAAGACGGGTTGAACTTTACAGACTCGACTGATAATTGAATGCCCTACCTTCGGTGAACCATATACCAAGTTCTCTTTAAACTACACCAAACAAGGGAACGTCTGACAAACGGAACTAGGAAAACATTGACAATTATTGACCAAAAATAAAAGACTCGTAGTGGTCAAAAGGAACTAAAATACTCTTCAATGGAAACGGAGGACACTAAAAATAGGATAAAGTAGTTTTAGGAAAAACATATCAAAACCATTTCGCAGACGGATGTTACGCCCTTGGTCCCAAGCTAGGGACCCAACCCTTCTAGAGGACCTCTTCCTTTACCGTTGGGTGAGGTCATAAGAACGGACCTCTTAGGGTGCCTACCTCCTCGTACCATCCGATGTCAGGTACCCCAGCGTTTCTCAACCTGTGCTGACTCGCTCGAAGTGTTTCCTTATCTTATAAACGTTGATTTCGAAAAATAGAACATGCTTTGGTTTTTTTTCAAGTAGACCGGGGTGAGACATAACATAAACATAAGATAGTGCATACGAGTTAGTACAGACTGAGAAACACTGGGATACCTACCTAACAATCAGGAGGCCTGAGGAGACAGGTACCCTAAGGGGTCCGTTTTTATGACCTCACCCAACGGCACGGGAGGAGGTCCCTTTAAAGACCTGGGTCCCTAGGTTGGGAGTAGAGAATCCAGAGGACGTAACTGTCCACTCAAACAACAACGAAAAATGTTGTCCATGGTGGACCCTTCAGGTATAGGATAGTATCATTAGTAATTGAAAATGACTCGTAAACGAAGACAAGATTCCCGTAGTGTATTTAAATAGTACTTAGCATATTACAAAATTCTTTATGAGTCATCCACAAGAGTGACATGGGTCTTTCTTTAACGTGAGTCCCGCTACTGAACACTTCCTAGAGTATCGACTTTTTACCCCCCTAAACTGAGTCAACTCAACTTACGGTTACGGGTCAGAGTTCGTTCCATGTTCCACGGAAATGACAAGTTTCACACCAGGAACATAGGTGTCATCGTCGTAGTGTAGTAGACCCTTGAGTAGTCTTTCCGTCTTAAAGTCTGGGGTGGGGTCTGGATGAATTAGTCTTAGACGTGACAATTGTGATAGGGACCCACTGACTATAAGTGGTCGTCCTAATTATTCTCGACGTGACAAGGAAACAATGTCCAGACGGTTGGACAAAACGAAGACAAATCCTCTCCTTCCCAAATCTCTCCCACAGTCCCACTCACTACTACGGACGAAACCTCTTGAACACTTTTTAATATCGTCACAGAGTTACAACTCTGAAAAGAGAATCGTGTTACCCTTTTACTAAGAAGACCAAAGTTACTGCTACCCGTTTTCTCACGGGACCCTTTATAGGGATACTTTAGGATTTTCTTTTATTACTATTATTTAAGTCTTTCTGAATAACTCCCTAGGTTCGTACAAAAATTTTAAGAAAGGAGAGGATCGTGGTGTAGAAAATTAAGACCTAGTAAGATGAAGTACAGAACCGTGACATGAAGACGGGTGACCTTTGTGTAAATAGTCCAATAATACTCCCGGACGGAAAACCGGGACTACCTCTGTTTAATTGCTGATTCCACACGATCCGGGGAAGGTTCGACCTACCATTTAAACATCTCCTTTAACTTTAGACATTGAATTTATGAGATCATTACATGAATTGGAAATGTCAGCCTTTACGAAAGAGTTGTACGTTGTTTCCTTCCAACTATAAATTCGTAAACTGTTTAATTCTAAATTCTTCCTTCAAGGAAAAAAATAAAACTTTCTAACACAATTAATAACTGCTCCGGTCCTTTATATGAAATTAACCAAAAAGAAGTACCCCATCATAAAGTTAAGTCATAAAACTTGTCTGAGATCTTCATTGTAAATTTTTAGTCTTTGACTTTCACTACATGCGTGGAGGACTTTCTCTTCGGATTAATAAAAGTAGTAAAAAGTATTATAATATAAACAACAATTGAAATAAACTTGTGAGTCATCTTTACTTTGACTATAAAGTCCGAGACACTACTAATTTCGAAGACAGTCGAAATTAGAGGGATAGGATTATCTTATTTAAACTCAACCACACAAGTCACTTTATTGGTGTTTAACTTTGAAGTCTTTGTCCATCGTCACCTACTTACAGCTAAAGAAAAAAGAACTGTCGAGACATCTTTCCCTATTACTACCCAGATCTTTTTTCACGAATGTAGGACTATATCGATCGTATCGGAAAAAGGATCTAAATTCCGTAAGTCACTACTTCGTCTGGTTACTAAAACAACGACAACAAGTCAGCGGTTCTACACAAACTGATAAACGCTAGGGTGTCTGGTTCCTAACCGTCATTCATTTATCGTCACAACCCTCATCTTTATAATATATTTTACGCGTGTAACTCTTTTTTAATTTTAATCGTTTATAAATAATTAAAATAATAGGTATTGTTTAGATTCAGAAAAAGTATTTATCGCGGACGTTTAAGAAGTATTAAAGAAAACGATAAAATTTTATCCGTAGTAATATTGGGTATTTACAAGTCTCGGAAAGGGTATTAGGAACTAGACACTTCGTAAAACTTTTACCGTGTCATTAAAGTACCACGTTTTTCTTATTGTCTAAACACCCGTAAAGTTACAAAATTTTTCCTTAACATTCACTTATTGTTGAACGTAGTTCTGTTCGTCGACTGGAATTTACAATCAGTGACTAACCGGAAACATGTATTTACTACCCGGAAGATTTTTTAGTCAGTGTAGAGAAAGTGGATCAGAAATTTTCATGGTAGATGAAGTCCTTTGGATCGTTAAAGATTTACGGAACTAAAAACGAAAAGAACACCTTCAAAGAAAAATAACGTGTGTGTTACCGAAAGAACATAAAGTCACGAAACATGTCCAAAAAATTTTATGTTTACTTCCTAAACTTAAATTTAATTTTGGGTCGACGTGTGTAAGAATAATTTCAATTAAGTTAACACCTCTTTTCGATTAGTCTATAAAAGAACACAACAATTAAACGGAGAGGAGTCCGTTACTTTCATGTAGTAAAAATTTTCTTTAGTAAAGTTCTAAGTAGGATCAAAGTTTTTTGACTTTTTCAGAATCTTGGTTCTCTAACCGATTAATTTATGAAAAACTAATACTAGAATCAAATGAGTTGTCTCTCAGTTGCCCCATAGAACTTTTAAATGGACTTTATCTTCTGTTTTAGACTTAACTTCAGGACCAAACCTGTGAAAGTACGACAATGTATTGGTCTCCAGTACATTGGAAAGACTAAGAGGAAATAGAACAGACGTTCATTTCTATTCTGAGAACAATCCTAATTTACTCCTAATTAACACGTCAAAAGACAAAGTGATTAAAGACATTATCCAAAATACCAAATGAAAGTAAAAGTGACAAAAAGCCTCACATCAGACGCAACTTCTTAAAGTGAAAGTGAATGGAAAAAAAGGACCCCTAAAAGAAAGAAAGATCGAAATACCGAAACACTAGTATATTGTATTTATTTCTTTAGTACAAAATCTTATAAACTCACTAAAAATACACTAGATCATATAGTACACCTCCGAAGGGTCCACCGAGTGCACCATTTCTTAGACGGACGGTGACATCCTCTATGACAGTCCTTTGGACCCAAGCTAGGGACCCAGCCTTCTAGGAGACGTTCTCCTTTACCGTTAGGTGAAGTCATAAGAACGGATCTATTAAGGTACCTGTCCCCTCGGACCACCCGAGATCTAGTACCCCAGAGTTTCCTAGCCTGTACTAGTTCGTGTGTGTACACTACATATTTCAGTTAAAACCATTTACAAGATACCCACTTTCACTTTCAGTGTAGGCTGAGAAACGCTGGGGTGCGTGATATATCAGGTACCTTAAGAGGTTCGGTCTTATGACCCTACCCATCGGAAGGGAAGAGGTCCCCTAGAAGGGTTGAGTCCCTGACTTGGGTCCAGAAGACTTAACGTGCGCTTAAGAAATAG
The DNA here is from genome assembly GCA_006410555.1 of Capra ibex. NCBI lineage: Eukaryota > Metazoa > Chordata > Mammalia > Artiodactyla > Bovidae > Capra > Capra ibex. Next base: position 3,246,934 of record SJYO01048061.1, on the reverse strand, counting down.
TCGACGCGGTGTTCCCTTCGAGTTCTTGTGACCTCACCCATCGGATAGGGGAGAGGTCCCATAAAAGGGGTGGGCTTTTAGCTTGACTCCAGGAGGACGTAACATCCGCCTAAGAAATTGTTGACTCGATAGTCCCTTGAGGAAACCCATCAAATTTCTTTAATCGGGATCATTACTAAAACAGGTCTAGGATTTACTAGGACAAATCTAAAATAGATAAGTCCCACCTTTTCACAACTAGTGAGTCACCACAGGCTGAGAAACACTGGTACATCAGATATCGGACGGTCCGAGGAGACAGGTCCCCTAAGAGGTCCATTCTTACCACCTTAACCAACGGTAAGGGAAGGGATCTACCATCTTTCCTCTCATGATTCAAAGGGTATTGTTATTAGTTAAAGAGTAAAACAAAGATCATCAAAAAATATAGTATACATAACTACTCTGTACTGTACCTGTTTTTTAAGTACTGCAATACATAACTAATTGTAAGTTTAATATTTTCTTGTCTTAGTATACTGTAACAAACAAATCAAAAAAATATAATTTAAGACGATCCAGACTGTAAATACGATGACAAAGAAGTATGATATACGAACTATTTAGAAGTGGTTGTCAAAATGAAAATAAGTAAAAGAACTCAGTCTAAATAGAAAATGCCCGTAGTGTATAAACTTATAAACTAAAAATTTTTAAAAATAACTTAGACACTTAGAAAATTCTCCCACTCCTAATTTGATAAACTCAAATAATAGGACTATATAAACCAAAATGAGGACGGTTGAAGAAAATAGGAAAAAGTACGGTAAAAAATAAAAACCTTAAAACAAAGTTACGGTCATACTTTGCGTAACATATCCAAAATTAGAGGTTACGAAACGTTTATTTACATAGAGAAAAATACAGAGACTAATAGAATATTATAAAATTTTTGTAACAGTCATATTTAAAAACATTAATAGTTCCAGAAGTCAACTTGCCACAGTAAACAGAAGTACTTTCTAATAGAAGTAAGGTAAAAGGAGAGTAGAAATGAGTGACCTTTAATAATAATATTGAAATCTAAAAATCTTAAGTGATTTATTTTAATTTAATACTGATAAAGTATCACGAAGACAAAGTTTATCATAAAAACTGTAAAAGTAACTTGACAAATTGGGATAAATATTGTCAATAATTTGGGTTGATGATATTCATTACTAATGTCACGAATATTAACCAGGATAAAGGGTGAAAAGGACACGAAAACTATGGAAAATAAGTGTAAAGAGACAAGAATTTCCTAAAAAGAGACACATCAAATGGAACTTACAGATTTTAATAAAAAGACAAAGGAGGTTTGGAATTGTAGTGCAAGGGAAATCTTTAGAATTAAAACTCACTATTGTAAAATAGATTTACAAGGTAAAGGAAGACCATAAAATTAATATTATTTAGGCTAGGAAACATCCACTAGGTGTAAATAAACGGTAGACATATAAATTAAAGATAGTAATACACTTAGAGAAGGTTAACGTAAGAAAGGGACCTCGTACCATTTAGTAAACATCGAACTAAAACCCAAGTCCTAAAGTTTATCCTAAGTTTAAAGTTTTAAAGTCCTAAGCATCTGGACTAAACCCCAGTTCTACGGAAACAGTTACTAAAAAGTCACAGTAAAAACATGACAATGCGAACTAAGAAGGATCCTTCTGGGCACCAAACATCTAGCCTATCTGGATGTCGGTCGTAGTAGACGGTTATTAAAACAGAAACAAGTAAAGAAGACGTAAAAAGTTTAATAACAGTAAAAATAAGGTTTAGTGACTACTCTGACTAAAGACGGGGGAACACTCAGACGGGAAAGAAAAAGAGAGGAATCTCTGAAATTACAATGTTTACACGAACCGAAAGACACGAGAAGAGGGGCAGAGTGGGGCGAGAGGATAGAGTTTATCGAGAGGCCGTACTGAAAAAAAAAAGTGACTTCGATATAGAGAATAACGCTAGTTGTTTCCTTCTTTTCTAGAACGTCCCGATTTTTTCAAAAATCTTCGTACACAGAAAGACTTAAACTGAACAGTGATACGAACCAGACATCAAGAACGTCAGAGACCCACCAAATGAGATAAGAGAAATCTTTATGTGTCGCTGGTAGTCAAACGACTTCCGTTTCCATGGAGGATGTCATTCCTGTAAGGACTTGACAGAGGTTGGGTTATACAAACTTTTAAAATTAACTAGGATCTTGTAAATGTTTTTATAAATGAATAAATAAACCGACGTAGACGAGAATCAACGTTGTGTTCTTTACAAAGTAACGTCACGCCCTCGAAGTGAGACCAACACCTGACACACGAATCAACTGGACGCAGTACACCCTAGAATCAAGGGGTCGGTCTCTGACTTGGACACAGGAAACGTGACCTTCCACCTAAGAATTGGTGACCTGGTGGTCCCTTCGGGGGATAGGATCTCGAAAAGAGGTTTTTCAAGTGTTTTGTAGAGTGTCTCGGATACAAGGTACCTTAATATAAACTGGTGTTTACCGATTTCTATATAGTAAAATATTCGACATTTATAATACTCTTTAGGAAACCGACGACATTAATAGGCGATCATAAGTAAAAGTGAAATTTCGGTTAAACGATACGAATATATAAATCTATCTCGAAGAAATGTTTACTCTTCTTTATCACTACTTCTCAAAGGGTCACAAAAAGGAACAAAACATTTTCATTATACATCTACAAGTCACATATATATATATATATATATATATATATACATACATATTATTAAGAAGTCTACTCCTTTTAGTAAATTACTCCGAAAATACCTATGTAAAATCTGTGGGTGTATCTCTGTGACGTCTTCTTTAACGTTTGTAAATAGTGTGTGCAGTATGATAGGATGTAATGTGACTTTGTAACGTTCTCACGATTTTCTACGGTTTCATTGATTAACGTCGTTCCCTTGAACACAAAAACGGATTTACACGGTTAACTTCTTGAAACACACAACCCCCCCCTTGTGACATGGAGTGAAAAACCCATAGTTTTTTAATACGAGGTAATAAAATGTCACTGTCTTATACTATCTTATACTTTTCTACAAATATGTTTTGATATTTTTTTGTTTTTACTTCTCTCAAGGGTATCCATATCAACCAGTAGTTCTGTTCGGAAAAATTGTTTACAACGAATATCAAGTCAAGTCAGTGAGTCAGCACAGGCTGAGACGCTGGGGCTCCTGACATCGTACGGTCCGAAGGGACAGGTAATGGTTGAAGACCTCGAACGAGTTTGAGTCCAGGTAGGTCAACCACTACGGTAGGTTGGTAGAGTAGGAAACAGTAGGGAAAGAGGAGGGTGGAAGCTAGAAAGGGTCATAGTCCCAGAAAACTTTACTCAGTCAAGAAGCGTAGTTCACCGGTTTCATAACCTCGAAGTCGAAGTCGTAGTCAGAAAGACTACATATAAGTCCTGACTAAAGGAAATCCTAGTTGACCTAGAGGAACATCAGGTTCCCTGAGAGTTCTCAGAAGAGGTTGTGGTGTCAAGTTTTCGTAGTTAAGAAACCACGAGTCGAAAGAAATATCATGTTGAGAGTGTATGTATACACTGATGACCATTTTGGTATCGAACCTGTTCTACCTGGAAACAATCGTTTCATTACAAAGACGAAAAATTATACGACAGATCCAACCAGTATCGAAAAGAAGGTGCCTTGTTCGTAGAAAATTAAAGTACCGATGTCAGTGGTAGACGTCACTAAAACCTTGGGTTTTTTATTTTAGAGAGTGACAAAGGTAACAAAGGGGTAGATAAGCGGTACTTCACTACCCTGGTGTGCGGTACTAGAATCAAAAGACTTACAACTCAAAAGTCGGTTGAAAAAATGAAGAGAAGAAAGTGAAAGTAGTTCTCCGAGAAATCAAGAAGTAAAAGACAACATTCCCACCACAGTAGACGTATAGACTCCAACAACTATAAAGGGGGTCGTTATAACTAAGGTCGAACACGAAGTAGGTGGGACCGTAAAGTGTACTACATGAGACGTATATTCAATTTATTCGTCCCACTGTTACATGTCGGAACTACATCAGGAAAGGACTATACCTTGGTCAGACAACAAGGTACAGGTCAAGATTAACAACGAAGAACTGGATTTATGTCTAAAGAGTCCTCCGTCCAGTCCACCAGACCATAAGAGTAGAGAAATTCATGAAAGGTGTCAAACAACACTAGGTGTGTCAGTTTCCTAAACCGTATCAGTTATTTCGTCTTCATCTACAAAAATACCTTGAGAGAACGAAAAAGATACTAGGTTACCTACAACCGTTAAACTAGAGACTAAGGAGACGGAAAAGATTTAGGTCGAACTTGTAGACGTGATACATATTTTATCTGTTGATTACTCTTGGATGACACGTCGTGTCCCTTCAGATGAGTCACGAGACACCCCTGGATTTACCCTTCCTTTAGGTTTTTTCTCCCCTATATACATATATCGACTAAGTGACACGATGTTGTCTTTGATTATAGTGTAACACTTCGTTGATATGAGGTTATTTAAAAAAAATTCATTACTAATCTTAAAAATTTTTACTACAACTTTACTACTTTATTTACATACTCTTTATTACTTACCTACGGTATTTATTGGCTTACAGTTTCGATTTTAATGGTCAAAGATCTTCTTTTGTACTCTGTTATAAAATCGCTGGTACCCAATCCACCTCTAAAAACATCCCTTACTTTCTTGTGTGTGTTTTTTAACTATTTAACTTGACGGAGTATTATTTTTCAGTCGAAGATCAATAGTTTTCTATGACCAAGTCAGTCAAGTCAAGTCAGTAAGTCAGTACAGACTGAGAAACGTTGGGGTACCTGACGTCGTGCGGACCGGAGGGACAGGTAGTGGTTGAGGGTCTCAAATGGGTTTGACTACAGGTAACTCAACCACTACGGTAGGTTGGTTGAGTAGGAGACAGTAGAGGAAGAGAAGGGCGGAAGTTAGAAAGGGTCGTTGTCCCAGAAAAGTCTACTCAGTCAAGAAGTGTAGTCCACCTGTTTCATAACCTCAAAGTCGAAGTTGTAGTCAGAAAGGTTACTTGTGAGTCCTGACCAGAGGAAATCCTACCTGACCAACCTAGAGGAACGTCAGGTTCCCTGAGAGTTCTCAGTAGAGGTTGTGGTGTCAAGTTTTCGTAGTTAAGAAACCGTGAGTGGAAAGAAATATGATGTTGAGAGTGTAGGTATGTACTGATGACCTTTTTGGTATCGGAACTGATCTACCCCGAAACAACCGTTTCATTACAGAGACGAAAAATTATACGACTCTCAGGGAACCTGACGTTCCTCTAGGTTGATCAGGCAGGATCTCCTCTAGTCAGGACCCACAAGTAATCTTCCTGACTACAACTTCGATTTTGAGGTTATGAAACCGGTGGACTACACTTCTCGACTGAGTAAACTTTTTTAGGACTACGACCCTTTCTAACTCCCGTCCTCCTCTTCCCCTGCTGTCTCCTACTCTACCAACCTACCGTAACGTCTGAGTTACCTGTACTCAAACCCATTTGAGGCCCTCAACCATTACCTGTCCCTCCGGACCGGACGACACTAAGTACCCCAATGTTTCTCAGTCTGTACTGACTCGTTGACTTGATTCCAGATCCACGACAATTATTTTACTTTTTCTTTTAGTGTGTATCCTATCGAATAAGAGTTATGTATACAGATTGTTAATGAATGAACATGAATTTTACATATTCGTTGAAAATGATGAGTCATTATTTTCTATTTGTTGAGTTAATGTACCACTTTTCTGAACTAATCTGAAGTGTTTTCTTCTGTCTACGAACCGTTTTGGTATACCCTTTCATAAGTCGTAGTAATAGTCCTTTGATAAGTACTTTTAGAGTCAGTCAATAGATGAGGACATATTGGTAATCTACCTACTTTAGTTTCTCTGATTTTTGTGGTCTACGACCACTTCTACACTTCGGGTCTTAAGACTCCTCATATTTTACCTTGTGGATATTAAACCTTTTTTATATGAGACACGGTGAATCCACAATTGGGTTCCATTCATGACTTACAGACGTTTTGTTTTGTTTTGTTTTGATTACCTATTCATTTACCACTGCTAAGTATTATAAAGAGTTGTTATTTTTCATTATGTGTGATGTGTATTAGTGTACCCAAGAGACCTACTATATGTGTTATTATACCTAGATAAATATGTTGAAAATAGGAGTAAGTTTTTTATTAAACACCTCCTTTTACGTAAGAAAAGACAGAACTGGAATCAAAAAAACTTTTGTCTACCAGTCCAAAAGTTAAAACCTTTATTTTTACGACGAGAAGATTTTATAACTAAGTCTTTTCCCGTTGAAGATTCAGTGTCTGATTCAAGTCGGTAGTCAAATTAAAGTAGACTATTATGACAAAAATAGAGACTATTAACGACAGTTTCTGTTTCGTCACCAAGAGTTTGAAATTGCATGTAGTCTTAGAGGTCCTCAAAGTCTAGCCGTCTAGACCCGTCCTCGGACTTTAAAAAGTAAAGACTGTTCAAGGGTCTCCTTATGGAGACCAGGTCTTGTCTCCTTATGACAACCTATTACCCGAAAGAACCATGACCAACTTCTCGAGTCTTTTTGTTAATTGACAGGTCAAACATAAAGTTGCTCACGTACTTATAGTCTCATACCACCCTCGTCGACGACTCAGAACTTAAAGTTCCATCTAGTCACTAGACTGGAAATAAACCCAAGACCACTTGGTGATATTCTGTATGAGCATTACTTATAGATGAAGACCCGTTTTAAAAGACAAAGGTATAGGTGGACCGGAGACTTCTTCGTTAACACTCGACAATAAATCGGCACAGTGACTAAATAAATTTCGCCACCCTACCACACCATCTAAAATAATGACACAGGTCAGGAAAGGTACACACGAAGGAACACTGAGTATCCCGACAGACCCCACCCCTTTCCCTTTCCTATAAATGAGTAACCTGTTGTTCGAATCAGTACACTGAACAGAACCGTCACTATTCACTTATCCTATATGTCAAGATTCCTCGTCGAGATTTTCGGGAGGAAACGAAAGAGTTAACAAAAAGAGGAGACGGCAATTCTCACCATAAAGTGTCTCTCACCGGTAAGGTAACTGGTCTTACTCTTTTTATACACGTCTTCTCAACGTCGGGTGTACATTGGACTGGTTCTTTCTTTGTAAACCAAAAGATACAGTCACTTTAAACCGCCGACATAACGTCGTTTTAGATCTCTTTTAATAACTTTATAGGGTATGGAGCATCAAATACGGTCTATCACCTGATCCGACTAATACATATAATGAAACGAAAATCAATGGTGTTATTAGGACAATCAATCTATAAAAAGGAAGTTTAATATCCCCTCTTTTATTCTAAATGTCTCAATTGGTGTAATTAAGACCATTCTCTAAAGAAAGTTAATATGGTGTCACACCATTATGTATTTTACAATTCGACATTTATTTATTCTAATACACCCTTCTGCTAGTTCAAATAGTTCTTTATAACAGTTTTCTCGGGTGAGTAATCTTTTCTGGGGCTACGACCCTTTCTAACTCCCGTCCTCCTCTTCCCCCGTTGTCTACTACTCTACCAACCTACCGTAGTGACTGAGTTACTTATACTTAAACTCGTTTGAGGTCCTCTACCACTTCTTGTCCCTTCGGACCACTCGACATCATGTACCACTAGTGTTTCTCGACCTACACTCAATCGTTGACTTGTCGTTGTCTACAATCAACTTGGACCCGAAGGGTCCACCGCGATAACTATTTCTTGGACGGTCGGTGCGTCCTCTGTATTCTCTTCGCCCAAGTTAGGGTCCCAGTCCTTCTAGGGGACCTCCTGTCTTACCGTTGGATGAGGTCATAAGAACGAACCTCTTAGGGTACCTGTCTCCTCGGACCGTCCAATGTCAGGTACCCCAACGTTTCTCAACCTGTGCTGACTTTTCTGAATCGTTTAGGGTCACAGAATTGGTTACCCGTTGATGTCTTTTATTTTGGAAGAGATGGTCTTGACAACAAAGGTAATTTTCAATTATTTTATTTTAAAATGGTGAGTCACGTTTTTGGAGGTCAATTTTTACAAGTGAGAACTTTTGAGACTCATAATAAATGAACCCTAAAAAAACCTCATTTATCCGATCCTAAAACTACAAACTTTCAACTTTGATCTAGGGTCATTCTACTTACTTACCCCTTTGTAATAATCGGCTCAAATCTTCGAAAATCAACTCATTTATTTGTACTATTTGAACTGTCTATTAACTTCCAAACTAACAATCACTCCGTCATTTACTCCTTAAGTTTCCTTTCTGCCATTTTCCAGACCTTAGGTTCCAAACACGAATCCTCCAGACACAACTACTCATTTGAACCCTATAAGTTCCACTTCATGAAAGGGTAATTCTACCCTTTCTAAGGTTATGTCTACAAAATACTCTTTTCTAATCGCGTAGATAACCCGTTCCGTAAACCCTGATCGAAAGAGTTTTCAAAATAAAAATTTTATTCACAAATATCACGTAGACGAGAGACGGTTCACAAGAGTCACACCCAGCATACGTCATTTGTCCTTTATTTAGACGAGAGTGTTTAGAGAATGTAAGGTCACCCTCTTTGTTTGGTTGTCTTCCCTGCTAGAAGACTTTAGGATTTATGTCACTTCTCTGACTCTTGTCTCCTGACTCACACTGACAACCCTCGCTCACCATAAACGTCCTTCCCCCTTCTTCCCTAGTCGTCTTCTCCGGTACCTACCTTTGGACCACAAACTCGACGCGAGACTTACTTGAACTCTCAGCGAACCTAACCTTCCCCTAGTCAACTCTGTTAGGACTTCCTTTAAGTGGGACTTATAAGTAACCAACGAATTCGACTCGAGTTTATGAAACCGGTGGACTACACTTCCGGCTGACTAACCTTTTCTGGGACCACGACCCTCTCCAACTCCCGTTTTCCGCTTCCCCCGCCGTCTCCTACTCTACCACCCTACCGTAGTGGCTGAGTTACCTGTACTCGATCTCGTTTGAGACCCTCTATCGTCTCCTGTCCTCTCGGACCACCCGACAGCAGGTACCCCAGTGATTGTCAAGAGTCCTCAATCGTTGACTTGGTATTGTTGTTGTTCACTTACTTGATTCTTTAGTCGACCCCTTTCCGACCTTCCTTCGCACTAGGATCGTGGGGTCACTCCCTTTCGTGAAATTCCGTCGTCACTCCAAGAGTACAAGACACTACAGTGGTTCCGGTCACTAAGGGTGTAAATCTTTTTTATGTATCTAGGAAGACTTTTATTCCCACACACACACACAAAGGTTACGACCCGAGGAAAATTTCTTAAGTAGAATATCCGGTCATCCGAGTTAAAGATAAAATTAAACAGAAAACATCGAAGTACCCGTACAGAATTGACATTGTCGACATAACCCTTGTACATTTAATGTATAATATATCAGTTTTTCTTTTACTCTTACGTGTTAATAGACCCTTAAAGGATAGTAAGTACGTATGAAATTTTTTTATATTAAAACCAACGGATTTACTAAACACGTTGGAGTCGTTTATTCTCAAAGAGTTCGAAAACATCGTGTTTTATAAGATACTTCGTTTTCTAAATCAGTCACCGGATAAGGGTGGGGACTGGGGGGGAAGGGGTTTTGGAGTTTGGTTTCTTTTAATCTGTGTACAATTTATAGACCTATTTATTTGGTTTATTTTCTTTGGTTTTATTATATATAAAATTATCTTACTTATCTTTATAATAGAGAAACTCTATTTGAGGTGAAATTAGTATTCGTTTAATGAATACAATTAATGGTGTAATAAAGTACAGTATATCAATATACGTCATTTTTTTTTTTTTTTTGGAGAGTTTCAAATAAGATTTCTCTCATATTAATACAAGCAGAAGGGACCATCGAGTCACCATTTCTTAACGGACGGTTACGTCCTCTGTGCCCAAGTCAGAGACTCGACCTCTCTAGGGGACCTCTTCCTTTACCGTTGGTTGAGGTCATAAGAACGGAGTCCTTAGGGTACCCGTCTCCTCGGACCTTCCGACGTCAGGTACCCCAACGTTTCTCAACCTGTGCTACATCGCTGACTTTTTGTACTAACACAATATATAAGTCTCCAATCTTTATGAATTTTACACCGAGGTAAAGTTAAGAACGACAACATATTTATGAAATAATCATATCTACCACCCCTGTCCTTTTTGTAGAGAATTAGACTTACGTGAGTCCATCTCTTCTAATTTAGGTATCGAAGAATATATAAACCTAATCGAGGTTATTATATTTGGGTTTGTCATATATGTTCAATCACTAATATATACTTATTTACGGGGAGATCAGTTCCGATACCAAAAAGGACACCAGTACATACCTACACTCTCAACCTGACATTTCTTTCGACTCGGGGCTTCTTAACTACGAAAACTTGACACCACAACCTCTTCTGAGAACTCTCAGGGAACCTGACGTTCCTCTAGGTTGGTCAGGTAAGACTTCCTTTAGTGGGGACCCTAAAGACACCTTCCTTACTACGATTTCGACTTCGAGGTCATGAAACCGGTGGAGTACGCTTCTCAACTGAGCAACCTTTTCTGAGACTACGACCCTCCCTAACTCCCGTCCTCCTCTTCCCCTGCTAGCTCCTACTCTACCGACCTACCGTAGTGACTGAGCTACCTGTACTCAGACTCACTTAAGGCCCTCTACCACTATCTGTCCCTCAGGACCGTACGACGCTAAGTACCCCAGCGTTTCTCAGCCTGTGCTGACTCGATGACTTGACTTGACTTGACTTTCTATATTTTAGTGACACTTTTCTGAGAACTCTCAGGGAACCTGAGTTTCCTCTAGTTTTGTCAGTTAGGATTTCCTTTAGTTGGGACTTATAAGTGACCTTCCTGACTATGACTTCGACTTCGAGGTCAGGAAACCGGGAGGCTACGTTTCTCGGTTGAGTCACCTTTTCTGGGACTACGACCCTTTCTGACTTCCACCCTCCATTACCCCTGCTGTTTCCTACTCTACCAACCTACCGTAGTGAGTGAGTTACCTGTACTCAAACTCATTTGAGGACCTCTATCACTTCCTGTCCCTTCGGACCGTACGACGTCAGGTACCCCAGTGTTTCTCGACCTGTACTGACTCGCTGACTTGTCGTTACTTATTTCTACCCGCATAGTTCGGAAAAGATCATAAGATTGTGAGTGACACAACTAAAAAATGAAAGTATACTCTTAGACATCTTTTAGGTAGGATTTTTACGAAGTTACAGATACAAGTAGTATCAAATTAAAACCGGATCAAACTGATCATAGATTTATTTTTCACCTCCTTTGGTAATGACAAACAGATTGGTAGTTGTGGGTTTGGTATATAGATGAAATTCACTGTATCAAAGGTTACTTGATAATGTTTTATGTCTCGGATATCCTGAGATTCTTAATGATTATTGTCAAATGAATCACTACTCTAACACAAAAAGGGTCACCCATTCTCTGCGTGAGGTCATTAGAACAGACCTTTTAGGGTACCTACCTCCTCGGACCACCCGACGTCAGGTACCCCAGGGTGTCTCAGTCTGTGCTGACTCGCTGAAGTGAAAGGGAAAAGTGAAAGTACGTAACCTCTTCCTTTACCGTTGGGTGAGGTTACAAGAACGGACCTCTTAGGGTCCCTGCCCCCTCGGACCACCCGACGGCAGATACCCCAACGTGTCTCAGTCTGGGTTGACTTCGCTGAATCGTCGTCGTCGGTCTCTGGTGTAAAACTATGAAGGGGAAGGTAAAATGACAAGATACACTATGTAACTTTTTACGTCTTACACAAAGGAAAAGTCAAACGAGGATTACAATCGGTTAACTAAGGGTCACCGTTAAGTCTAATCTCGTAAATTTAGATCTTTATATGAAACCCCTTAGTCTTTGGAAATGTCTCCGAAAAAACAGTCCCTCTTTCCACTGAGAGAGTAATCCGTCACGGTTCACGTGGACGCGAAGATTAGTAGTTTGTACATAGACGAATCCCGTTTTCAATGTAATCAAATGACAGTAAATTAGAATACTAAGTAAAGGTTCGACTCACTCAGTCTTTGGACGTGCTGGAGAACAAATTGCTTCCCTATGACCCCTCTTACATCCCGAGGGGTATTTATGTCTAAGAGGGATAAACTAACCTTGAGACAAGTTTGTAAACATCTAATATCCGAACATTTATAGTATGAATATAAAAGTGGTTAAATTTTTAATTAACATTGGAAAAGAAACTGAAAGAAATCTCTGTGACTCAAGAGCGTGATCCATTCGTCCCATAAAAATGCACGGAACTTAGTGAATTTTTATCGAAGTCGCGCACGAGACGTCTCTACCCTTCCTCTTCAATATCGTGTAGTACTAAGGAGTGTAGGAGACACAGTATTTGACCAGTACTAAAAACTATGGAGTCACACAAGGTCACAAAGGCTTAACTATAACGGTGTAGAACACGATATTGTCGCAAGTACCACAAACAAACCCACGGTTTCTAAGTCCGACGACGGAACACTTTAAAACAAGATCGACTATGGTAGTTTATACGAAATACTTCTTTAAATTAATCTCAGTAAAATATACACTATATTAATTTATTAGTGTAGGTTGAAGTAAGACTTTAATTGACAAGAACCTCCGACTATAAACTTAGATGATTTAGATCTGTGAACGTACCCATGGTCAATTTTAAAAAAGAAAAGTATCAGCACTTCTCAAAATACAAAACTAGTGGTTTCACTGTTTTACCCTTGCATGTAGTCTTCAACAAATCTCGTCCGAAACGACTTTGACTTAAAAGTCATGTACAACCGGAAAAGTCACTGAATATATCATAAAAGTTTATTTTTATAAATTTTTATAAAGTTAAACTACACACGACATATATATGTATTTCTATACTTATATACATTCGTCTACACATACACGTACCTAACCGAAACTTTAGTTTATCACTACCCCCTTCGTTTCAGTTTTACTAACTTGTTATTAAAATTCCGGTAGTTAATAATATAACCGACATAGTGTGTCTATCTTTACACGGGTAATGATATACGGTTCATGGAGAAAATGAGAACCAAAAGTACCCTTAAGGCATAGACGTATTTTTCATGTAAAGGACCCTTAGCCATGATATAAAAGGGTAACAAGTTGTAACGGTCGAGAGTCTAATTAGACTACATTAAATAGACGAGTACTGAGGTAACTAAAACACGTCCTTGAATCAAGACATTGTTTTTTTTTAAGAGCGATGAACACAACGTGGTAAATTAATAATGACTTACTTGTGACTAATTTTATTTTCTTTCGGGAAATAATTTCCTTACAAGGATCATGTGCTGATTGATACAACACACACGAGTCAACGAAGTCAACTCAGATTGAGACGTTGGGACACCTGACATCGGAGACAGTTACCCTAAGAGGTCGTTCTCATGACTTCACCCAACGGTACAGGAAGGAGTCTAGAAGAACTAAGTCCCTAGGTTGACCACAGAGGACGTAACGTCCACCGAAGAAATGGTTACTCGGTGGTCCCTTCGGGGTATTTAATATAATGGTTTATAATTACATTCCAGGTATATCAGTTTCAGTACCAAAAAGGTAATCAGTACATACCTACACTCTCAACTTGGTTTTTCTTCTGATTCGTGGTTTCTTAACTGTGAAAACTTGACACCACAACCTCTTCTGAGAACTCTCAGGGAACCTGTCGTTCCTCCGGTTTAGTTAGTCAGGATTTCCTTTAGTTGGGACTTATAAGTAACCTTCCTGACTGCGACTTCGACTTCGAGGTTACGAAACCGGTGGATTACGCTTCTAGGCTGAGTGACCTTTTCTGGGACTACGACCCTTTCTAACTTCCGTCCTCTTCCCCTACTGTCTCCTACTCTACCAATCTCCGGTAGTGGCTGAGTTACCTGTACTCGAACTCTTTCGAGGTCCTCCACCACTTCCTGTCCCTTCGGACCGTACGACGTCAGGTACCCCAGTGTTTCTCAGTCTGTACTGAATTGTTGACTTGTTGTCGTTACATTCCTATCTTCTTTGCTTCCTAGATATTACTTTTTTATATAGTTTGTTACAAAAATGAACAGTAAGTAACTTGTATTTAAATCCCACACAACTCTCCATTTCGATTTGAGGGGAAAAGTTTCTTTCATTGCAATAACACATCTGTTAAACCATCCTTACTTTACATGAAACGTACGAGTCATCGAGTCAGCACAGGTTGAGAAACACTGGGGTACCTGATGTCCGGTTGTCCGGAGAGACAGGTACCTTAAAACAGGTACCGTTTTTAAGGACGAGGTCCCCTAGAAGGTCTGGGTCCCTAACTTGGACACACAGAAAACAGAGGAAATAGTTGTCCGTCTAAGAAATGGAGACACGGTGAATCCTTCGGAGGTATGATGTCAACTAGAATCGTTTTTTTGGTTCTTCGTTTTACATGAACTTACGGTATACTTTCACTTTTGTAGTATAAACAGTAACGATGTATCACACATATAATCTTTGACGACTACGGGAATTCCCTATCGTAAACTTCTTGTTTCCCTTCTCTTATACCACAGTGCACATACTCAACTCTTATTTTGCTTGATCGTAAACCGTAGACTATAAGAAATTAAAAGAATGAGTTTTTTTAGTCCGCAACGTAAGTAAAACGCATTAATACGTTACTTTTTACTCTATCTTGACCTTTAGAAAGTGTCATTAAAGAAACCCTCAAAACCTCATAAGGGGGTACTATCTTAACAGAAAACAAGACTCTATGTACCCTACTTTAACGAACTTGTTCACTATAAACTTCTATGACTACTGACAAAGTATTCTTCGTGTTTATGAGTATAAAGGAACAGTGACCCTCAATCCACTGAGTAGAAGTTTAACGAAGTATACTTTATACTAGTTCAGTTAATAAATTTTATATCGGATATCTATAAGGACTTTCACAATAAGAAAAACCTTCTTTAATTTCTCAATGAAAATTATACAAAAGATTTTGTTTGACAAAGTCTTGTCACTTATCCATGTCTAAAGTTAAACTCAAAAATCAACATTTCTTCCGAATAAGAAGGACTGAAAAAGCAAAAGTAAAATGAATTCAAATGTAATAATAAGACGTAAAGTACGTGGTAGAAGTACGGAAAGATTGATGTAGTAAAGTAACCTACGAAAGTTGAAAAGGGTCGTAGAAAAAAACAACAACAACAAAAACTTTATAAAACGTGAACGGAGGAGAGATTTTACGTAATTGCGTCGAAGTAAATTTGAAGTCTAGTAGGTTAATAATCTTATCGTGATACATCTGTTGTGTACTTCTTTACTTAGTAAGTGGGTAAAGGGCAGAAAACAGAGGAAAGGACTAACTTCCCAAGTTATTTAACGAAGTCGAGTATTACTGATACTCTCAATTTATGATAAAAATAGGTAAGTCGACCCAAAATTTATGTCGTACACCTGGGCAGTAAGACAGTACCCGTCCTTGAGACCTTTAAGAACTGTCGAATATTAGAAAGGATGAGTATAAGTGTTCATTTTTACTAATATGAATTTTCGTCCTTGAAATGTGTGATTAAAAATTTAGTTGAAAGTCTTTCCGTTCTTGGGGTACTTTTAGTCACGGGAGAAAAGAAAACGTTTTCAAAAATAGAGTCTCTTGTTTCGTAAGTCGTAAATTCCTAAATTACATAATTTACACAATGAAACAGCGACAAATTTATCTTACATTCTTCAGATAAACACTATTGTGAACTAAATGAATATACATCTACAAGATTCTATTAAACTTAGGTATACCTTCAGACATACCATCTTTTATAATAAAGACACATTCCTTTTTACATATTGTAGCACTGGGTAGTTAAATAAAAACATCAATTGATTAAATAAAAATCGACACGACCCAGAACCAACGGCATGCTTCCGAAAGAGATCAACACCGCTCATCCCCGAGGGCCCTCGTACCCGAAGAGTAAAACAGCCGAAGAGAACAGTGTCTCGTGTCCGAGGCCCGAAAACCCGAGGTATCTACCCGTGCACCCGAGTCATCGACATCGTGGGTCCGAATGAGCGGGGTGCCGAGCACCCTAGAAGGGTCTCGTCCCGAGTTTGGACACAGGGGACGTAACCGTCCACCTAAGAATTGGTGACCCGGAAGTCAAATTAGATTTAGTTTGGTTCGGAAGAGTGACAAATAAGAAATGGGACTATACTAAAAAAGAGTATCGTGAAAAATAATGGACTTTCGTATATATATATATATATAAAAAAAAAAAAAAAAAATGAAGATTTTCAGCTAAAATCGGTAATCTTATCTTTGATTTCTTCGCTCGTGCAAAGAATAGATCTGCTCGTTACTGTGTAGTTCTTGATACCACAACACTACAGGGTTACTTATCGACTATTGACTGAGTGACCGATTTACTTAAAATTTTTAGGTAATGAATAAATCAACAACAACAAGTCAACGAGTCAGTACAGGTCGAGAAACACTGGGGTACGGTCCGAAGGGACAGGTAGTAGAGGGCCTCAAACGAGTTTGAGACAACTCAGCCACTACGGTAGGTTGGTAGAGTAGGAGACAGCAGGGGAAGAGGAGGACGGAAGTTAGAAAGGGTAGTAGTCCCAGAAAAGGTTACTCAGTCAAGAAGCGTCGTCCACCGGTTTCCTAACCTTAAAGTCGAAGTGCGTAGTCAGGAAGGTTACTTATAAGTCAAATAAATCATCCTCATGTGTAAAACGATCCCTTATGAAAGGTATGCACCGTAGATACCGATTTCCATAACTTTAACTTTATCAGTGACTTCCTATAATGGTACCTGAAACCATAATCAGTTACGCAAAAGAAAAATTTTTTTATGCAAATATACAAAAACTACACCTGGTAAAAATATCATTTCTGAAACAAACAAACATCATAACGACTTAAACAATATCATAACGAAGACAAAACACAAAACTAAAATGCCACTCTTCGCGATATTGAAGAATTAGTCATAGTTCAAAAAAGAGGAGAAGGACCCAACAATGGATGACTCGGAAATCTAAGCGGGGGTCCCACAAACGAGGCAAAGATGTTATCTTGACTGTAGATCTAAAGATCTTTGAGAACTTTTTCGTCAACACCACGGTGACTGGGTCTAGGGACTGTCGACGTCCTCGTGACGTCACAACAAGAGACGGATTACTTTCGTCGATTATTACTAATTACGGTTACTCACTCACACACGAGTCACCCTTCTTGTCTTGAAGACCTACAAGAGTTGACAGGAGATCTAGCTTCACAAAGGTAACCGAATTAGAAGGAAAAAAATAAAATTTGTAGGTATTTCCACACTTGAAATTCGTGGTAAGACCTCTTTTTTTGCAAACAACAAACCGTGATTAAATCCCATATAAGACGGTGAGGTGATTTAAAGAGTTACTTATTTTGTGACGATACTCGACCATATTAATGAAAGAGATCAACCTCAAGTCATCACTTTTTCTAATAAAGATCATACTTTTTCGGATTTACAATATCCTTTTTATGTTTATACGATTTTTCTTAGTAGTTTCCTAAATTTGTCGAAAGAGTTTCCTTTATTTTATTACTGTTTACATATGGATTTTCAAGGAAAGTTTACCCTTAAATTTGAACAAACATTTAACCTTCCTAAAAGAAGTACGTTAAGGCACAACTCTATTCCTAAGCGATATTCATTGGTCGAAACTGAATCAAAGAATCCCATTAAATGTTCACATTTAATACTCTCGGAGTTTTTAAATATAAGGACTGGGTTATGTAAATAAAGTTTCTTAAATGAATTCGTTTTTGGTGTCTCTACGTTTCTAAAGAAATATATTTTTATGAAGTGTTAAAATAAGGTTATCACCCTTTTCCTTCTGTTAAATTTATAGATTATTATCTTAATGTACTAATTTACATCTTCTTACTTCTCCGGTGTGATTTTTCATTTTCATAAGTTTCCTATTTACTTTCTATACCTGTCACAAGTACTATATGCATCTTATTTGACCTAAATTTTATATAGGTGTTCATCGAGTTTACCATTTCTTAGACGGACGTCACGTCCTCTGGTCCCAAACTAGAGACCCAACCCCTTTAGGGGAACTCTTCCCTTACCATTAGGTGAGGTCATAAGAACGGACCTTTTAAAGTACCTGTCTCCTCGGACCGTCCGAATGTCAGGTACCCTAGTTTTTATCAACCTGTGCTGAATCGCTGACTGTATGGATTGAGTGTGTGTGGGGAGTTCAAAATATAATATACATAACATATATTAGAGAAATTTTTTATCTTTGTTTATTCGGTTTTTACATATTCACCGTTTGAGACTCACTATCTGTATATGTAATAATAAAAAAAATAAAATACGCAAATATAAGTAAGTCAGTGATTTTACACTACTTTATGGAACCAAAAACAACAACAAGTCAGCGACAGCACAGGCTTAGAAACGTTGGGATACCTGATATCGTGTGATCCGAAGGGACAGTAGGAAGTGATAGAGGGTCCTAACGAGTTTAAGTATAGGTAACTTAGTCACTACTGTAGGTTGGTAGGGTAGGAGACAGTAAGGGAAGAGGACGGAAGTTAGAAAGGGTCGTAGTACCAGAAACGGTTACTCTATCGAGAAGCTTAGTTCACCGGCTTCACAATCTCGAAGTCGTAGTCAGGAAGGTCACCTATATGTCCCAACTAACAGAAATCCTAACTGACCAACCTAGAGGAACTACAGGTCACCTGAGAGTTCTCAGAAAAGGTGGTGATGGTGGTTTTCGTGGAACCAATCATACGAATAATAACATAGAACGAATCGTACGAATAATTGTCAAAGGGACCACCCAGTCACCATGTCTTAGACGGAGGTCACGTCCTCTGTAGCCTCTAAGCTCAAACTAAGGACCAAGTCCTTCTAGGGGACCTCCTCCTTTACCGTTGGGGAAAGTCATAAGAACGGACCTTTTAAGGTATCTGTCTCATCGGACTACCCGATACTAAGTATCCCAGAGTTTCTCAGCCTGTGCTGACTCGTGTTCTTATTATAAATGTAAATCGTACGAATAATATATGTGACTTGATAAATCTTCCGTCAAAGATCCTGTTTACTATTTGTTTAATGGTGTCCTAATATTCTTCTCAGAAAATCTAAAGATAAACGGTTTTGACAAAAACGGTTTTATATCTTTAGTTAGTACAATTCGTCCACTGAATCATCATTATCTTTATCAATGGATGTAATTGTAAAAGATAAAAGTTTTAGGAGACAGTACTTTTATTTTATGTTTTAAAACACACCGCTTTCAAGTGATATTTGTAAAATATTTAATGATTTAATAAAAAAGAAAGTGATACTAATTTATCAAAAAATTTTTTATAAATAAGTAAATCGACGTAACCCAGTAACAACATTGTACTCCTCGAAACTACCATTTCTTAAACGGACATTACATCCTTTAGACCCAAGTTAGGGACCCAGTTCTTCTAGGGGACCTTTTCCTTGACCGTTGGGTGAGGTCATAAGAACGGACCTCTTAAGGTACCTGTCTCCTCGGACTCGTCCCGATGACAAGTACTTCAGTGATTTTCAGTTTATATTGACTCGTGATTGTGTGAGTGAACTACTTCCCAGAAATCAAAACCGCACGGTTCAAATCAACGTCACAAACCCTAGATCAAGGGACTGGTCCCTAATTTGGACCCGGTGGACGTAACGGACCTCTTCCCGTACCGTTGGGTGAGGTCATAAGAACGGACCTCTTAGGGATTCCTGTCTCCCCGGACCACCCGACGTCAGGTACCTCAACGTTTCTCAGTCTGTGTCGCCTCGTCGTCTCGTATCGTGTCATGTCTTGGACGTGACTCTCGTGTCTTAGAATCGGTGACCTGGTAGTCCTTTTGGGGATTTATCAAAATTATCTGGTTACGTCACCGGTTTCTCTTTCGTTTTTCGACGTAGTCAAATTTTTATAGTTAAACTTCCTCAACCTTATTTTATCGGTCCCGAACTCTTCGGTTCTAGAGTATCTTTTGTCTTCTTTAGACGACACTTGGACGATAGGATACGTCACGAAAGGGGAGTCTAATCAACGATTAAAAGTGGAACACGTCCTTTTCTCCCCCTCTTCGGTTGTCTCCCGAACCTATATTCCTCTCTTCTGTAAACTTGAAAGATCTTAGAAATTCCTTACCTCTGATTTGTTGCCACTTCGACGGTTCTGACGGTCCTGAACATCCTGACACTAGAATCTCTAGTGTCTCCACGTCTTTTCCCTTAGTTATGATGTGGGATTAAAGAGAGGTCCCCGAAGGGACCACCTTCTGAGACGGACGTTACACCCTGTGAACTCAAACTGGGGATTCAGGTAATTCTAGGGGACAGTGAGGTTCCGTAAACGAGTAAGTACTCGTCACTTTCTAATTTCTGGGTCTTCGGTTGTTGTTTTACTGGTTGTTTGATTAGTCGTGAAGTCTCTCAACACACCACAAGTCCTTTGTTTGTGACTTAAAGTCCCGGGTGACTCTCGTACCTAACATTTGTATATGTCTCCACAACCTCTTGATCTCTCTTTAGTCTGGAATGTTTCCGACGTTGTATTCAGTCGAGTCGGGAACTAACCTGACCCCTCTCGGTCGAGACTAAACCCGTAGACGATCTTTTATTCTGTTTACTAGAGTCCTCTTCATAAAGTGTTCTCAAAGAAGTCACAGGACGTCAATTAATTTTACACAGTTTCGTTTGGTTTGGTTTTTTGTTGGTTGATCCTGGTAAACCTTTTGTCTGTTGTCTTTGTCTAGGTCTCTACGAGGACCTTATCTATATATACTGGACACAAAATTCTTTTCTTGGACTCTAATCCTCGTTCTATTCCCACAGTTAGTGTCAAATCGTGTCTAAATCACTTGGATCAGTCATCGATTTCTGTTATTTTAATATTTTTCAATACTCTTTACTTTTCCTTATCTTGATAGTAATAAGTGGTTACTGTACTTATAGACGAATAGATCTATCAGTTTTCTTAAAGTCCGATTGGTAATTTTCATTATCATAAAGTTTTTAAGGATCTTTCGTTCTTAGATTCTTTTATGTTCAAAATGTTAAAATAGGGTCGTTGTTACGATCTGTGTGGTCTCATATAAGATACACTAAGGTAAATGTATGTAAAGTTTTTTTTTTATCCAGATTATCACTATTTTCCATCTAACTATCTAAACAGATCCCTAACAACTCCCCCTGTTTTCTCCTGGTAGACCTCCCAAGTCTATTACCACATACAGAGGTAAACACAAAACGTACTCAGACAAGTGAAATACTTTTAATTAATTCAGTATCCAGGTACTGACCCGTTAAAAGACATGTAAATGTATTTCACTGAATTTTTAATTATGTGATTTCATACTCTGTGGATGTATTCTAAAATTTATAACTTTTCTTCCCGGTGTTAATTTTAATACTAATTGCGTAAAAAGGAGAATTATTTCTTCTCATATGTATACTTAGTTCTTTGTGTATTAAAATCGAAATCTTAGAACAACTGAAAGCTCGTAGACAAGTGAAAGTAAGAAGTGTCCAGAATTTAAAAATAACTTTACATCTGGACTTTTGTGTAGACAAAGAGACTAAGTATAAAAATACCATTTGAGACTTTACTCTGTTAATAACACTTGGGTCCTTTAATAAGTCGCACGTTCTCTACACAGAAGTATAATAAATACCCCTTCTTTATCGGTTATTTCAGGATTTTAGTAGTTGAACGGAACGGTGAAACAAATATACTATTAAGTACAATTTATAAATGCAAAAATGAACCTATAAAGTCAACAAAAGTTAATCTCATAAAATTCTGGGCACACTCATCCCATGGATTCATTTACTAACTTTTTTTTTACTTTTGTACTTATCGATCCAATAGAAAACTTAATCTTTATCTAAAAAATTTCATAAAATTTATAAAAATTCTATAACCGGGACACCCATAAAGAGTACCCTTAAAATACTCACACTTCTACGAAAGGAAAAGTCAGTTTACGTCACTACAGTCTACGAGGCGTGTGGAGACGGTTGGGCAGCGGGTCCAGTAACCGAGGTCCCGGAGAGTCGACTAAAAAGGTAGTACACAGAACACGTGAGAGGAAGTCCAAAAGCGGTATGACGACAGGCCCACTAGATAGATTTTAGGTTTAACCTAAAAGATTAAAAGGTCGAATTCCCCACAGAGTCACTATTTCTTAAACGGACGATTCGTCCTCTGTACTCAAGATAGGGACACGGCCCTTCTAGGAGACCTCTTTGGTGAGGTCATAAGAACGGACCCTTTGGGGTACCTGTCTCCTCGGACCACCCGATGTCAGGTACCCCAGTATTTTCTCGACCTGTGCTGAATCGTCGACAGTTCGAATTACGTAAAATTTGGAAATCCTTCTCGGGTCTGAGGAAAGAAGAAGGTGTAGGTGAACCCGATTGATCTAGAGTTAGTGCACAATGACAAAGACTCTTCGACGGACCTACAGGCACAAGGGGGTCGATGAAAAATATTTTTGCATAAATAAGTAAACCGACGTCGTCCAGAATCGACGCCGTTTATCCCAGAAAAGATTCAACGTCGTGCACCCTAGAATGCAACACGGTACACTTGAGAATGAACGTCGAACACCCTAGATGAAGGGACCGATCCCTAGTTTGGGTCCGGGGGACGTAACCCTCAAACCTTAGAATCGGTGACCTAGGGGTCCCTTCAGGGCCGATGAAACTAGTGTAAGAATCACGTGACACGAAATTGCACATCCGTAGAAACAGATTAAACAAGTTATTTTATAATCTACGGATTCCTCATTACACCTAGTGTTATTCGACACCTTTTAAGACTTTCTCTACCCTTGTGGTCTGGTGGACTGGACGGAGAACTCTTTGGACATACGTCCAGTCCTTCGTTGTCAATCTTGACCTGTACCTTGTTGTCTGACCAAGGTTTATCCTTTTCTTCATGCAGTTCCGACATATAACAGCGGGACGAATAAATTGAAGATACGTCTCATGTAGTACTCTTTGTGACCCGACCTTCTTCGTGTTCGACCTTAGTTCTAACGACCCTCTTTATAGTTATTGGAGTCTATACGTCTATTGTAGTGGAAATACCGTCTTTCACTTCTCCTCGATTTTTCGGAGATTTACTTTCACGTTCTCCTTTCACTTTTCCAACCGAATTTCGAGTTGTAAGTCTTTTGCTTCTAGTACCGTAGACCAGGGTAGTGAAGTACCCTTTATCTACCTCTTTGTCACCTTTGTCACAGTCTGAAATAAAAATCCCCCGAGGTTTTAGTGACGTCTACCACTATCGTCGGTACTTTAATTTTCTGCGAATAAGGAACCTTCCTTTCAATACTGGTTGGATCTCTCGTATAACTTTTCGTCTTTATAATGAAACGGTTGTTTCCAGGTAGATCAGTTCCGATACCAAAAAGGACACCAGTACATATCTACACTCTCAACCTGACACTTCTTTCGACTCGTGGCTTCTTACCTACGAAAACTTGACACCACAACCTCTTCTGAGAACTCCCAGGGAACCTGACTTTCCTCTAGGTCGGTCAGGTAGGATTTCCTCTAGTCAGGACCCACAAGTAACCATCCTGACTACGACTTCGACTTTGAGGTTATGAAACCGGTGGAGTACGTTTCTCAACTGAGTAACCTTTTCTGAGACTACGACCTTCCCTACCCCCCGTCCTTCTCTTCCCCTGTTGTCTCCTACTCTACCGACCTACCGTAGTGACTGAGTTACCTGTACTCAGTCTCACTTGAGGCCCTCAACCACTACCTGTCCCTCCGGACCGCACGACGCTAAGTACCCCAGTGTTTTTCAACCTGTGCTGACTCGACGACTTACCTTGACTTCCTCACTACTCTCGGTCTTACTCTCTTTCCCTCTCTGTCTCTGACTTTCTGTCTCAACCAACAAAAGGATTTTTACGTACCGAGAGAATTCAAGTGTCACGATAACTTAGAGTCAAAAGAGTAGTCCAGAAGTTTACGGGTTTTCCAAAAACTTATTCCATTTATTTTAACTACGGGGTATGGTACCAAAATATAAAACAGTCTATATATGATTGTCGTAATCTTCTACACGGAATAAAAGAAAGAAAATTCTTCTTTTTTATTCAATCAAACAAAAGTTTTACTTCTTTGACCAAACGTTTACACAAGACAATCCTCTACCACGTACAGAAGAAGGGAGACAACCACCGCAAGAACAACTGAAGAAGGGAGTATCGAGGCAACCATGTCTTAGACGGACGTCACGCCCTCTGGACCCAAGTTAGAGACCTAGTCCTTCTAGGGGACCCCTTCCTTTACCGTTGGGTGAGGTCATATGAACGGACCTCTTAGGGTACCTGTCTCCGCGGATCGTCCGATGTCAGGTACCAAAGTGTTCTCAGCCTGTGCTGAATCGGTAATTTGGTGTAACAACAACAACAAGTCAGTGATTTAGCACAGTCTGAGATACGTTGGGGTACGTGACGTCGTGCGGTCGGAAGGGACAGGAAGTGGCAAAGTCCTTCAAACGACTTTAAGTACAGGCAACTCAGTCACTACGGTAGGTTGGTAGAAAAGGGAGATACGAACTCTAATAATCTATGAATCTACAAAGGTAATCTGTAAATAGGTCCTGAAGGAGAACGTAAGTCTCTTAAAAATATAGTACTAGGAATAAAGTAAGACTTTTCGTTCTTCATATAATACGAAATAAGACTACGATTCAGCGAAGTCAGCACAGGTTGAGACACGCTGGGGTATCTGCCGTTGGGTGGTCCGAGGGGACAGGGACCCTAAGAGGTCCATTCTTGTGACCTCACCCAACGGTAAAGGAAGAGGTTACGTACTTTCACTTCAGCGAGTCAACACAGGCTGAGACACGCTGGGGTTTCTGGTGTCGGGTGGTCCGAGGAGGTAGGTACCCTAAAAGGTCCGTTCTCATACCCTCACCCCACGGTAACCACAATTAATTAATGAACATCGTAAACAGGTTTTAATTCTTATCCATATTGAATCAATAAATTTAAATATAAATACTCAATCATCTATGACCTAACTTAGAACCGGGGTGATAAGTGACTGACACACTGAAAGTGAATTCATGAATTTGGGACATTTAGGTACCCGGAACAGACGTTTTGTCCCTAATTTAGTCCTGGAAGAAGGTTCCCCAGTACCACCTTTTCTTTAGTTTGTCACTTGTTCCTCACAAATCATGTTGTGGTCCTCGACTCGACGAACCGGTGTCAGTCGGGTGACAGAGTCCCATCCTGACAAAAGAACGACTGCGCATCGGAATCTTGTAACAGTCTCTAGGGTCAGGGTTCTGGTTGGTTCTACACCTTTTAGGTTTAAGTACCGGACTTCTGTTACTTCCAGAGTCACTTACAGACTACGCGGCGTTCACGAAACAATATTAATAAATTTGCATAGTTGAAGATCTACCCTTTTTCACCCTCTTACAAGTCCTTGTGTATCTTACGTCCTCTTCCTTTACCTGTGACGTCTTAATGGTCAAACTGACTACCGTATCCTATCCACAAACCAAATAGAAGAGACAACAGCACACACCCCCTTTCACCTGCACAACGTTTTTCGGCAACAATCGGTACGTATAAATGTACATCCTTCTCTTCACCATCTACTCTATATAAATCAGTTTAATTACGTGATTATTAAATAGGAGTCTTTTACGTTTAGGGACAACATCAAGAGAAGGACGTACATTAATTTCGTAAGAATCACGTCCCTCCGACGTCTTGAACTCTAGTAGAACCACATACTCACTTCTTCGTTGAACCACATATATTACAACACAACTGTTACAATAAAACTCAAAAAAGAGACGAAGAAACAAAAATTTCTAACAAAACACACACCTGACAAAAAAATTTTCAGAAATAAATTAAACAATGTCATAGAAAAGACAATGTGTAAAACCAAAAAGACGGTGTTCCGTACACTCTAGAATTGA
The DNA here is from genome assembly GCA_006410555.1 of Capra ibex. Classification (NCBI taxonomy): domain Eukaryota; kingdom Metazoa; phylum Chordata; class Mammalia; order Artiodactyla; family Bovidae; genus Capra; species Capra ibex. The sequence goes on along the minus strand of SJYO01048061.1, from coordinate 3,220,822 downwards.
GGGGGTGACCCCTAGCTTGAACGTAACATTCAGTTTCAGGATTGGTCACCCGCCAGTCCCTTCAGGAAGAGGAAACAAAGAATTAATCTTGAAGATTTAGACATTTGAGTCAAAAACGAAGGGGAAAGATACTACGATTAGATAGTCAGAATAGAGAAACGGATGTAAATTTCGTTTGTAGGTGATAATGGAGATTTTAATTAAACGAAGAGACAATGTTGGAGGTTGACTGTACAGTACAAGTCCGCGTACTCGACTGACCAACAACCGTCAAGAACATTGTCACCGGTATGGAAAGGGGTAGCTAACGACGGTAACTATTAACGAGAAGTCTCTTCCAGGTAGATCAGTTCCGATACCAAAAAGGACACCAAAAAGGATACAAAAAGATACATACCTACACTCTTAACCTGATACTTCTTTCGACTCACGGCTTCTTAACTACGAAAACTTGACACCACAACCTCTTCTGAAAACTCTCAGGGAACCTGATGTTCCTCTAGGTTGCTCAGGTAAGACTTCCTTTAGTCGGGACTCTAAAGAAACCTTCCTTACTACGATTTCGACTTTGAGGTCATGAAACCGGTGGAGTACACTTCTCAACTGAGTAACCTTTTCTGAGACTACGACCCTCCCTAACCCCCGTCCTCTTCTTCCCCTGCTGTCTCCTACTCTACCGACCTACCGTAGTGACTGAGCTACCTACACTCAGACTCACTTGAGGCCCTCAACCACTACCTGTCCCTCCGGACCACACGACGCTAAGTACCCCAGTGTTTCTCAGCCTGTGTTGACTCGCTGACTTAACTTGACTTGACTTGACTTCGTTGACCTTCGGAAGTATAGGTCTATTATACTACATATAAGTGTCTCCTTGAATACAGTAGTTGTATGATGAGACAGAAGTTTTACGTGAGCGTAAAATTGAACAAACATTATCAATCGATGTGAAAGGAAAAGAAACGTCTAATAATTTTCCGTAGGAATCATTTATACAAAGACCCCTCATCAAATCATTAAAAAAAGCTTCGAGGTACGTAACAATAACAGTAACAAATCAGTAGTCCAGGACAGAGTGAGAAACACTGGGGTACCTACCATCGGGTGGTATGACGAGACGGGTACCCTAAGGGGTCCGTTCTTGTGACCTCACCCAACGGTAAAGGAAGAGGTCCCTAGAAGGGTTACGTCCCTAGCTTGACCGTAGAGACGGACGGTCAAAAAACCAGTTATTTTATGTAGAATCTATATATAAGTCCCAGGAGAAAACGAGTTTATCACAACTAATTCAACTAATTTGATACAAGGGTCATAACGAAGACTATCTTTTGATCAGGTTTCCGTCTTTCCTTTCATGGAACTGAATCGGAATTTGTATTACTTCGACTATACCACACACTCCCAAATTCTAAACTTATGTTTATATTAACAATCGTAAATTCAAGTCACTCGAAATTTCAATGCGAATCGGGTCATATGAAACAAAAATTAAGTCGAACGTATTTTAACTAGTGACAAATTTATTTAATAAAGAAGCTTGTAAAGAAAATTAAGTAATAAAATTCAGAATTAGTTTGTACGGTGGAGAGACTACTATACGACTAGTACCAGTTACCAGATTAGATTGTGTATGTGGTTTAACGTTTGTTCGGGGTCACTATATTAAAATTGAAGGAGGAGTGGACGGGTAGTGTGCAATTATATTTTGAAATTTTTTACGTAGAACACTACGTAAGAATCGCGGTAAAACGTACAATGATACCCGGTGAAAGAAAGTAAAACTGAATGAAATAAAACATACTCAGGGGAATGGATAATCGATTTGGACGGACTTCGTGTTATCACCAAAAGAAATATCAATGTTTTATACAACTCCAGTCAAAAGTAAGACACCTCTAACCTTAAGTATAACCTCCCATTGTAAAAGAAGGAACTCTGGTAGTTAGAATTATCAGAGTAGACAAACTAAATCCAAAATCTGTGAGAGAGAGACTCAAGACATATCGTGGACCTTACGACAGATGTACCACCTTATAATTACTAGCAGAGATGTCTAATACTTCGTCTCTTACTTGTCAAGAGACAACTAATTAGACGTCTCATTAGGACTTACCTCCCTTGTTTCGTTTCTGAAGGGACTCAAAGGACAGAGAAGAATAGAGCACCCACCGTGAGTACTATTTCTTCGAGTAAACATTCTCAAGTACTTGTCAAAGTTTTCTCATCACAACTTTCTACTTAAAGAAGAGGGTCTCTACTGGATGCATGACTAAATTCACTTATTTAATCGTAAGACAGAGGTGAATCTCACTTACCGGTTAATCAGTCCGAAATTCATTTAATTAGATGTGGACTTTAGGACTGTCGTTCGTGTCGGGCTTACACACGTCGTCTCCAAAACCGACCATGGTCTACATAGACGAGAAATCTTTTATGTTATCGTATCACACCCTACTTTACGTCGATGTCCAATCCAGTACTCTTTCCGATGACCTTCTTACTAGAATTAATTTCACTTAGGAAAGTTTCACGAGAATCGATCTTATAAATACAATGTTGAACTCTACTTTAATATAACGAAACAAATGAGTACATGCATCTTTATCCACATCTATTTTCCGATCTTAAGTAATGTTTCAATTGTCATTAAAAGGGACCTCGACTCACATTACCCCTTAAATGACGGAACATACATACATAAAATAAAAATAAATGTAACTAGGACACAACTAACTACCAGTACTTAATGAAACTTTTATTATGTAAATTTAGTCGGTTTAGTATCAAAATTTACGTTTTCCGTGAATCATAAGAGTACGTACACACAAAGGCACATACATTATAAAATTTTAGATGAACGTTAATCCTGGCACTAAAAATTGTCCCCAATACCCCTATATGTAATTTTTTATATCATTCACGTACAGAATCCATTACCGTACTTCAAAATTACAGGACGTATTTGTGACTTATGTTCTAAGTTTACTCGTCGGATCTAATTTTCCATAGTTTGTCTGAAGTCGTAGTACCTCGTGTAAAATCTAGCTAGTTATAGATATATCTAGCTAGTCATAGGTCGTCATAGTCCGATCTTATGGCCGTTCCAAGACAAAAGTTGTAGTATCACTATAGATTAGTTCGGAAGTCACCACCAACACGCACCCCCGACTTCTGTACCGTCTGGTGAAGAATTTCGTGCACTGTCCCCAGTGAGAATTTCCTCCTTCACATCTGAACTACTCGATTAAAAGTACACTTGTACATATACACGTGCACACACACACACACACACACACACACACACACACACGCACGCACTCACGTCTCCGGAGACATAAACCTGGAGAACTCTTCCTCTCCTTTTGTTCCTTATTTACGTGGAGTCGGAGTCCACTCGAAAAGAAATAAACTTAATTCAACTAGAAGGGAGTGCACAGAATCTCAAAGAGTTATCGTCGTGTTAATTATAAAAGTCGATCGATAAGAAACAACACCCCGACAGGACACGAAACGTCCCACAAGTCGTCACAAAGACAAACAATGATCCATGGTCCCTTCGGAGGTTGGGTAGTAATGTGAGTGTTTATAGAGGTCTGTAATGGTTTACGGGGACCCCTCGTGTTAAAGGGGTCCTTCTCTCAGTGACGAGAGAGACGAATATTCAGGTCCTGAAGGGACCACCAGGTCACCACTTCTGGGACGAGGATCACGTGTCCCGTCCCCAAGTTAGGGACCAGGTCCTTGAATCTAGGGTGCACGACACGTCGTTTTCTTTTTTTTTTCACTTAATAAATACCAATTCCCTGACATTAGGTCTCTGGGATATGAGAAAGGTATGTGTTAAAGACTGTCAGTCTCTTTATTGTTTATCCTGGTTCTTCTGGTGTTGTTTGATATCTTTGTCTACACATTTACTGGGCCAATAACCATAATAGTCCATTGTTTATAGCAAGTCAAGTCAACGAGTCAGTACAGACTGAGAAATGTTGGGGTACTTGGTGTCGTACGGTCCGGAGGGACAGGTAGTGGTTGAGGCCCTCAGGTGGGTTTCGGTACAGGTAACTCAGCCATTACGGTAGATTGGTAGAGTAGGAGACAGTAGGGGAAAAGGAGGACGGGAGTTAGAAAGGGTCGTAGTCCCAGAAAAGTTTACTCAGACGACAAGTGTAGTCCGACCGGTTTCATAATCTCAAAGTCGAAGTCTTAGTCAGGAAGGTTACTTTTGAGTTCTGACCAGAGGAAATTCTACCTGACCAACTTAGAGGAACGTCAGGTTCCCTGAGAGTTCTCAGAAGAGGTTGTGGTGTCAAGTTTTCGTAGGTAAGAAGTCACGAGTCGAAAGAAGTGTCAGGTTGAGAGTGTAGGTATGTACTGGTGACCTTTTTGGTATCGGAACTGATCTGCCTGGAAACAACTGTTTCATTACAGAGACGAAAAGTTATACGATAGATCCAACCAGTATTGAAAGGAAGGTTCCTCATTCGCAGAAAATTAAAGTACCGATGTCAGTGGTAGACGTCACTAAAACCTCGGGTCTTTTTATTTCAGCCGGTGAGAAAGGTGACAAAGGGGTAGATAAACGGTACTTCACTACCCTGGTCTACGGTACTAGAAACAAAAGACTTACAACTCGAAATCCGGTTGAAAAAGTGAGAGGAGAAAGTGAAAGTAGTTCTCCGAGATCAAGAAGAAGTGAAAGACGGTATTCCCACCACAGTAGACGTATAGACTCCAATAACTATTAAGACGGCTGTTAGAACTAAGGTCGAACACGAAGAAGGTCGGGTCACAAAGAGTACTGTATGAGACGTATCTTCAATTTATTTGTCCCACTGTTATATGTCGGAATTGCATGAGGAAAAGGATAAACCTTGGTCAGACATCGTTTATATAAAATTTTTTTCTACCGTTCTGTCCATAAATCTGTCATAGGTCAGGTACACACGAATCAGCGAGTCAGTATAGTTCATTTTTTATTATAAGAGAAATGACTGACAGTGAGTACCACCAAATACGTAAGTAAATAACCAGAAGTTAACCCTCGAACACACACACACAATTGACGAGTCAGTACAGGCTGAAAGACACTGGGGTATCTAACATCGGGTGACCTGAGGGGGTAGACACCCTAAAAGGTCCATTCTTATGACCTCACCCAACGGGACGCGAGGAGGTCCCCTAGAAGGACTGGTTCCCTAGCTTGGACCCAGAGGGAGTAACGTCCGTCTAACTCAGTTGTCCCTTCGGAATATGTACCAAATAAGATTCGAGACCTTGTAAAACTTCCGATTAAAGTCCTATGAACAAAGTAGTTCCAAAACACAATCTAAGAGGGTTCCTGTACTGACTAGAACCTAGAGAAATCGAAAGAAAGGACAAATGAGTTCCTTAGGGTCTGAGTGGAAGAGACGAAAACAACGAACTTCACGACGCCACCCGAAACTAAGAGTCCTGGAGAAAGTATACTCGACTACGATTAACGAGAATAACGTCGAGTGTCAAAAGCAAAACTCAAAGAACTTCTTAATGTACTGAAGGGTATTCGTGTCGGTACCTTATTTGTGACATTTAGGTCCTATAAAGATAAGAAGAATAATGGTCTTCGATTGCGGGTGTATGATACATGAAGTAACATTATATAGAAAACATTGTGATGAAGTTTTTCACTTTTAATTATTCTTGACTAAATTTTAGTGTAGAGGTGTGGTTTTTTTTTTTTTTTTTTCATCCCCTATTTGTTCTTTGAATATAAACCTTCTCTTATGTAAATCTTACAAGTAATTAATATGAAAGGTATTTCGTTAATAGTAAAACCATTACATAGAACGAATGTTACGCCCTCTGGACCCAAACTAGGGACCCAACCCTCCTAGGAGACCTCTTCCTTTACCGTTGGGTGAGGTCATGAGAACGGACTTTTTAGGGTACCTGTCTCCTCGGACCACCCGACGTCAGGTGACCCAGGGTTTCTCAACCTGTGCTGATTCGCTGAAGTGAAAGTGAAAGTACCCGTTCGTCAGTTAGGAAACCTGAGAGTCCGTTAGTCTACATAAATTCGGTTTCTACAGAGTTTTCAGTTTCACTTCAGCGAATCAGTACAGACTGAGAAACGCTGGGACACCTGACATCGGGTGGTACGAGGGGACAGGTACCCTAAAAGGTCCGTTCTCATGACCTCACCCAACGGTAAAGGAAGAGGTCTCCTAGAAGGGCCGGGTCCCTAGTTTCGGTCCAGAGGGCGTAACATTCGTTCTGCGAAATGGTAGACTCGGTGGTCCCTCCAGGATTAATTGGTCCTAAGGAGACTATGACGAAAAACACACTACGTTTGAAATAGTCACAAAGTTCGTAGATTAGAGAATAGGCAAGAAACAAAAGAAAATAATGATTAAAGTAACCGACTTGTCGAAAACGTCGTCGCTACAACTGATAATAGCGATTCTGACTAACTGATCGGAAGGAGAAACCGATCTAATCCACTCTCGTCTTCAGTAAAGGGACTTCTTGACTATAACGTTAAAGGACAAGGAAGTTTCTTATGTAACGAAAAGTTTGTCACCGTGTTCACAAAAACTGTTAATCGTTAATATACAATAAACAAAAAGTAATAAAACATAAGTGAAACTAAAATAGGTTCTGAACTCATTCTCTGTGTATTCGTGTCAAATTGAGTATCATACTTCCCTGGGTCTCATTTTAATCCAAAATAAGGTTTGTTTGCTGATAAATTGGATACTTACTTTCACATTCAGTGAGTCAGAACAGGTTGAGTAACGTTGAGGTACCAGACATCGGACTGTCCAAGGAGACAGGTACCTTAAGAGGTTCGTTCTTATGACCTCACCCATCAGTAAGGGAAGAGGTCCCCTATAAAAGGACATCAGTCCCTCTATGTTTCCGAACGTACTTCCCGAACGTAAAGTCTATACAAATAAAAGACTGTCAAAAAGGTAATGGTCATGTTCGTCGATTAGTGTACACAAATTCTCAAGAAAGAGAACGTTGTAGTAGGAAGAAAAAGAGAAGGGGAATAATTCTTCGTATAAAGAGAAAGAAGGAGGTAGAGATATTACCGTTAGGTGAGGTCACAAGAACGAACCTCTTAGGGTACCTGCCTCTTCGGATCATCCAATGTCAGGTGCCCCAGGGTTTGTCATCCTGTGCTGACCCGCTGAAGTGGAGTGGAGTGGAGGAGGTAGAGATACGATCAAAATTATAAGAATAGTTTCTTATAAGAAATAGAATAGTTTCTTATAAATTATAAGAATAGTTTCAGTTATAAGAATACTTTACAAACGAGAATCGTCCATCACAGGTTCCTTGTCCCCTACGGAGTAGACAAACCAGGAACAAGTCAAAAAGATCCATCGATTCTAATCAGTAAACGGAAAAATGTGTCATTTGAACTTGAGGCCCTCTGCCACGCCCTGTCCCTCCGGACCGCATGACATCAGGTACCCCAGCTCTCGCTGAACCGCTGACTTGTTCTAATCGGCACCTTTAGAGCTACGAGAGACGAGAATTCATAAAGTAACATAACTTTATCAGTAAGACAGGAGAGAACTTTGTGGACAAGAAAAAATGTAACTCATATTTATAGCAAATTATTTTAACCATCTTAAAACACTTACTACAGTAGCAGGAACTTCTCTATTAAATGAAAAACAGACCGTCTGTATACATGTTTCCGTCTATTGAAGTTGGGTTAGTCCGTAATCGTACTGAAGATTTCATTTTTGGACATTACAAATACAAGACAAGTAGTTACGGGAGGAAGAGTTTCCAGGAACTCAAGGTTCATGATAGAACGGTCGGTCTACTTTTTCGGTTTTAGAGGTAGATCAAATAAGTAGAAAATCTACAACGAAGGACGAATTACGAAATAGGAGAACGGGATTTTTCAAGTCCGAACTGTTTACATACTTCCCCTAATAAACACATAATCCCTCTTGAGTGATGGGATACCAAGGTAAAAGAGATCTTAGAACCGGTGAATTCAGGTCCGACGGAATCCTCCGAAACTGAATTAGAAAAAAAAAAAATGGAGTAATTTGAAAAAAATTACCCAGAGTTTAAGACACTGTCTAAAAACCAGTTCAACAAAAGTAATTTTTCATGACTAAAATTTTTGATTATTGAATTTGACGGTGTGTGTTTTGTGTACCAGGTGTTTTTGTAAGAGGAAAGGAAGACTTCCAAAATGCTACGTAACAATAGTAATTGGTCAGAAAATGATAATTTGAATTTACCGGTTAACTCTGTTTGTCAAGACTCTGGCAAGAAGGTGGTGACTAATTCTGACCCCACCGTCCATAACCCCTACTATAAGTAAATCGGAAGACTCGAAAGACCCGTCTGAACCACTGGAACGGTCGAGGTCGACGGAAGAACAGGTGACGAAACTACTGTGGGTGTCGCTGACAGACAGAGTACAGTGCGTGTCGTTTTACCGGGTCCCCTCCTATTAGTCTTTTCGAGAGCTGTGTGTATCCGAACGGTCCTTGGTATAGTTGCTACCGTCGCAGTGGTCTAAAGTTCTTAAATCCCGGTAGAAGGTCGAAAAAGGGTCTTGTTACTAGTTAGAAGAGGAAGTCGAGTCGTTTGAACGTTCGTTACACTCGACACACTGTTAGGTCGTGTCCACGCATAGGTCGTGACTAAACCGGACCTACCAAGTTTTATTAGTGGACTCGACACTTCGGTCGTCGAAGGTACCCACCTAGTAAAAACGACAGTGGTCGGTGTAACGGTACTGCCTGTAGAAACTGTCTGTGCAAGAACTGTAACTTCGGGTGTCACAGGGGTCCTTCCCGAAGTGAGTCACGAAGTACCACGTAAAGATGTCTGATGTGGAGTCAACAATGTAACTGACCTCGTTTCCACTGGTGGTACGGTCCAGACTCTTGTGGTCAGAGGTGTGCTGGGTGTCCCTGTCATGGTTATGGTGGTTAAAATATCTGTAGGACCTCTCCGTTTGCGTTCCCAAACAGTCAACCCACTCAACCACCGTCCTACGTTAGGTCTCGAAGTTCGTCCCACCAAGGTGACCGTAACGGCAGGAATGCCCACTGAAAGGTAGGGAACTTGGTACCGTATAATCGTGAACCGAGGTCGTACAACAGTGGTAAGGTCGGTCTTTAACCGTGTTTACGATGACACAGCCCCAACATCGGTTAAAAGAATTACATCCACGACTGAAGGAATTGTTAAAGGAGCATAGAGAAGACCGACATCCCACCGAGTCATCTTAGGTAAAACAATTGCGGTTGTTAATCAACAAAGTGTGGGTCCCACATTCGGTCTTCCCGTACGAGTGCCCAGACGGGTAAGAACCTCTATGGCCGAAGTTTAAGTGATTGTGGTCGTCGTTGTTAGTCCTGTCGTGTCAGTCGGACCCTACACGGACATTAGTACAAAAACTACTTCAGAGACACAGGACCCCGTAGTTACTACCATTGTATCATGAACGACCAGAGATTAAAGGTGTCCCTCTATAGTTACCATTATGGTGCGAGTGCAAGTCGAAAGTCAAACAGGTTCTGGGTCCGTATAAACTTCCTCGGGAAAGGGTAGAGCCGTCGGAGGAAGAGCTTGAAAAGTTAACAAGAGAACAGCTAGGGCGGTGTAAACATCTAGTCTACCGGTCAGCACCATCTGAAGGGACTTAGATGCACGGGTTACTGTTGCTACAACTACACCCAGAAGAGGAAAGGGTAAAACGGAATCCAAATTGCCACCAAAAGTGCTGTGGACACAGGACCGTCGTTTGGGCAACGTTTTTTCTTCGACTGAATTAGAACATATAACTGAAGAACGATCAATTTTTAACAAAGACCCCGATCTCTGTTTTGCCTTTATCCTGAAAGTCCACAGTATCCTCAAACAACTTTTTATTGTAGTCTTATTTTATGGAAAATTTCTTCATCACATAAATCAGATCTTTGGCATTCAATAGACTTGATACAACAACCATTTTTATTTTTTCCTTCACCTGTAAGTATATTGTCTTTTTACCTAATCGACACTTTTGTATTATATAATGAAAGGTAATATATTTTAATATAGTTATTAACGACAACAAATCACTGATTCAGAACAGACTGAGAAACCCTGGGGTACCTGATTCCGGGTGTTACCAAGAGACAGGTGTCCCTATAGGGTCCGTTCTTATGATTCACCCACCGGTAAAGGAAGAGGTCCCCTAGAAGAGCTGGGTCCCTAGTTTGGGAACAGAGGACGTAGCGTCCGTCTAAGAAATGGTGACTCAGCGGTTCCTTCGGGTCTAACTATTAAGACACTAAGATTAACACCTTGGGAAAATGAGATATCCGATATGAAAAAAAAAAAAAAAGTTTTCAAATTTGTGACACGGTGTTCGTTTATAGTGTCACCACGAATCTTTTAGGTTTTCCGTTATAAATTTTTTTATATATAAAGACAAAAACAGGGACATTTCAATGTATAATTCACGTGAGTACGGGTCAGCGACTCAACACAAGACAAAGAAACGCTGGAGTACCTGCGTCATCGGGCAGTCCGAAGAAGAAGGTACCCTAAAAAGTCCGTTCTTACGACCTCACCCAACGGTAAAGGAGGAGGTTACCTAACGGATTAATTCATCTGTAAGGGTTAAATCATTTAAAATTTACTTTTCCAAATAAATAAAGGATTCTAATATCTCGCACATTCACTATCTATAATTTAAGATGGAATCCAGAAAGACTTGGGTCTCGTGTTTAAGAATTGAGAATAGTCTCTGACGGAATAACTGAAGTCAAGGAAATCACTACTTTCGAATGAGGAATGGTACCGTCATGCAAGGTAGTCTCACTTGATGAGACTATACACATTATGATAAATAATGTCAGATAATTTGACAAAGGGACATTGAGAATGGGTAATTAAGACTAATACAGTTGACACGACATTTTACCGTTTCAATTTCGTTCAAACGATATAGGAATTTAAAATTCCAATAACTCAAAGACTGTAAAAACCGACACATTAAGGGTCCGAGACGTATATAAACTGTGACGAAATAACTCTTTTTTACTGAATCCTGGACTTATACTACGATTTCATACAAAAGGTTTTCACTTACATTTTACATACCGATTTTCATGTGTATTAATAACTATCCCGAAATAAAAAAATGCTTTGTAAATCGATATATCTATTTAATACAAATCCTAAAATGAACATATAAAAAATTTAAATTTTATAAAAATAAAACTTTATGAAAACTACAATCTTCTGAATTAGCATGTTTCACAGAAAGAAAAAAAAAAAAAACGTTCTTGTCAAACTCCTATTCAACGAGTGTACCGCAATTGTTATCGAAGTTTAAATTTACATGTATATGTGTATATAGGAGTATATACCTATGAGTATATATATGAGTTACAAGAAAGATTACAAATAGTAAACCTCTTTAATTACAACCGTCTAAGTCTTTATTTCTTATTTTTTTTCAATCTTTTATAACGAAATATCAAATAAAAAAGAAGTAACATTTTATAATCGAGTAACTATCTTTGCATAACAAATAACAATCTACCTAAAGTAATAAGTAAAACATTTTATTTAAAAGATTAAATAGAGACCACACCTTTCTCTCAGGTGTGAACAAAGTTTAGTTAAATTAATCGTGAGAACTTGATAATTCCTTCACTATATAAGTGAGTGTGGCAACTTAAAAAATTTCACTGTTTTGGTTCGTTCTTAAACTTTCGCTACTCCCGAACTAAGGTGGAAAAGGGAAAAACGGGTTTATATCAAATAGAGGTTCTTTGAAAGATATCTTTACAAAGAGACTAACGTAGTCGAGAAAGTGACCATTTATCGTAAACAACGGAAACAGATAGGAAACTGTAAATAGTATGTCTCATAAAGTACCACTTGATGTTAACGAACACGAATACTGGATCTTACTTAAGTAATTAAGTTATGGTTTGTTCATATACGGACCTACATTATCCTAACAAATATTAAAAATTAACCTCCTACTAACGAAATGTTACAACACAACCAAAGACGATGTCTTGTTGTACTTGGTCGATATTCATATGTATATAGGGGAAGGAGAACTTGGAGGGTGGGTGGTAGGGTAGCGGGGTGGACGGGTCCAGTAGTGTCTCGCGGTCCGACTCGAGGGACGCAATGTGTCGTCGAAGGGTGNTACATTATCCTAACAAATATTAAAAATTAACCTCCCACTAACGAAATGTTACAACACAACCAAAGACGATGTCCTGTTGTACTTGGTCGATATTCATATGTATATAGGGGAAGGAGAACTTGGAGGGTGGGTGGTAGGGTAGCGGGGTGGACGGGTCCAGTAGTGTCTCGCGGTCCGACTCGAGGGACGCAATGTGTCGTCGAAGGGTGATCGGTTGACAAAATGCGTACCACCACATACCTGCAGTCGCGATGAGAGAGTCAAGCAGGGTGGGAGAGGAAGGGATGGAACTCAGGTGTTCAGATAAGACATGTAGACACAGTGATAGGGACAGGACGTTTACCCAAGTAGTCGTGGTAAAAAGATCTAAGGCATACATCCACAATTATACACTATGAACGAAAAGGGAAAGATTAAATGAAGTGAGGCATACTGTCTGAGATCCAAGTAGGTCGGAGTGATATTGACTCACTCAAAAAGAAAGAAAAATACCGACTGAAAACAAACACCTTAGGGATTTGAAACACTTCGTTCCACGGTGGGTGACAGACCGGTCATCTAAATGGTCGATCCTTCTTCCTCTAAGGAAAAGAGGAAATATAACGGAGTAAGCCCTAACTGGTGTAACTAATGAATTCGAGGTGTAAAGGTTTGGGTAAGTGAGAGGCAACAACAACAACAAAATTGGAACTTTAATAACAAATCAAAGACTCAATATGACCATTTAGTCACACTATACCGATGGATTAAATATTTTAAAAACAATCTTTATTCACTTAACTCATTAAAATCAACAATATCTTTGATTAGAATTCCCACTTTATTACTCTAGTAGAATGAAGTTCCAGATTCTCTGAAGGAGACACTATAAGAGGTGTTCTGGAACCCTTTCGAAATGTCTTTTCACTTGAAACGACGAGGGTATAACGTTAAAGTTAAAATCTGTGAGATCTGTTTGTTGTCTTTCACTATAGTCACGTAGTAAACAAATTTACGGAACGTACGTACGCGTCAGTGATTCAACACAGGTTGAGAAACTCTGGGGGTACCTGCCATCGGGCGGTCTGAGGAAACAGGTACCTTGAAGGGCCTGTTCTTATGACCTCGTCGAACGGTAAAAGAGGAGGTACACTAGAAGGTCTGGGTGCCTAGCTTGGGAGTTAAGAACTCAGAGGACGTAACCGTTCGTCTAAGAAATGGAAGACGTGTTTCCAGACACTAACTAATGAAGTTAGGAACATATGATTCTTTTGTACTTACCTTCCTAACTGTAAATAGGAGCAAAAATTTTTCAGTGGTCGTAGAGAAGGAACTGATTAACTTCATCACAGTCTCACCGAACCTAATATTCTGTAGAACGACGAGTGAAACTTCGTTATCCACTTCTACGGAGAAGGGAAATTTAAACAGACTACCTTCTACTGAAATAAGAGTGTGTGTTTTATAAACATGAATCTACTTTACCATGTCTTATAATATCAAGAGTTCACAAATTAAGGAGGAACACCTTTAAAGTTCCCTTGAAGTCTACGTAAACCGTTCTCGAAAAGGACCACGTTAGTCCAACGATACCATTTGGATAATAAAATCCGTTTCCTGCTGACACAATCGCTTCACGATTAGAGAAAAGACAAAATACACTCGGGGATTAATGAGAGGGTGACAACTCGGACATACGTTCACACCAAAAACACCAAAATTTTTCATCTTCTTTTATTCCAACATCTCTCACATTGACGACAATGGTCCGACCGTCCACGGAAACTACTATACAACGAGAAGAATTTATTAGAGTAAGACCTAGTCTTTTATATCAATTAAAAAAAAACTCTTTATCTTTCTTTACCTAAAATACACTCAATGACTTTAATGTCGAAGTGTTGTACAAAAATTTAATAATTATACATTTACTATCATAGATAGTGTCTATAAAATGTCAATGTCTAGGGTGGACGTCAAGTCAAGTCAACGAATCAGCACAGACTGAGAAAAGCTGGAGTACCTCACTCACTACGGTGGGTTGATATAGTAAAAACAGTAGGGGAAGAGGAAGATGGAAGTTAGAAAGGGTCGTAGTCCCAGAAAAGGTTCCTCAGACGAGAAGCGTAGTTCACCGGTCTCACGACCTCGAAGTGGAAGTCGTAGTCAGGAAGGTTATAAGTCTCAACTAAAGGAAATCCTAACTGACGAAACTAGAAGAACGACAGGTTCCCTGAGAGTTCTCAGAAGAGGTCGTGGTGTTAGACTTCGTAGTTAAGAAGTCGAAAGTCGGAAGAAATACCAGGTTGAGGTTACAGACATGTACTGAGGACCTTTTTGGCGTCGAAACTGATACGTCTGGAATAAGTCGTTTCACTACAGAGACGAAAAATTATACGACAGATCTAACCAATATCGAAAAGAAGGTTCTTCGTCCGTGGAAGATTAAAGTACCGACGTCAGTGGTAGATGCCACTAAAACCTCGGGTTCTTTTATTTCAGACAGTGACGTACTTGGGTGGGTGTCGGACTTTGTTTCTCTAGTGATGAATATCATCCCAAGTCCGCACATAAATCATTTTTCAAACGTAAGTGACTAGATGATTACCACACTTGATTCATGACACCCTAATCTCTCTTCTGACGTAAGACTGTCCACTGATTTGATTAGTCTCCTGCTCCCTCCCAAATACCTCTCTAATTTAATTTTATCCGATAACTTGTGATCCAACTTAAAATATCTCTTTCAACATCTTATATGCCGGTCACTTTACATCTTTAAATTTGGAGATACCCCTCAAGGGACTACCAAGGTGCCAATCCTGAGACTCGAGAGTGACGGTTCCCGGGTCCAAGTCAGGGACCAACCCCTTGATTTTAGGGTGCACGACACTCCTCGTAGGTTTTTTTCAAAAATTTTGGAGTGTACGATATTATAAGACAAAACAAATATATGGTATTAAAATAATTACTCAGACCTAGACTATCTATAAACAGAAATTAGAAAACTTGATACTGATTCATTATCTATAACTCATTTAATTAATTAAGAAGGAGTTCACTTTTTATTTTATTTGTGTATACGGTCATCAATCAAGTACGAACAGTTTCTTTGGTTATTATGTATCAGTCCTTTGAATAATATACGAAGTTTTACAATTAATTTACCAGCGGTATTTGTGTACATGGGAGTTTGAGTTCTTGACTACAACGGGACCATTGACCCTCACCTAATACAGAGTCCTTACCACACTAACCACAAAGGGTACAGACAGGTGGTACCTGATCAGTTGGTATGAGTGACGACGACATACGTCAAACGGAGACAGGGGTCAGAACTAGTATCTACAGTAAGTGTGTAGATGGGTACTCTCCCGGTCACACAAGTCCGTATCGGCCGTTATAATACGTGTCGAGTCTTTTAGACCCAAGAGTGTGGTCGTACCGATGTACCGGTTACAGATGAAACGATTGGAAGCCGTTCAGTAAATCGGAGTCACATGAACTCAAAGGAGTAGAGAATTTATTTAACATCTGTGAGTACCTAGGAGTACTGTAAAATGTTTTTTTACTTACGTACGATCAGATACAAAAAGGTCCCTGTCTAGGGCCCAGATGGTCAATCTCAAGAACTAACGACTATTGCCAGTGGTTGAAGTAAGTGACTCTACTTTTTTACAAAATGAGGTTCCCGAATCCGAGTCCCGCGTTCGAACCTGTCAAGCAAGTGTGTTGTTCGGTCCCTTCGTTCCGTCACGGTGCTTGGTCGGAAGCGAAACCTCGGAGGCGGAGGGACGGGGACCACCGAGTGGCGACACGACAATGTGAACGGGGAGACGGCGTCAGGGGCACGGAACGAGAGTGGGAGCTCTTAGGCTCGGGACCGGTTCCCGCAGACCCCACAGGGACGAGCCAGGCGGTCAAGGGACCTTCTCCCCTATAGTAACGCCCTCCCCCTCCCGAAACAGAGGACGACTTGAGTCGAGACGGAGGTTCATCTTTCTACCCAACTTCCCGTCGGTCTTGTTGTGATAGATAACGACATAGAAAGTAGTCTAAGAATTTCCCTGGTACTGGGACGGTGAAGACGGTCTTTTCTAATACTTAGTGACGCAATCTAATAGAAATTAATGTCGAGACTTCACTATACTAAGATTTATGATTAAAAAGAAAAAGGATAGCATAGGGTCGAGTCTTAAAGAAATCGTACTATGTTTTCGTCATTGTCTTACTGATTGTTGTACCGTCCCAGTCGGGACTTCGTAGAATACTAGTAAAGTCACCCACACATTAATACTACCAACCCTATTACTGTCCCTCAATTGTCTACAGAACCTCATCAGTGAGCCGACTTAAAGACCGTTTGGTCAGGGTTAAGGAGTCTTTTTTTTCTTGACACGAAAGAGTATGTCGGAGGACCTCGAGGCAATACTATATAATTCTATGTTATACCGGTTTACAAATCTACGTGTTTGAAATTCGTACTACTCTTATCTATATTTAAACCTTAGATAGGGAACTCTCGACCAAGTCGTCTCTTTCAATGAACCGGAGTTATACAGAGGTAGAGGACAAATCATTTTACTATCACTATTACAATCACGTACACGCCATAGTACTTATGTTTTCCTACCTTAACTTCTTTAATATCCCAAACTCCGTATCAACGTCGAGTCCTTTATTACTGTTTTCAGTATTCCTTTTATTAATTCTTTCAGGGTTTGACACTTGGTTTGAGTTAAGGTTTTGTTCAAAGATAAAAATTTGAAATTCAGTTCCAATTATTCCTATAAATCCTGTACTTGAGACTGGGTGTAGGGTACAATTCTACTTAAGACATTTGAGTTTTTGACTGTGGTTTAGTGGTGATTTTGTAGTCCAACTTTACATGGGTACTCTAAAAAAAAAAGAATACACCGTCCGTCTGGGTTTAATTTTTATAAAAATTTACTGGTATAATCAAGTTTAACACAGTCTTATTTATGTTAACTAAGTCAGTACAATTTACCAGAGGAGTATCACCTTATACTTTGTCGGTCCCTCAAAGTAGTAACTTACTCAGAAGTTTTTACTTACTTTGTCTTGTACCTTTCATCTTTGGTCGTTAGTGGATACTCGGTCCTCAACAGGGAAGTCGAGGTCGAACTGGAGGAACCGTAAATACGAACTGGAAGGCGAACTGGAATCCCTACATCCTCTTCCATAAACGACTTAACAATCGTCTGTGTCTGATCTATGACTGGGTCCTCCAGACCCAGATTACTCTACGAACAAAAGGACTTTTCGGAAGGACTAAGATACTCAGAGGATTACCCACACAAAAGGGACACACAAAACGTCCATTCACACTTACACCGTTCACGTGAACGATGGGCGGCCCTCTGTCGTCCCACATGCCGTTCTGCACACTTACACTGCTAGCCGCGACACTTCTAAACCTACCGCACCAGACACCTCCACTCGCTAAGAGTATCGAGAGACGGACGTTGGACGCAAGAGACGAAAAGAATAAGAAGAGGAAAATTTTTTTAAGACAAATTTTCTTCTATATGTTTTTCGGTATATGTTAATCGTATACCATCACCACTACCACCACCAAATCAACGATTCAGCACAGGTTGAGAACGTTGGGGTACCTGATATCGGGTGGTCCGAGGAGGCAGGTACCCTAAGAGGTCCGTTCTTATGATCTCACCCAACGGTAAAGGAAGGGGTGTTAATCGTATATGTATATGTTAATCTGGACATGTAAATCAGTATATGTCAACCCAACCATTACTGGAACTTGAGACTTAAATCAGGTACACATACATACACTTTTCTGTGTCGTAGGATAGTCATTTTCTTCTGTCTGCGATTTGGTCTAAGAGACTTCTGTCCCTTTCCCAAACGAAGTTGGTTCGTCAAAGGTCAAAAATAATGAGATGACTATTTTTAACTAGGTTCTTCATAGTGGACTCTGAACTTTTTTCTTATTTTTTGTCATTCTATGTGAGGTTCAATTAATGTGTCATTGTTCTCTATGTGTGAGACAAAAGTATCACTTAGACTCTGGGCCTGTGTTCGAACAATGAGAATCAACGAGTCAGTACAGGTCGAGA
This sequence comes from Capra ibex, assembly GCA_006410555.1. Classification (NCBI taxonomy): domain Eukaryota; kingdom Metazoa; phylum Chordata; class Mammalia; order Artiodactyla; family Bovidae; genus Capra; species Capra ibex. The sequence goes on along the minus strand of SJYO01048061.1, from coordinate 3,202,564 downwards.
AACGTTGGGGTACCTGAGGAGACAAGTACCCTAAGAGGTCCGTTCTTATGACGCCACCCAACGGTAAGGGAAGAGGTCCTCTAGAAGACTGGGTCCCTAGTTTGGGCGTAGAGGGCGCAACGTCCGTCTAAAGAATGGCAGACTCGGTAGTCCCTCTTCGTTGTATTTCCTTCTTACTCCGTCTATCTCCCAGCATTGTTTCCATTATGACGTTTTTGCTCTCAGCGCCCCTATCTTACAACGGTCACAGGTGGACTCGAAGTAGGTCCCCTCCCCTACTCCCAGTGGCACCAAGGTAAAGTCAGAACGTCTCTAGGCATAACATCTTCCACGTACGACTAATACCGGGGAGGGTCCAAAGATCCTGTTAGCTTCACCTGACCTGTACCTTAGTGTGTTTGTCTTATATTGAGTTAGAGAAATTCTATTAATGGTATTACTTAACCCATAACAATAACCCCCTTTTCGGGGGTTTCCGTGTATATTCACCTCTCTCGACTGGTAGGTAGAGACAGTAGAGAGACTGGCGGTGCATACCGACAGATCGTTGAGAGAGAGATTGGTTGATATTTGGTGAACCTTAAAGTGGTTTTCATAAAAGGAGAAAGTAAAAAGAGACTCGGTTCCCTTTTCCGGGAAAAATTATTGACAACCCGGCGCACAAAAGAGAGAGGGCCAAGGGTATTGTCAGTAGGAGTCTCTGACAAGGAGGATGAGATCAGAGTGTTTACCTTTTCACCCACTCCAAACTCCGCAATTACAGGGTAGAGACGTTTCACGGTCTGGGTGCCGTCCTCACACCTCAAATCAAGTGTCTAGAGAACGATTTGGTGTCAAAAGGGGTCTCACTGTATGTTGACAAACATGAAATACAGTTATAATGAAAACCAAATCTAAAAGGGAAATGAAGATCATCAGTAGTCTTTATAGATTTGTCTGATATCAGGGAAAATAACAACAGTCATTCATGGACTGTATCATGTCTGGACAACATACACGTATGGGTATTTTATTACTTAGGGAGAGGGCGGGTCCCTTAGAGAGAAACAGAGGTCGAAACCCCTCCTTTAGTTCTATTTCACTTGGATATATAGAACAATCTACTCTAGTTTATAAATGATCCATTTACTCTTTTGTAGAGTGTCACTATCAAAAAAAAATGAAAAACTAAGAGGTCCGGAGGTGAAACAGCTAGATGGGTCTCAACAGACACGGGATCCCCTCCCCACCCCCGATGACTGAGGGTAATCGGTTTGGTCACTTACATGTTTGATTTGTAGTAAATGAACTACGATATGTCAGTCTTTACATTAACGGGAGCTGTGATCTTAAAAACATTTTTTTACATACTCTTCAGTCTTAGACTCTAATTTTAAACCTACATTCAGTAAATAACCTTCCCCTAAGGGTCTACCGACTTACCATTTCTTAGACGGACGGTTACGTCCTCCGTGTCCTCTATACCCAAGCTAGTGACCCAACCCTTCTAGGGGACCTCCTTCTTTATCGTTGGACGAGGTCATAAGAACGGTCCTTTTAGGTTCCCTGTCTCCTCGGACCGTCCGACGTCAGGTACCCCAGTGTTCTCAATCTGTACGGACTCGTGCACACTCGTTCTCTCAAATAACCTTTTTTCTTACTCAATGACCATCCTTTCACCCTTCTGCACTGTCACCTCTTCCCCTTCGGCTACTTCTGGCATGATAGTTGGGCTAATGACGACGCCAGTTACCTCGAAGTAGGGTCAGGTCTCCTCCTTTGAGATCAAGTCAAGTCAAGTCAACGAGTCAGCACAGGCTGAGAAACACTGGGGTACTTAGCGTCGTGCGGTCCGGAGGGACAGGTAGTGGTTGAGGGTCTCAAGTGAGTGTGAGTGTAGGTAGTTCAGTCACTACGGTAGGTCGGTAGAGTAGGAGACAGCAGGGGAAGAGGAGGACGGGGGTTAGGGAGGGTTGTAGTCTCAGAAAAGGTTACTCAGTTGAGAAGTGTACTCCACCGGTTTCAAGACCTCAAAGTCGAAATCGTAGTAAGGAAGGTTTCTATAGGGTCCCGACTAGAGGAAGTCTTACCTGACCAACCTAGAGGAACGTCAGGTTCCCTGAGAGTTCTCAGAAGAGGTTGTGGTGTCAAGTTTTCGTAGTTAAGAAACCGCGAGTCGGAAGAAGTGTTAGATTGAGAGAGTAGGTATGTACTGGTGACCTTTTTGGTATCAGAACTGATCTGTCTGGAAGCAACCGTTTCATTACAGAGACGAAAACTTATACGATAGATCCAACCAGTATTGAAAAGAAGGTTCCTCATTCACAGAAAACTAAAATACCGACGTTAGTGGTAGACGTCACTAAAACCTCGGGGGGTTTTATTTCAGACTGTGACAAAGGTGACAAAGGGGTAAATAAAGGGTACTTCACTACCCTGGTCTACGGTACTAGAAGCAAAAGACTTACAACTCGAAATTCGGTTGTAAAAGTGAGAGGAGAAAGTGAAAGTAGTTCTCCGAAAAATCAAGGAGAAGTGAAAGACGGTATTCCCACCACAGTAGACGTATAGACTCCAATAACTATAAAGAGGGTCGTTAGAACTAAGGTCGAACACGAAGAAGGTCGGGTCGCAAAGAGTACTACATGAGACGTATATTCAATTTATTCGTTCCACTGTCATATGTCGGAACTACATGAGGAAAAGACTAAACCTTGGTCAGACAACAAGGTACAGGTCAAGATTGACAACGAAGGACTGGATGTATGTCTAAAGAGTTCTCCGTCCAGTCCACCAGACCATAAGAGTAGAGAAAGTCTTAAAAGGTGTCAAAGAACACTAGGTGTGTCAGTTTCCGAAACCGTATCAGTTCTTTCGTCTTTATCTACAAAAAGACCTTGAGAGAATGAAAAAGGTACTAGGTTGTCTACAACTGTTAAACTAGAGACCAAGGAGACGGAAAAGATTTTGGTCGAACTTGTAGTCCTTCAAGTGCCAAGTGTATAACGACTTCTGACCGAACCTTTTAAAACTCGTAATGAAATGATCGTACACTCTACTCACGTTAACACGTCATCAAACTCGTAAGAAACCGTAACGGAAAGAAACCCTAACCTTACTTTCGACTGGAAAAGGTCAGGACACCGGTGACGACTCAAAAGGTTTAAACAACCGTATAACTCACGTCGTGAAAGTCTCGTAGTAGAAAGTCCTAAACTTTATCGAGTTGACCTTAAGGTAGTGGAGGTGATCGAAACAAGCATCACTACGAAAGATTCCGGGTGAACTGAAGTGTAAGGTCCTACAGACCGAGATCTACTCACTAGTGTGGTAGCACTAATAGACCCAGTACTTCTATGAAAAACATGTCAAGAAGGCACATAAGAACGGTCGAGAAGAATTATAGAAGACGAAAACAATCCAGGTATGGTAAAGACAGGAAATAGCTCGGATAGAAACGTACTTTACAAGGGAACCATAGAGATTAAAAGAACTTCTCTAGAGAACAGAAAGGGTAAGACAACAAAAGGAGCTAAAGAAACGTAACTAGTGACTTCTTCCGAAAGAATAGAGAAGAACGATAAGAAACCTTAAGACGTAAGTCTACGAATATAGAAAGGAAAAGAGGAAACGAAAAGTGAAGAGGCTCATTTCGTGTGTTAAGAAGATAGTAGTCAGTACCCAACTCCTACCGAAGATCCTCCGCAATTAAGGGTCCGGTGTAGGTCGGACAGGGTGTCCATGGACGAGTCTCGTACGAAGGCACTGACCTCATTTGGAGACCCGTCTCTTGGAGTTTCCCACGACTCACTTTCAGTAGCATTGCCCTTCCTACCGCGACGACCCTGTAGCGGCGTCTTCCCGGGGTTGAGAGGACGGTCCACCGGACAGGAAAGACCTTCACGTCTAAGAACAAGAAACCGTAGTAGATGTACAACGACTAGTAGGTTAGACGGAGATAGACCAACCTACGTCTGACTTCGTGTCATCTAATCCGTCGTCGACCTCTGCACAACTAGACAACTATTAGGAATAAGAGGACCATCTCGGAACCGATGCTAAAAGTTCTAGGAAGGAGAGTATAAATCTCTAATTAAGGATCCACCCACTAGAAGGGGTTATATCTGTTATAACCTTGGATTAATGGCTCCTACTTACACAAAATTCCAACCTCTTTTGCGACGACGACGGAGACACACGGGACTGCGCACACGTGAGTGAGTCAGCACAGACTGAGAAAACACTGGGGTACCGGACATGGGTGGTCCGAGGAGGTAGGTACCCTCAAAAGTCCGTTTTTATGACTTCACCCAACGGTAAAGGAGGAGGTCCCCTAGAAGGGTTGAGTCCCTAGCTTGGACTCAGGGAATGTAGAGGATGTAACCGTCCGTCTAAGATATGGTGACCCACACAGACGATCGTGGACTGTGCGTGCTTAGTCTAGTCGTATCGTAGAAACTGGACATATTGACCTACCTAAGATAGTCACGAAAAAGAATTTACCATCGTTGGCCGAGATGTTTTAGTGAACACGTAAATTAAAGTACAAAATAACTGGTTTCCTAGAGTCTTGTGAAAAGTTCATACATTTCCTTTGTGTGGAACCTTTAAAGGGAACTTTTACAAAATACAACAACAATTTTTTATAAATAAATAAACCGATATAGTCCAGAATCGACACCGTGTACCCGAAAGATAAATATCGTGCACCCGAGGTCTCGTACGTCCGAGGCATCAACACTGGACGTCCGAATCAACGGAGTACTGTACACTCTATAATCAAGGGCCTGGTCCCTAGCTTGGGTGCAGGGGGTGTAACCTTCCACCTAAGAACTGGTGACCTGAGGGTCCTTCAGGGGTACACCAACAAGAATTTAAAGTGAAACTATAAGCTTATTACAGGAACTCTCTAAACCCCAATCCTACTATGGCAATTAAATTTTCCACAGACACCTATTGTTACTAGTTAAAGTGAATGGAAGAGGACGAAAGACACTCGAGACCTGGGGTCCACTATCGTCCTTAGGAATGTAAGACCGTGTCTAAAACGCGACCTCGGACACGTGTGTAGACATGTGTAAGGTCGCACATCACAAAAACGAAAGGAAAAGTAAGTGAACACTTAGAAATGATACTACCACCGAGTTAGGATGACGAACCTCCTCCAATCAAGGTCCTCTCCCCCTCTGCAGGCGTAGTCACCAGTCGAGTACCCATAGGTATCACTGAAGAGCGATCTTTACGGCGTGTAGTAAAGGTTAGGTGTGACTGCGAGACCTTCGCAAGGAGTTGTTCCATTCAGGTCAGAACCATAAGGACCACCGATACCAGATATTTCCCCGAAGGAATCACCGAGTCTACCATTTCCTAGACGGACGTTACTTCCTCTGGGTCCAAGCTAGGGACCCAGTACTTCTAAGGGATCTCTTCCCTTACCGTTGGGCGACGTCATACGAACGGGCCTCTTAAGGTATCTATCTCCTCCGACCACCCGATATCAGGTCTCCTAGTGTTTCTTAGTCTTACTGACTCGTCGATTGTGTGTGTACCGAATATTTCCACGGTACTTGTCCCTCAACCGTTTATGACTGAGAACTCCCTTCATGCCCCGATCGATCCTAGGGTGGAGACGAGGACCGTAAAAGTTTTTGGCTAGTCATGCAGTGGAACAAAGTACACACAAAGATGCACTTCTGTATGGCACAGTGTATATCAACTAAGTGACTACAACTCGAGTACCGGTCGTCGGGGCATTGAGTACGGACTTGTTTCTACTAAACCGAGTGTCCAAAGAGGCATTGTATGTAGTGTCGGAAAAACGTGAATCCTTGTGACCGATCGTGAAGTCGTGACATGAACCCTCGGTAGTTTTTGTAGTTCTAGTGGTTGCCTTCCACGTTTTTACGCTTCTCAGGTCGTGGTGGCCATGACCCTTTTCTTGTGACCAGAAGTCACATTCTTGACTCGGTTCTTCCGTCTCGCACTGGAAGAAACTGGAGGCGACCCTCACACTTGGAACGTGTGGAGGTAAAAAGTGGTAAACGGGACACAAGAGTTTACGGGACCTTTCGAAGTGCTCACAACTAAAGTCCTTATGTTTATTTAAAATCCCTCATCCGTTCAAGAGTTTATACCTTAGAAGTTTATTACTCCTAGTTCACATTAAGTATAACAGTGACCTTTGTAGTGGAGGGTGTACTCAAAACGTGAACCGGAGTTTAATACTAAAGCAATTCTGTCAACACCTTCCTTAACAAACTCGGAACTGATAATATCCCCAAGGGACCATCGAGTCGCTACCGTTATGGTGGGACTTACGTAGACTAGAGTAGACTAGAATCTTCGATTCGTCCCAGCCGGACTGATCCTGAACCTACCTTCTGACGGACCCTTACAGTTCACGACATCCGAAACCCGAAGGGACCACCGAGTCTACCATTTCTTAGACGGACATTACGTCCTCTGGACCCAAGCTGGGGACCCAGTCCTTCTAGGGGACCTCTTCCTTTACCGTTGGGTGAGGTCATAAGAACGGACCTCTTAGGGTACCTGTCTCTTCGGACCGTCGGATATCAGATACCCTGGCGTTTTTCAGTCTACGCTGACTTACTCATTGTGACTGATAATATTAGAACTTAAATTAATTAAATAAATAAACCGACGTAGACCGTCGTACACCCTTAGAATCGAGGGACTGGTCCCTAGCTTGGGTACAGGAGGACGAAACTTCGTACCTCAGAATTGGTGACCTGGTGGTCCCTTCAGGGAACTTAAAGTAAAAAAAAAAAGAGACGACAAGAGACCTTTCTTTTAATGTTCTCTGTACGACAATTAATTGCTCAAACTTGTATGTCATTAAGGTCATAATTTTATATACCGTACGATCTGGGTAACTATTCCTCTGGTGTTCAAGGGAAGTGTTTGTAAATACATTTACATTGAACGATATATCTTTATATTTACCGTTTAATATTACAGACAATTCAGGTGTCTGTACTCCGAGGGAACCAAGGTTGGAACCGGTCGGTGAATAAGGGTTATATAGGACTCCGTTAAATGTATAGGGTGAAGAGAGTGGATATTTTCTACTAACTAATATACAGAGGACATCCCAATAACACTCTAACTTACTCAATTACGTATATTTCATGAGTCCCAACATAGGTCGTGTACATAGTATACATCTATATTTATAATAACAGTAATCACAACACACACACGTGATTCAGTGGAATCAGCGCAGACTGAGAAACGCTGGGATACCTGACTTCGGGTGGTCCGAGGAGACAGGTACTCTACGACATCCGTTCTCGTGATCTCACCCAACGGTACGGGAAGAGGCCCCTAGAAGGGCCGGGTCCCTACTTGGGTGTAGAGAAGACAGAGGACGTAACCGTCCGACTAAGAAATGGTACTCGCGGTGGACCCTTCGGTAGTAATCACAATATATGTATATATTTCCTACTTGCTGTCTTGGTCATGTCAACCTCAAATACGACACCCAATGTCATTTGATACCCTACATCTGGTCTTGAGTACAAACGACTAATTAAGGTAAAATATTGTCAAATAAGTCTTACTAGTGACAGACGAAAAAAGAAACGTATTTCGGCAGAAATAGGAGTGTGAACTGTGACTCGATACTTCAGTTGCACCGGTGTACGTAGAGTCCTCACAAAAATTACCGAGAATGAGTCGTCCCATGGATCCCCCATCGTAGAGTACCCAAACGTTCGCACTTCATTGTGTTTCTTCTACTGTGACCGGGAATTCCAAGCTTGGTGGTGTACGTAGCGGTCAAAGACATAAGGACTTTTATGGGTGATAGTGTTCTGTTATAATAGAATAAAGTATAATAGGGTAGTACATATATCGTGTATTAATTCAGTCGTTTATGAGTAACGTATGAACAAGGCACACTACTGGTAGTGACGGAGAGTTCGTGTTCGTACGGACATTAAGGTGGAAATGGAGACTGGACAGACCAACGTAAGGAGAACCAAGTCAGAAAAAAAAGGTTTTGTAAAAACAAACTTCGTCTGAAAATTCGTCTTGTGAACCAAATGAAAAATTATGCATGTAAATAAATAAACCGACGTCGTCCTGCCCCAACACTGCACACCCTAGAAAGGACCTCCGTGTGTCCGGGGGATCAAACCGCGGACGAGAGGTCTCGCGTACCCGAAGTCATCGACATCGGGCGTCCGAGCCAATAAGGTACCATACACCCTAGAACCAAGGGACTGGTCCCTAACTTGGACACAGGGGACGTACGTTCCACCTAAGAATTGGTGACCTGGTGGTCCCTTCAGGGTAGAACCAAATTAGAAATTGGGTACCTTTGAACGAGACAGAGGGAGGTAAGACGGATTGACTGAGAGACCCTAATAAGTATCAAGGGTCAACGGGTTTAGACTCCACGGTAAGTCAAGAGCAAGACGGACCGGTGAAAAATCGTATCCCAACACCAATGAGACGAAAGTCAAGGAGAACTGTACGAGAAGAGGGACCCGGAGTCTTCGTGGAATGGGACAAAGAAGAGAGAGAAGAGAGCATTAGTGAAATAGAATAGAGAGTCTCCGTCTTCCTTCGTCAACAAAAACAAGTCAACGATTCATTACAGGTTAAGAAGACACTGGGGTACCTACCATCGGGCGGTCCGAGGACACAGGTACCCTAAAGGGTCCGCTCTTATGACCCCACTCAACGGTAAGGGAAGAGGTCCCCTAGAAGGGTTGGGTCCCTAGTTTGGGTGTAGAGGACGAACCGTCCGTCTAAGAAATAGTCGGTGGCCCCCCTTCGAGAGTCTCGGACGGTTATTTAGAATCGTAAAGGGATATTTAACGGAAACCTACAGAAAAGACGACTGACAAACGACGAGAACGTATTGGAGTCGAAAAGGACAAAAGAGAATTCCAGTCACAGAGGGTTCTACTAAAGAATCGTAGTAAGGGAGGACCGAAGTATGAGAACTTTAAGTTTAATAAATAAAGGTTATACCTTTAAGGAGGTATAAGACGTACCAGTTTTGACTGTATTAGCAAATAAAGAACGAATTAAGTCCTTTATACTAACTCGGAGGTGACAATCGGTCGTGACCTCTAAAGTGCTACTTAGATAATCTCAACTACCAGTGTGAACTTCCCGCTGTAACTCTTTCTTTCCTGTCACTCCACCTACCAGACTTTCCTCTTCGTGATTAAGTTACTTTTGTATGTACTATCCCCTAAACTGTATCTGACCTCCGATGTCTTCGAAACGCTTACGGAAGTATAGACCAGTTTTGATATGCTACGGATTATACACGAACACACACGGACAATCAACGAGTCAGTACAGACTGAGAAACGCTGGGGTACCTGACATGGACGGTCGGAGGAGACAGGCACCTTAAGAGATCCGTTCTTATGACCTCCCCCATCGGTAAGGGAAAGGTCCCTAGAAGGGTTGGGTCTCAAAATTGACCCCAGAGGACGTAACGTCCGTCTAAGAAATGTCAGACTCGGAGGTCCCTCCCCTTGATTATACACGAACTTTACATAATTAGTCGATTTGTAACACTGGTGGTGTAAACCATTAGTCTAGTATTATAAATCGGCCTACTCCCCTCCACCTAACTGGGTCCTCAGTGTCTTGTTTCACACGAGTCCGCATACCGTCTTTCTCTCCTACTGCACCAGTTCCCTAAAAACTCTTGGTTTCTCTTCGAGACACACTATCTACTATTCTATCGTTTCTCCTGTCTTATACTATCTAAACATTTGTACAAGGACTAAACTTTCGGAAATGACACCGAGTCGACCATTTCTTAGACGGACGTTACGTCCTCTGGACCCAAACTAGGGACCCAACCCTTCTGGGGGGACCTCTTCCCTTTCCGATGGGTGAGGTCATAAGACCGGACCTCTTTTATCAGGTCCCCCAGTGTTTCTCAGTCTGTGCTGACTCGTTGAAAGTGAGAGTGACTTTCTGACTAGCCTTTGGTATCTTCGCAAATTTGTTCTGTTATCGTTCTACTGAGACAAAGGTTTCATGGGGACCGACGATCCGCTCGAGACCTAACGACCCTCCTCACACACAAACATCTCGACGACCCATTTACACTAAAATCCTCTACGCATGACCTCTCACTACGTCCGTTCAATCGATCTGCCTCCTGTCATTCCTACCCTTTTGACACTACATAACCTATTGTATGATCTCTGTACTGCTGTCCGAGGGCTTTAGGAAGCTGGACGTCGTCCCCTACGTCGGGAGACAATCTGGGGAGGAGGTCGAGGGGCCTTTGTCTACTCATACCACCTACGGTTGGTGCGGTGCACCGAGTACCGTTACACTGGATACCGACTATCAAAAGTTGATCTAACCCTCCCTAATTCTTATTTGACACTTTCAGAATACCCTTCGGGTATAAAAAGGCACTCACAGAACAGAGTCGGTTATCCGTACAGAGAACTCCTAAAAGACCTTCGATACGAATTCCTTAGTAACCTTCTCTAAAACCCGAGGATACCCCGTATTCTGAAGATTCGGTCTCTTCGGAGTTGTAGACACGTTACGTCTCAAGTAGAGGTCCATAGACTTGACGTAATGGACCTCTTTTCCAATAGGGGTCTGACGCCATATTTCGACAATAGGAGTACTTGACGACATTCCTGTGGGTACCTCTCCTTTCGACTGTCCTACACCAAGGACAGGGTAGGGTGTAGGGAGGTTCCTCTGGTCACAGTTAACAGCTAGATTTACAAATCAACTTGGACTCTTCTCACGGGGGGTAGGGTGGGACCCTCATTTTAAGGGTAAATACCTATAAATACTAACTTTCTGTACTCACTCCCCGTCCCACTGAACACCCCACTCAGTGTTCAAAGACCAAACTCGTCAGTCTACCCACCTCCTCTGATACAAAAAAAAACATAGCAACAGAGGTAAATAACTTTTTTTTCTTACGAAAGAAGTGTCTCCCGTAACCCTCATATCTCAGAATCGGTAATCTGGTGGTTCCTTCAGGGTTTATGGAGACAAAATCTAAAGAACTTCGTGGTTGATGTCTTACAAATCCTTCAAATACAGTATATTTGGTCGTTAAGACGTGGAACTCCTTTCTCATCGTCAATGAAACAAGTTTCTTAAATCAAAGGTGTAGGACACCGGTCAGGATTTCCTTTAGTTGGCACCGATAGGTGACCTTCCTGACTACGACTTCGACTTCAAGGTTATGAACCCGGTGGACTACACTTCTCGACTAAGTAACCTTTTCTGGGACAACGACCCTTTCTAACTCCCGACCTCCTCTTCCCCTGTTGTCTCCTACTCTACCAATCTACCGTAGTGGGTGAGTCACCTGCACCCACACTTGTTTAAGGTTCTCTATGACTTCCTGCCCCTCGTACCGTACGATATCAGGTATCCCAGCGTTTCTCAGTGTGCGCGGAATCGCTGACTTCTTGTTGTTGTAGTGCACCGTCGGGCACCTCTTGTTTAGGATGACACTCCGTACGTACTTCGAGTGATCGTAGTAGGGAGCCCGCGACGAAGTTTTTCGTTTTAACTGTAGCGAGTAGACCCATTAAAAGAGCCAAGTGACGGTCTGGGACTCAGTATCATAGAGACTGGAACGTGAACCTCCCGGACTGTTCTTCGGGTGTATAGATTGTACACCGGTCTCTAGTTTTAAGCCTAGGGACTGAGGTTTCGACCCTGAAGGACTCGTAAAGGTGTTTGTTCATTTTGGGGTTTATTACATTTGAATGAATCAGTCGTCCGTGTACTCTTGATTATCCGTTACTACAGGTAGGTGGAAAGGTTGTTTTTATCCTGAAGGGGCTACCGGGTCGTCCCGTTCTTAGACGGACGTTACGTCCTCTGTACCCTTTACACCCAAGCTAGGGACCCAACCCTTCTAGGGGACCGCTTTCTTTACCGTTGGGTGAGGTCACAAGAAGGGACCCTTTAGGGTACCTGTCTCCTCGGAACGTCCGACACCAGTTTACTCAGTGTTTCTCAGTCTGTGTTGACTTACTGATTCGTGGTTGTTCATGGTTGTTATTGCGACTTTCACTAATTTGGTTAAGACCATCCGACCCTAGTCAATCGTTCGTAAGGACTTCCACTTCCATTCGTTAACGTATTAAAATTCGTCAAGTCAAAACTAATGTGGTTTTAACGTTGGACTTTTACCCTCAGTACTCTCACTGACCGTGTCTCTCTCAGTCATCCTTCTGATACGGAGTGAATTAGTCGACTTTGACCACTCGTTTCACTACCAAGTCACCATTTCTTAGGTGGACGGTTTAAACTAGGGACTCAGTCCTTCTAGGGGACCTCTTCCTTTACCGTTGGGTGAGGTCACAAGAACGGACCTTTTAGGGTGCCTGTCTCCTCGGACCGCTCGATATATCAGGTACCTCAGGGTTTTCTCAACGTGTACTGAATCACTGACTTGTTGTAGTTCGTTACAAGTCACTAGCATCTGACGTACACCTGGAAGGGTTAAGAGATAATTATTGTTTTTATAATGCACTAGATGTGTACGTACTTAAAAAAAAAAATTAGTCTAGAGGGATGACTCTTTTTTCGAAACCGACCTCACTATCAGGGACCCTACATAAACACACAATCACTGTGAACTGAAATTGTAAAGTATTTCTTTACATAGATACACAACCGAGAATATACAAGTTAACAAGGACCACCGAATCTGTCATTTCTTAGACGGACATTACGCCCTCGGGGCCCAAGCTAGGGACCCAGTCGTTCTAGGGGACCTCTTCCCTTACCGATGGGTGAGGTCATAAGAACGGACCTCTTAAGGTACCCGGCTCCTCTGACCACCCGATGACAGGTACCCCAACGTTTCTCAGTCTGTGCTGACTCGCTGAGTGTGAAAGTGAAAGTTCGAATTGGTCTCTGGAGGGAGAACATGAGGTATATAGGTCCTACTCTTCTTCTTCACCTGACGAATGACGAAAGGAAAAAGGAGAGTCGAGGACCTTACTCGGGTACTCAGGTTAAATTCTTTGTTTTTTCCTATTACTTCTCGGTGGAGAATTAATGTGTTAGTCAAGTGTAAAGAAGATCCTTAAGAAACCAAGCGTCGACGTTAAACTTCTACTAGTCCGTCGGACTCTCATACTGACGTCACTGTGGAGGCGGGGGGTCCGTGACGACCTGAATACAACTCCTTCCAGGTCTGGTGACTGAGTCCGGTGCGGAAAGAATCGACCTGCTAGACTCACCGTAGCACTAACAGAGGAACAGAGACTTAATGTAGAATTTTGACGTTTGGGGAAAGGACTCGAACATGTACATGGTCACAACCCTCCGTGGGACGGTCGGACGTCCGGAACATCAACGGGTCGGACCTCTGTCACCGTCTCTGTAGTCACCTAATAACCTGTCCCTCAGTCCCGTAGTACACCTTAGAATCAAGGAGTCAGTCCCTAGTTTGGACTCAGAGGGCGTAATGTTCCACCTAAGAATTGGGGACCTGGTAGTCCCATCGAGGACCTGTTCTCTTAGAACGTTCAGGTGTTGTTCTCAAAGACCTCACTGTGGGGTGGGTAGTATACCGTCCACCGTCCTGTACCGTCGTTAGAAACCATGAGGCCCCTCCTTCTCGAATCGTAAATGTCCCCTTTAACTCTAGTGCGACCGAGTAGCAATGGTCTCTCTGGTCACCGACCCCGTTCTCCGTTCGTGTATTTGACAATGACTAATTCACATATTACTTCTCCTAACCTACCAGTATACTCACTTCGTCTCTGACCAACTCGTCCCTTACACGTCTCTTGTTCCCTTGTCGGTAGAACTTACCGGACTGATATGTCGGTCAATCCTGACACAAGTCACTTTTTATTTCTGTTTTTATTCGGACGTCCAACAGTGAAGTCCCAACCCACCTACCGTCGCACTAACGGACTCTCGGTAGTTACAGGGTGTGTGAAGAGAAGGGAGGGTGAGACGGGAAAGTACGGGTAACTTTTGGAGGACAACACGGGTAGAACATCCTTTCTTCTTTCCCCTTTCTTATCCTGTTTCCCCGTTTTCTATACGCGATCGACTCAGACAGAGTAAAAGAAACCTACTGTTATCGAAAGGACCTTTGAAATGGGTTCTCTAAAAGAAAAAAAATTAGAGTGAATTATCTCAATTCAGGATTCCCGTTGAGATCCAGTTTTCCTCGGACTCATTAGTTTATAAAAGGTCTACTTGTATAGTCGTAGAGATACTTTTTTTACTCCCAGGAGGATAATAATTGTTGCACTTTTCTCATAACCCGTCTGTCATACATAATTATCATCGACTACGTTAATCTAGGTAAGTACACCCACTCAATGAATTAACTCGTGGTAGTAATGTCACATAATTCTTTCACACAGAGTCTCGGTTACCTAAGTAACCTTTACAGTAACGAATCTTGTAGTGGTGAGTTCTCATAAAAGTTTCTATTACCCTTACAAGGTATAGACGGAAAAAGTTGTGTCATCGGCCGACCGGTACACACCGACAATTTGTGAACTTTACACTGATCGCAGCGATTCTTTGACTTAACATTTAAAGTGTCTTGAAATTATTTATCAGTGCGACTAATCACTAGTGATGTAACCTGGTGTGTGTAGGTGTCGTAAGAACCACTTATAAAACCACATCCCCTTCCTTTCTCTTATCTTTCTTTTTAGTACCAACACCCCACCGCCTCCCACCGGTCTACGGTCCTCTCCTACTTACCGGAACCTTTACTTTTAGTTTACCTTTTAACGAATGGACATACTTCTTAACCCTTCGGTTCACTTCCGTCTAAAGTCAAGTTAAGTCAAGTCAAGTCAACGAGTCAACACAGACTGAGAAACTCTGGGGTACTTAGTGTCGTACGGACCGGAGGGACAGGTAGTGGTTGAGGGCCTCAAGTGAGTCTGAGTGTAGGTAGCTCAGGCACTACGGTAGGTCGGTAGAGTAGGAGCCAGCAGGGGAAGAGGAGGACCGGGGTTAGGGAGGGTCGTAGTCTCAGAAAAGGTTACTCAGTTGAGAAGCGTACTCCACCGGTTTCATGACCTCAAAGTCGAAATCGTAGTAAGGAAGGTTTCTTGTGGGTCCCGACTAGAAGTCTTACCTGACCAACCTAGAGGAACGTCAGGTTCCCTGAGAGTTCTCAGAAGAGGTTGTGATGTCAAGTTTTCGTAGTTAAGAAGTCACGACTCGAAAGAAGTGTCAGGTTGAGAGAGTAGGTATGTGCTGGTGACCTTTTTGGTATCGGAACCGATCTACCTGGAAACAACCGTTTCATTACAGAGACGAAAAGTTATACGATAGATCCAACCAGTATTGAAAGGAAGGTTCCTCATTCACCGAAAATTAAAGTACTGACGTCAGTGGTAGACGTCACTAAAACCTCGGGGGGTTTTATTTGAGAATGTGACAAAGGTGACAAAGGGGTAGATAAAGGGTACTTCACTACCCTGGTCTACAGTACTAGAATCAAACGACTTACAACTCGAAATCCGGTTGAAAAAGTGAGAGGAGAAAGTGAAAGTAGTTCTCCGAAAAATCAAGGAGAAGTAAAAGACGGTATTCCCACCACAGTAGACGTATAGACTCCAATAACTATAAAGAGGGTCGTTAGAACTAAGGTCGAACACAAAGAAGGTCAGGTCGCAAAGAGTACTATCTTCAATTTATTCGTCCCACTGTTATATGTCGGAACTGCATGAGGAAAAGGATAAACCTTGGTCAGACAATAAGGTACAGGTCAAGATTGACAACGAAGGACTGGACGTATGTCCAAAGAGTTCTCCGTCCAGTCCACCAGACCATAAGAGTAGAGAAAGTCTTAAAAGGTGTCAAAGAACACTAGGTGTGTCAGTTTCCGAAACCGTATCAGTTCTTTCGTCTTTATCTACAAAAAGACTTGAGAGAACGAAAAAAGTGCTAGGTCGCCTACAACCGTTAAACTAGAGACCAAGGAGACGGAAAAGATTTTCGTCGAACTTGTAGTCCTTCAAGTGCCAAGTGCATAACGACTTCGGACCGAACCTCTTAAAACTCACAATGAGTTTTACACTCTACTCACGTTAACACGCCATCAAACTCGTAAGAAACCGTAACGGAAAGAAACCCTAACCTTACTTTTGACTAGAAAAGGTCAGGACACCGGTGACGACTCAAAAGGTTTAAACAACCGTATAACTCACGTCGTGAAAGTGTCGTAGTAGAAAGTCCTAAACTTTGTCGAGTTGACCTTAAGGTAGTGGAGGTGATTGAAACAAACGTCACTACGAAAGATTCCGGGTGAACTGAAGTGTAAGGTCCTACAGACCGAGATCCACTTACTAGTGTGGTAGCACTAATAGAACCAGCACTTCTAGAAAAAAACATGTCAAAAAGACACATAAGGACGGTCGAGAAGAATTATAGAAGACGAAGAGAATCCAGGTATGGTAAAGACAGGAAATAGCTCGGGTAGAAACGTACT
The DNA here is from genome assembly GCA_006410555.1 of Capra ibex. Classification (NCBI taxonomy): domain Eukaryota; kingdom Metazoa; phylum Chordata; class Mammalia; order Artiodactyla; family Bovidae; genus Capra; species Capra ibex. The sequence goes on along the minus strand of SJYO01048061.1, from coordinate 3,186,114 downwards.
TTATAAGGGAACCATAGAGATTAAAAGAACTTCTCTAGCGATCAGAAAGGGTAAGACAACAAAAGGAGATAAAGAAACGTAACTAGTGACTTCTTCCGAAAGAATAGAAAAGAACAATAAGAAACCTTGAGACGTAAGTCTACGAATATAGAAAGGAAAAGAGGAAACGAAAAACGAAGAGAAGAAAAGTGTCGATAAATATTCCGGAGGGGTCTGTCGGTAAAACAAAAAACGTAAAGAAAAGGTACCCCTACCAGAACTAGGGACAGAGGACATATTACAGTACTTGGAGTAAGGTATCAAGTAGTCCGTGAGATAGATAGTATAGATCCGGGAATTTAGATAAAGAGTGAAGGTGACATATTAGTATTCCCTAAACTAAATCCAGTATGGACTTACCAGATCTCCAAAAGGGATGAAAGAAGTTAAACTCAGACTTAAACCATTATTTCTCAAGTACTAGACTCGGTGTCAGTCGAGGACCAGAACAAAAACAACTGACATATTTCGAAGAGGTAGAAACCGACGTTTCTTATATTAGTTAGACTA